>CM024755.1:150489953-150531520 GCA_014218235.1 Colocasia esculenta
ACTGTTATTAGGAGAAATATGGATTTCTACACAAACAATGTTGTTAAACAACGTCCCAAAAATATTTAAATGTCACAATTGTGTGTTAACTTAACTTATGAAGGCTGATTCTCTCACCTATCACTCAAAGCCAGGTGATTGGGCTAGCTAATTGGGAGATGAAAAGGTCCTCCTACCCCGTACTGTGAGAGAATCCACAGAATTCAGGGACTTATGGAGTTCTTCTTGAATCCAATCCAATTTACCCGAGAGGGAATCCCCGAATAAAAGATTTTAAATCAAGAAGGGGTTATCCTAAAATGTGTGGGGAGGCTAGAACAGAAGAGAAAAGAGATCCACCTTGTGACTCAGGACCGTCAATGATCAAAGAGAAGGCAAACAAAAGAAAACAGAAAGAAAATCAAACAAAAACAAGCTTCTGGGAAGTAAACGGCAACACTAGCGATGTTAAGTTCTTCAGAAACAAGTAGGCGGCAAGATCGATGGACGTTGACCAGAAGTTGACGGCACAAGATGTTGACGCTAAGTAAAAATAAATAGCAGAGGATGTGGACGTTTACTTGGGTAGACGTCAAGATCGTTTCACGTCTACCTGTGAGTAGGCTGAGAACTACAGTGCCAGAAGTCGTCCCACCGTGATCGCCAAAGGAGAGCTGTAAATGTTCCATTTGACACCGAAACTCCAGAGTCCCCCTGAACGTTGGGCTCCCTCATGTGCGTTGGCATGTGTGACGCTGGTTGACCCTCGTTCTTGCTTCACGTTGACTCCCATTTGACCAAGTTGACCAAGGGAGAAAGAGAAGAAAATTAATGGCTCCAGAGGGTGCCCGGCCCCCTCTTACCTTCTTTATGCAGACGACACGCTTATCTTCATGAATGGCAGTATTCCTAATGTGAAACGCCTTGTGCTTTTTCTTAACAAGTATGCTCAGTCCTCGGGCCAATTATTAATCCCGACAAGAGTTCTTTTATGGTCTCAGGAAAAGCTACTATGGCCTCCATTCAACGAATCAAGGAGGCTACTGGTTATATAAAGCATGAGGGACCTTTGTTGTATTTGGGGGTTCCTCTGAGACCTGGAAGAGTTTTAGCTACTGATTACAAGAGTCTTATTGACAGATTTAATGCTAGACTGGGAGGATGGAAGTCCAAGTTAATCTCTCAAGCTAGAAGGGTTACCTTGATAATTTCAGTATTATCCTCTATTTCGATCTATCTTGTTTCTTCTTCCTTTATTCTAAAATATGTTCATTCTTACATGGAGAAGTCAGCTGCTGCCTTCTTCTAGAATGGGTCTGATGGCTCTCGCCATCAACACTGGGTTGCATGGCACATTATCCAACGCCCGAGACAGGAAGGTGGCCTAGGATTTCAGAATATGCAGCACATCCAAATGTCCCTGGGAATTAAACAAATTTGAAATATACGTCATGGCAGCTCCCTCTGGTCTGTGTATGCAAGGAAGCGTCTTCATTCTACCAGCTTTGAACGGTTACCAGGCATGCCCAACATTTATGCATGGCTGCCAACAATATTATTCAGAGAACACGAGATGGATTCATGGCAATGGGGACAGAATTGATATCTTGAAGGATATTTGGTTGGGCGATCATCCTCTGGCGGACATGCTTCAAGGCCCCTTTGAAGGTGGGGCATCTCTTTACAGAAGTATTCAGTGACACCTCTCATCCAATGAGATCGGTCCTACCAGGTACAATTTTTCAAGGGTTGCAGCTGAATGAAGAGGAGGACAAATGTGTGTGGGCCGCTGCTCCTAATGGCACTTTTTCTACCAAATCTGCTTATAATCTGGTTAGAAACGCTGGTGTCTCTCGTACTACTCTAACCAAGATTTGGCACCAACCTTTCAACCCCAGAGCCTCGCTTTTCAGTTGGAAGGTTCTCAATAGAGCGGTTCCAGTTGATAGTAGAGTTATGGACAGTGGAATTCCCCTGGTCTCTCGATGCCATTGTTGTGCATTTCCTCTGGTTGAGGATCTAAATCATGTTTTCATTAACAGCACCCCTGCAGTGATGATTTGGCACTGGTTTCTGCCGCTGATCAGCAATAAGATCTACCTCCACTCTAATATCACTGCAAGAATATGGGCCTTCATTCTTCATGCTATGTTCGATCTTCTGTTGGTTTTAAATCCATTTATGGCATGATGCTTATTCTATGGGAACTCTGGAAGTGTAGATGCGCTGCTCGGTATGATGCCAAGAAAATTCGGGTCTATGATATCATCAGGAACATTAAGCTCAACATTTCTTTTGCCCTATCCAATACATCCTTCAAACTTGCTCCCACGCAGGCTGAGTTGCAGATCCTTCACATTATGGTTTGGCCCTCATGTTTCTACTAAACATTTGAAGTTTATTCGCTAGATGCCCCCCATTTAGAATTTTTGTCTCAATGTTGATGGGGCATCCAAGGTAGTCCAGATACATGTGGGGGAGGTGGCTGTATTCGGACAAATATGGGGTTGTTCTAGCCACTTTTGCTCACTATTACGGGGAGGGCAACAGTCTGATAGTTGAAACCCGTGCCCTTTGTGATGGCCTTCGCCTGGCAGCTTCTCTTGGCATTACTCTTTCTGCTATATACTATGACTCTTTAGCTCTTGTCAACTCCATTAAGTAGCACAGATGTACATCCTGGCATACTTACAGATGGTGGTGTATTGCTAGAGACATGCTTCATGATCAGCCGGTCAAATCTCACATGTTTTTTCGGGAAACTAATTAGGTGGCAGACCAGCTCGCCAATCATGCTATAGTTTCCAAGTGCAATGATTTCTATTGAAGAACTCATAGCCTTCCTCTTTCTTGTAAGGGTCTGGTTGTGTTAGACAGATCTGGTCTGTTAAATGTTAGACTTATCTGATAGGGGTATGCCCCTATGTGGTTGTAATTCTTGCATTTATGCTTTATATATAGTGTTGGCCCAGGTGCTCTTGCTGGTGGAGTGGGTCCATTCTCCCTCTCTGGGGGAGGGTGCACTCTCCTAGTTTAAGGCCTAAGGATCATTTTCATCAAAACAAAAGCAAGCAAATTAATGGGAGGTGATCGCCAGGGTCTTACCTGTGCTCAAGGTGGTGTTCAGATCGCGCTGGTGACGTAGCCTCACAAGCAGTTGATGATGGGGCGCCGACTTTCTTCCCTTCAGCTGGCCAAAGGGAAGAAGCTTCACGGTATTGTAGGAGTTGTTCCTGCGACAAAGAAGACTCTATTGGACTTATGTGAAGTGTATTAAACGTCCAAAAGCAAAGAGAAATGACCCAAAAGGTGAGCCCCGTACCGGTTGCGGGCTTGAGAAGAGGGGTGGCCAGTGCTATGACCACCCTTCTTCCCTCCATTTTTGGTTTCGAAACCCCTTTTAGGTGTGTGGGAGTGTGCACTATGTGCTTAGTGTGTGTGTGCGTAGAGTGAATAGCATGTAAAGCTAAAAGGAAGAAGGGAAAGAGAAGGAGAAGAGGGAGATGATCCTCATTTGCAGGCGTTGGTGGCTGATTTGTGGGCTCCTCCAGCTCGTGGTGAAGCCTCCTAGATGCTCCAAATGATGAGAGGCATGGAGGAAGCAAGGATGGAAGCTCTTAAGGCTTAAAGTGGATTTTCTCTCTCTTCTCTCAAGGCATCAAAGCATGGGCTCGTCTAGCATCTCCCCACTCTTGCTTAGAAGGCTGAGGACCTTTATATATAGGCAGTGGGGGGACCTAGGGAGCATAGGATGCTCAAGTGTGAGAAAACACACTTAAACATGTGGCAATCCAAGTAGAAAGGCTAAGCTAATGGGAGGGGGCCACATAGGACTTTTACTGGGTCAAGGGGGTGCCAAGGTGGCCCATTTTCCCGTTGGGAACGGCCCCATGCGTTGCATGGCCGAGGTAGGGGTGCAAGTGGGAGAGAATCTCGGGCAGTTCCATAGAACAGGTAAACCCAGGTTGACGTCAATTGATGTTGCCGCCAACCCCATGCAGACATCACATATGTGGACGTTGATAGCCCACGAATGCGTCGTTAAACACGTGACTAACAATCTCAAATTATCGGCCTACACTAAATATTTTGACAATAGTTAAGTGGTGAGAGCCGAGTCGAATCCACGGGGAACTAGATTTTAGAGTTGAAAACCTTGGATTTTTATTTAGGAAAATAATGTGGTGATATTTAAACTAAGTTGCATTAAATAAACACTAAACTAATTAAACTAAGTAAATAGAGAGAGAGATAAAGAGTGGATTAGAGACAAAGGGACAAAGTTCTGAAATTGCTTCCACTAATAAAATAGTTAACAAAATTGTTTGATACTAAACAAAGTAAATCAACACTATCCTAAGAAATACTGAAATAGAGAGAGAAATGAGAGAGAGAACGAGAGAGAGATAACAAAAGAAGAGAGAGATAAAGAGAGAGGAGCGATAGGAGAGAGAGAAGAGAGAGAGGAGAGAGAGCGCGTGAAAGAGAGGAGGAGAGAGGCGCGAGAGGAGAGAGAGAGGAGAGAAGAGAGAGAGCGCAAGAGAGAGGAGAGAGAGAGCAAGAGAGGAGAGAGAGAGGCGAGAGAGAGAAAGAAGAGAGATAGAGACGAGAGATAGGAGAGAGAGACGTGAGAGAGATAGGAGAGAAGAGAGAGAGAGAGTAGCGCGATAGGAGAGAGAGGGCAGCGCGGCGCGCCCTCTCGTTGCATGCATGCAACGTGAGGGGGAGGCGGAGGCGCGCAGTCAGGCGGCCGGGCGCGTGGGTAGCGCTGGCGTGGCGTGCGCGGGCTACAGGTGTGCTCGTCTGGGGCAAGCGTTCGCGCGCTGGCGGGAGTGGCAGGTGCTGGGCGGGCGCGTGCGGCAGGTGCTGGGCGGACCTAGCGTGCTGCTGTTGTTGTTCTGAAGAGACCGAGAAAGAGAGAGACCGGAAGAAGAGGAGACAAAGAAGAAACTGGGCCAGAAAAAGAAGAAGAAAAGGGGGAGGAGAAGAGGGTGTGTGCGTAGGAGAGAGGAAGAGAGAGAAGTGAGAAAGGGAATAACCCGAGAGAGAGAGGGGGGAAGCTTATAAAATGGTAGAGAAAGAGAGGAAGGGGGAGAGAATAAAGGAAAGAGATTTTTGGAAAATAGGAGAGGAGATTTTTAAAATGAGAAAGTATTTTTGAAAAGAAAGAGAGAGAGAGGTAATATTAAAAAATATAGAATCTCTCATTATTCTCTCTTGATCCAATCAAATTTATTGGCCCATTTGACACTTCATTTCTTGGCCCATTAATCCTGCAATCACAACACAACAGAGATTTGATCAATTTCCGCACTTGTAATGAAATGATAACAAACTTATAAAATTATCAATTATTTGTCAATCAAATGGCACGATTATTCATACAATTATGCAATTATCACACCCCCCCAACTTACTCATTGCTAGTCCCTTAGCAATGCACATAAGTAAATAATTGGGACAAACAAGAGTTTAAAACATCATACTTCATGACAAGAAGTAAGAATGAGAATGATTGGTCATAAGTATTTCAAGTTTCAATCGAGAGTGTCAAAGGCAAATATGTCAGTTCATGTCATTAGACAGTTCTTTAAGATACACATAAAATTTCATGACTTTTTGTATAATGTTTGAGCATTAATAAGAGGATGCATGGGCTTTTTACTTATCACTCAAGGATGGTATCAACTCTACACTCCTTAAATTCGATCCTCGAATTACAGGTAGCTTTCACTCTGCCTAATTCTTTTTTTTTCATGCTCTTTTTTTCCTTTTCATTTACATGGTGATGCACTTCCCTTCACCGTTTGACGCGAGCCTCAACTCTTACCTTATGAGCCACAGGTCCGGTTACTAAGATCAGGGGCATTTTTCATGTTTCTTTTTTTTTCTTTTTTCACTACTACACACATTTTCACATTTATTTGTAGGTAGGTAGCTTTTTCCCCACGATTGGTCATCAATAGGAATGTAGAATATCATCAATCAACCTGAATGTTTGGTAAAACTCTCATTATCCATTTGAATAGCTCAAATAATACTTTGTTGTGTTGATGAAATTTCAAATGTATTTTGAGGAAGATGCTAAAAACATAACTAGTTAACTCACCCCTCAACTCACTACCTTCACAAGTACACACTATGAGTCAAGCTAGAAGCAAAAAAAAAATTAAAAATTCTTACATGAAATATGAAGCATGAAGCGCAATGTTAGGGACAAAAATTTGAAATACAATTTGTCTCTCCCCCCAACTTAATGACATTGTCCTCAATGGCATAAAAGTAATGACAATAGAATAAAGCCAATGTAAGTTAAGAAAGGAGAGATGCAACCTGATGATCACATGCGGGTGGTTGCATACTAGCTTATCAAAGGATAGTGGCCAGCAAACACCTAAGACACAAAATAAAAACAAAATCAATAGAAACCAATTTTCCTAAAAATATTGGGTTGCCTCCAACAAGCGCTAAGTTTAATGTCTTCATCCAGACACATGGGGGTAACAGGGTCACGTAACACCCCCAATCAATTGACGCCAAATTTTTTCTTTGTAAGGCATCACCAGCCATGGTGGGTCAAGTGGTCCACACATACCTTGCAGATCAGTAAGTGATAGAGAAATTAAGGCACTCAAGATCATATCTTCAATTAAGAAATTTTCATTTGCACCCTAAGATCTTTATATGTGTTGAACACATCAATGCGGACTTGATTATTTTCACCATTTTCACCCACAACTTCCATTTTTAGATCCTCTTTCATGATATTGAGGTCAGATTGAGTTGAATGCTCAGAGGATTGCTTGAACTCCACAGCTGACTTGTGTCAAAAATAGTAGCATGATCTGGAATGAAATGGATATGACTTTCAACACAAGGATGCTTAAAAGCTTCAAGTGTAGTTGACCAATCAGCTAGTGATAGCATGTCCATGAACATGTTGGATTTGCCAAGGTTAGGGTGAGGTAGGAATTCTATGTCTTTCTCAACATCAAGAGAGACCCAGTCAATGTGGACTTTAGGCAGAATTGCTAATTCATCTCTTACCCAATAAGAATGATTGATGATTACACCCAGCTCTTTCTCCATACTCACTTCTTCTTTGTCACCCTCTTGAAACAATGTCACATCAAACTTGGGCCCAACATCTAGATGACATTCTTTTTCGTCTCCCCCCAACTTAAGTTCAGCTAACTCACTAGAGCTTTCCTCAAGTATGACATTATGGATGGAGTCTTCTTGATGATCAGTTTCATGTTGGCCAAGACTTGGATTGATTTTCAGTGGCACCCATTTCCTCCTGATTTGACTCATTAAAATTATCTCTCATTTTCCAAGTGGGCATGTCCACAATTATATTGGACTGAGAAGTTTCGAATGGAATTTGAGAGTCAAATTGTTGGTCACAATCAAGATAATGATGATCATATTTGTTAATGGGTTGGCATGATGGCTGACTATCTTGCCTCCTTCTGATTTCCATCAGTTGAGTAATCAAGAGGTCAGTTTTGACAAATGATTGCTCTAATCTTGTTGTTGTTGGTGAATGTTTTCTCAAAGACTTGTTGGTTATCATGGAATTTTTGCATAATTGCCCAAATTGATCATCAAATAGGCCTGATTGTGGGGAGAAGTATAAGTGGACTGTGGATATACATGTCCCTCATGATGGCTTTTGTCATGAATATCAATTTGGCATTGGGCCCAATGTTGAAAGTTGTGGATAGGTAGATTTTGGGCTTGGGCCAGAATAGGTTGATCTCTAAGTGTTAAATGTGGCATTACTTCTCCAAGTGGTTGGAAGGGTGTGTCTTCAGGAGCATTGTTAAGCACACAGGTAGATCAATGCCAAAAAAAAATTGATCGAACCATGATATGATTTCGGCACGTAGAAAGGGTCCTTGAATTTCCCCTTGAGGATCTTGATAGAGTAAACTCATTTTTCAGGGGAGACACCTTGGTCAACTTTTGAGTAAGGAGTGGGTGTGGATAACACTTGAAAGGTTTGGGTCTGTTCTTGGGTTGAGGGAGGTGATGAGATGTAAAGTGGGTCAGCATATTTCCTCCACCCTGAATCATACATGTGATCTTTAATTGGGTGACCATGAATCAGATGGGCTTGAGTCCATTTGGAGCCATTGGACTGGTAAGTAGAGATTGATGGATAAAGTGGGTGAGGTTGAGAGTGCATACCATAGTGGGCTGATCCAATTTGTCCAATTGAAGTGCCAATTCATAACCATGATTGTCAACCCACATAAATCTCTTTTTTGTTTTTTTTTTTAATTTTTTTTTTGTGTTTTGAAATATCTGATTTTTTTTTTTTTTTTCAAATAAGTTAGCAAACAATTAATCCTATGACACCTATGGTTCCCTAGGACATAAACATTTGATTTCTCACTAATCAACTGAGGCCTAACTCAAATCCACTCTCAAGCTCGTTAACTGGCCAGGTAAGAGGTGGGAAAGTGGGAGGTTCCCCCTGCTCTCGCAGGGACCTAATTAAGTAACCACTTGTCCACTTAGGAGTTTGCCTATGAACCTCTAGCCTTAGACACCAGTCTCCAAACTTGATAGTGGGCCCAAGTGGGCCTAAGTCTCAAAGCGAACCCTAGGTCAAGTTTCTACTTTCTTTTATTGGGCTTGGGAATGCAAAAGATGTAGGAAGTTGTGGTTTGTGTGTGCTAAGGGTGATCAAATCCCCACCTTATCTTGTTAAGGAAATTGCCCTTAAAGTGTTTTAGAAATGATGTGCACACCACAAAATCAAGCAAGGGATTCTATGCAAGCATGGCAATGCATGATCATGCTTTTAAGAAAGTTGAGATTCTCACCTTGCCTCCCGCAATCTTCGACAAGAAGGAAACTTTTCAAAAGGAAATTACCTAAAGATGGAAATCTAAATGATGCATGTCCTAAAGATGGAAAGTTTCTAATCTTGACATGACATCTTTTATTGGATTCAAGTGATTGATTTTTTTGATTTTTTTTTTATTAATTGTCTAAACATGGCAACTAAGAAAAGGAAACTCAATCAAGAGGGTTTTAATGGTACTTACCTTCAACACAATCCCTCGTTCTTTTGGAAATGAAAACAAATGGAAAGAGTGAGAGAAGGAGACTCACCTCACTTACCCATTTTTTATGATTTTTCCTGCAATTTTCGGATTTTTCTTCACAAAGCAGAACTTTTTACCTACAGATTCGGCTTTCAGCGACAGTTTTCTGACAGATTCTTCAATTTTGCAATTTTTAGGATTTTTCACTTTTTATTTGATACCTACAAAAAGAAAGAAAATGTTAGCATGAATATATACAAATAACACCAAGATTTACAAAACTAAAATTCTAATTCCCCGGCAACGGCGCCAAAAATTGATAGCCCACGAATGTGTCGTTAAACACGTGACTAACAATCTCAAAATTATCGGCCTACACTAAATATTTTTGACAATAGTTAAGTGGTGAGAGCCGAGTCGAATCCACGGGGAACTAGATTTTAGAGTTGAAAACCTTGGATTTTTATTAGGAAAATAATGTGGTGATATTTAACTAAGTTGCATTAAATAAAACTAAACTAATTAAACTAAGTAAATAGAGAGAGAGAGATAAAGAGTGGATTAGAGACAAAGGACAAAGTTCTGAAATTGTATTCCACTAAATAAAATAGTTAACAAAAATTGTTTGATACTAAACAAAGTAAATCAACAACTATCCTAAGAAATACTGGAAAATAGAGAGAGAAAGGAGAGAGAGAACGAGAGAGAGAGAACAAAAGAAGAGAAGAGATGAAAAGAGAGGAGCAATAGGAGAGAGAGAAGAGAAGAGAAGGAGAGAGAGCACGTGAAAGAGAGAGGAGAGAGGCGCGAGAGGAGAGAGAGAGAGGCGCGAGAGGAGAGAGAGTGGAGAGAAAAGAGAGAGAGAGCGCAGAGAGAGAGAAGAAGCGCTAGAGAGGAGAGAGAGAGGAGAGAGAAAGAAGAGAGATAGAGACGAGAGATAGGAGAGAGAGACTTGGAGAGATAGAGAGAAGAGAGAGAGAGCAGCGGCGAGAGGAGAGAGAGGCAGCGAGCGCGCCCTCACGTTGCATGCATGCAATGTGAGGGGGAGGCGGAGGCGCGCAGCCAGGCGGCTGCAGGCGCCGAGCGCCGGGCAGCGTTGGCGTGGCGCACGCGGCTGCAGGTGTGCTCGCTGGGTCAGGCATTCGCGCACTGGCGGGCGTGGCAGGTGCTGGGCGTAGCGCGTGCGGCAGGTGCTGGGCGGCCTGGCGTACTGCTGTTGCTGTTCTGAAGAACCGAGAAAGAGAGAGAGATCGGAAGAAGAGGAGACGAAGAAGAAACTGGGCCAGAAAAGAAAAAGAAAGGGGGAGGAGGAGAAGAGGGTGTGTGCGTAGGAGAGAGGAAGAGAGAGAAGTGAGAAAATGGAATAACCCGAGAGAGAGAGGGGGAAGCTTATAAAATGGTAGAGAAAGAGAGGAAGGGGGAGAGAAAAAGGAGAGATTTTTGGAAAATAGGAGAGGAGATTTTTAAAATGAAAAGTGTTTTTGAAAAGAAAGAGAGAGAGGGAATATTAAAAAATATAGAATCTCTCATTATTCTCTCTTGATCCAATCAAATTTATTGGCCCATTTGACACTTCATTTCTTGGCACATTAATCCTGCAATCACAACACAACAGAGTTTGATCAATTCCGCACTTGTAATGAAATGATAACAGAACTTATGAAATTCAATTATTTGTCAATCAAATGACACGATTATTCATAACAATTATGCAAATATCAGACGTCAACTGGAGTCGACGCCAGTGTGTGTGCCGTCAACCTGGAGTAATAGAAATCGATGTTGACGTTAACATGGGATCTGAGGCAAGTCAACAAGCGGTCAAACAAGTCTTATTGGGCCATAAACCACTCGGTGATGGGCCAATTCTTGCATCTACAGTCACAGTATGGTTTTCCCTATCTTCGAGGTTTGACCACTTTTGGTGTCGCGTCGGGGTAGGCGGTTGCGACATGGTCGCGACTTGCAAGGCAGTTGCGACATGGTTGCTATCGTACCGGCCCGACCCATCTCATTTCTGGACCTATCGGTTCAAAACCGAGGTAGGCACCACATTTCCCCCTCTCTCCTTCATGTTTGTGGTGCTCGTGGCGAGGAGGTGACGCCCTGTTCATGTAGGCGGCGTTCGTGTGGTGCTTGTAGCAAGGAGGAGGTGGCCATTTTGATGTGAAGGCCCCAACGGGTCGGCTCTACTCATTGAGGTAGGGACCCCTCTTTCCCTCTCATTCTAGGATGCTCCCCTTCCCCTTGAGGTTCTCATTTTCCCATTGTGTTTGGGGTTGTAGGGGTGAGATCCATGCTCCGTGGTTGTGAGGTTCCTCGAGTGTAGGATCTTCTTGTTCATGCGTGAATCGGGGTTGAGGGTGGCTTGAGTTGGGCTTGAGTTGTTTAAGTGCTTTCCTAGTGTTTCCCATGCTCCCCTCCCCCTGTGGATGAGATTTGTACAATTTTTAGGGCGGTCCCTGGGAGGACTGTACCGGGATCCTCCTCGACTAAGGTCGCAACTGGTCTGAGGGTCGCAATGATGTCATGACGCATGCGCCGACCGAGACAGCCTTGGCTATCACGGTGGGCATCGGCGCCACAACATCATCACGACGACCACGGGAGTCGCGACATGGTCGCGGCCTGTCTTGGCGTCGCGACAGTATCAGATTTAGGTAGGTTCATGTGAAGTCTGTTTCTCGTGGAGTCTTCGCCGTTCTCGATTCTTTTTGTATCTGTGGCACCAGTGCTAGTTCCTAGTATGGTCCTACACTAGTCGTTCGCCCGGTGCTCGGCACCTGAGGGCTTGTCCCATGGGAGAGGTTGTTACCATTTACCTAGGACCTCCATCCCTGTGCGCCTTTGAGGGAGCGTTCGAGGTGATGGGTGTGCTCGAGTTGTAGACTCTGGAGTAGAGGGGAAAACGGTGGTTAGGACAGCAGCGTCGAGTCAATTGCAGAGCTCTCTTGGTTGGTCTGGGATGCCGAGGCCGTTTGGAGTTCTTCCTGGCACAGATTATTCAGTCATTCTTCTCACTGCCTCACTCTTTGTGGCCCTGGAACCACCTAGAGAGGCCAGGCGTGGGACCGTAGTCTGTCCAGACTACGGCGGTTACTGTTGTGGTTACTTGTGTTCCTGCCCCCACTCCGACGAGACGTAGAGGTCTGGACCTGGGTCGAGGGTAAGACGTCAATGGACACTCTTGACTGGTTGACTAGTGGTAGTGGTTTTCGTAGCTAGTGTCTCTTGTCCGGGAAGGGTTCTTCTATCTGTGTTGCCAGTCATGTGGTGGTCACAACATGCAGGTCGTATGGAGTTTCCGACCGCGGTGTCTTTCCGTACCGTCGCTAGTTTTCTAGCTTTGCTTCCGCACTTTTCTGTGTAGCTTAGAATATATATATAACTACTATCATTTACTTTGATTATATATATTATTTCTCGCCTGTTAGAGCCAGTAGAAGATTGGTAGTCCCTACTGAGCTTCTGTTGTGAAGCTCATCCCTTCTTTTTCCAGGTGAGACTTCTTAGTAGCAGTAGGGCACGCGTCGGGCAGAGGAGGTAGGGCAGTAGTTGTCGTCCCCGTAGCTAGCAGTGGTATCCCCCTTCAGCTGTACTTCACCCTCGGGGTATGCCCCTAAGGGCTCTGTTCTTCCCTTCTTCAGTTGTACTCATTATGTGTTGGGACTGTACCTAGAGTGATACGCTGCGGTCTCGCTTTTTCTTCTGCTTCTACGTGTGTGCTCCTAGTTCAGTAGTTGACATTTATTTCTTTTACATATTCTATAGACTTGTGTTATAGCCCTTCCGGGTCCCCGAATCCGTGGGTGGCGACCGTAAAAATCGGGTTCTCGGGGTCATTACAGTAATTCTAATTGTATAAATGTTGTTACATCCAATGTTTCCATTTTGTTTCCGTTTCCGTTTTCGATTTTCTGATAGAAAGCGGAAATGAATGCGGAAGCGGAAATACCCTTTTCCATTTTCGTTTCCGACTTTGAAATTTCTTATATGAAGCGAAAGTGGAAATACCCATTTCCAATTCCGACTCCGACCCATTGGCAACCCTATTAAATATATTTAGTAGTTTTATGGTAAACATGAGTTTTTGTAGTCACCAAAACAAAGGGATCAAATATAGGAGTGGTTCAACATTCCTATATCAACAGTTGCATCTGAGTCAGCTTTTAGCATTGGAGTGAGAATTCTTGATTTTTATCGAAGTTCTTTAAACCCATCTACTATGGAAAGCTTGATTTGTTGTCAAGATTGGCTAAGACAATCATTAGAAGGTATCTTGACTTTTTTAATTAATTTTTATTATTATAGTTTGAAAATTAACTACATCTATTTGAATTTTGTCAGCTGCATCTTCTAGTACATTAGTTGAAAATTTCTCCACCATATCGATGGCTAAAAAGATAGATTCAGAATGTTCTAATGAGGGAGAGGAAGGAAGTAGGGTTATAGTCAAAGAAAATTTATGTGATGAGGAAGATGATGACCTAAGTTTGTCTAGGTAATCATTAATTTCTCTACTCACTCATTTCTTTATTTATATAGCACTTGTGTGTTTATATCTCATATGTAAAGTATCTTACTTTTGTAGATTCAATCATAATATGGCAAATTGATCACATTCTAATTTGGGTATGAATGTCCATCTAATGAGGTATTTATTTTTTCACTCATGTGCCATGCCAATATAATTTTATTAATTTGATTTTCATATGTTTCATTTTGTAGGGGACATTGTAAGGGAAGATGGAGACAATGTGATTGGTGAATGGAGATGTGTGTTAGACTACTCTGAGATGTGAATGGAGAATGGAGATGTTGTATGTATTAGTTATCATATAATACTTTGAGACTATGTAATTTGTGGATTGGGCAATTTACATGTTGTATTATTTATCATGACTATTTTGAGTATTAGCTTACTTTTTTACACATGCATCCAGAGATCTGAGATAACAATTCTTATAAATGAGTTTTCCTTATATACGGTACATTTTATTTTGTTATGAATTCCTTATGTGACAATCATGTATACATTGCATTCTATTTGTAGCAAAAATTTATACCTCCATTAGGAGTGAATCTTTGGCGATTATCGCATCCACATTAGATTCACTCCTTGATCTTTTATCAAGTTTCATGCTCTGGTTTACAACACTCTCTATGCAAACCGTGAATCCTTATCAATAACTAATTGGGAAAAGGCGAATGCAGCCAGTGGTAAGTTCATTGTTTCTTTCTATATGAATTTTGGTGATAACAATAATTCTGAAATTATGTGATTAACAAGCAATTTCCATTAAATCTGTCAATAGGAAATAAAGGTGAAACTATTGTCTTAAATCTCACCAAATTAAGTACTCCAAATCTCTATATTAAGTACTTCATATGTTTTCTAAGTTGACACTGATTAGAGAACAAGTTAACATCAATTAAAGTTATAGTATTCTAATTAATGGAATGCATGTCTCATGATAATGGTGTTTCAGAAAAATTTAGCATGATTGAAAAAGAAAATAATTCTTTGAAAATTGAAAACGAGAAATTGAACTAAAGTGCATGTGCTTGAAGAAAATGTTAAATATTTTGAAATTTCAGTCAAAAAATTGCATGAAACAAACAATGATCTGAAGTCTACGGTTTCTAAACTCTTGAAGGAAAAAAAGAAATTAGACGAGGTTCTTAGTGTGAAAGTGAATACTCATAGAGATGGTTTAGGGTATGTTGAACCACTCATATATTTTTATCTCTATGTTTTGGTATCTCTGTAAAAAGAAATGCACTCAAGTTCATATCGATTACTGATATAATAGCATATCGATTATTGTTATAATGAACATATCGATTACTGTCTACAACAAATAAGACTTTTAGCAGCGATTTTATATGCTGCTATAGACAAACGAATTGCTGCTAAAACGTTTTAGCAGCCATTCAAATTTTGGCTATTATAGGTCTCATCACTAAAAATAAATAACAGCCATTCACAACAATGGCTGCTAAAAGAGATTTTTAGCGACGGATATAAATGTTGTTATAACTCTTTACAATTGTACTCCATTTGTTATGTAAGCGTCGTAAAACATTTGACAACAATTTAAATTGCCACGATAGCATACCAATAGAAGCATCTAAAATTGCTGCTAAATATGTTTATTATAAATAGCTAATCTATTGGCTAGTATTTTTATTGTCGTACGAATATAATTGTTGCTATTATATATCTTCAAAAGCTAACATAATGGCTACTATTTATCTTCGGAAAGTAGAGTACAATTGTCACTTATGTTTAGTAGCATTTTTTATTACTTTTAAATATTAATATATACATTTTAATTGGCTATTAAAAAGGAATAATTAGCTACTAATATATTTTAATAACTAATACAATTGTTGTATATATAAGTGTAAGCAATTTCATATACTAGCACATTTTTGCTACAAAAGTTTATAATAATAATTTTTAATTTGTCACTATTGTTAGTTACAAAGCACCATCTATTATACCAAATATATCAATATATGTACATTCTTCTATGCATTCTCATCATTCCGTAACATGATTCATTTGCAAAAAATCCACTGTATCATATCATACATTGTCTTTAGAAATGACAAATGAAAAGACTACAATATTTTTTCAAACATTGTCTCAATAAACATCAAAATATTAATGATTCTGGGTCACCATAAATGTCAAAAGAATAAGAAAAAAGAGACAACAAAATGAGTTTCATTTCAGCTGTCTTCATGTAGATCATCCTGTGCCCTAGTACACCTGTAAGAGAAAAGCATATTTAGTATAGAATTAATAATATTATTGATATTGAAATAAGTACAATTGAATACATATAAGAGTAAAAAGCTTATATGCTAATAAACTTTTACCGTTACTCTAGTTAATTTTTCATTGACTAGACGACCATCTTGTTTAGTATGTATTCTACTAAACAACTATGCTCGAGAACGATTTCTTGCATCATCTCTTTTTTGATGTTGTACACAAAGATAACAAAAAAAATCAATCAAGACAAAGTATATAACATGTTAGAAACATGAGGATATTATATAGTACACAAAACATATGGATTTGAAGAGAACCCCAAACAAAGGGAATAACCTTGTAAGCCTAATACATATATTAGTATGACAATATAGTAAAAACATGCTAGAAGTTGACACAAATGGCCAAAACCTAGAGTGACAACATCACCAGCTAAGAGACAAGGAAACTTAGAACACACCTCTCAGTTCCACCAGATACAAGTATGTCCCCACTACCATCAATGCCAAAGCATAGGCAAATTCCTTATGACCTTTTGCAACAATAGGACAATGCCTATGTGATTGGGTAGCACGAGCTGAAACGTTGCTGCTGGAATTAATTGATCATAGACTTGTTATAGGAACCCAGTATTTCCTGAACTCGTAGTTCCATTTGAATTTTCATCCCCCAGTGTATCAACCAATTTGTTCACCAGAGTGTTGCTTTATAACCCATATAAAGACTTCTCCACCTAGACCACCAAAGGCAAAAATATTGCTCTAAATACAAGACTACAAAACAATCAGAACTCAAGCAAGCAAAATGAATGAAAACATGCTTATGATCAATTTCTCTTCATGATGAAAATGAACTATCATCTAAACAACAAACAATTACTTTCAACTTGGAAACCTATCAATCAGTCATAAAGATAGGTAATAAGGACTTTCAAAAGCTATTGCATTTTTTTTCAGCAGCTATAGAGCATATGATGTGGCGGAATGTCTCGGCCAAGCCCGTTAAACCGATAACGTACTTGATCCGAGTCCGCCTCCCGCGAACGGGCCGAAGCCTCGCAAGGGATACCAACCACAGTCCGTGTAACATAAAGGAGCACACCACATTTCATATATATTCCACAGTTTTACATAGTCCAATTTTCCACAAAAACTATAAAGAGGTACAAGAGCCTGGGGCATACCCCGAGGTACAACTGAAGAAAGTAAACAACTACGAAGCTACACTACTGGAAAACTACACAGCTAGAACTACTCCGCTGGAGGTACTGACCCTGCACCGCTACGACGCGGCCCTGAACTGGACGCCGGACGAGAACACCTCCTCGCCCTCACCTGTGGGGGTAGGGATGAGCCTCTCTAGTCACTGGCTCAGTAGGGAACTCCCCCAAACCGAGCAAACCAAAACCACAGGTACGAAAGCAGTAAACAATACCAACAATTATAGAACACTAAGCAGGTAAGTAAAGTTGTAAAAGTACTCGCCGTCTGCCGACTACGAGAAACAACAGTAATAATTAAATGGCAACCAGTACAGGTGTACAAGCTAAAGTAGAGACAGCCAACACGAGCCACGTAAACTGGTTCGCGACACCAGAAACTGACTCGGACAACTAACACAGGTCTACCTCTTAGTCTCGCAGTCACGGACGAAAGGTCTAGCTGCCGCTCCACGTAAAAAGGTCAAGCAACTGTGGAGACCAACTAAACACCACTACCTGCAGACCACACGGTCACAGGCCCATGCCTGGCACCTCCAGAGACCCTGGCCTGGGCTCACTAGAGTGAGGCACTGGAAAAGGACTAGCTGGGGTCCAGTACGTCTACTGGTGTCCGTACCCCCAACTACGAGCGCGCTACAAGTGACTAAAACAAACACAAGTGTCACTGTCCCACTTTCGTCTTTCCTCAGCCGGACGTACAACTCAACACAGGAGTGAGGGTGTCCAGGTCAGACGACACAGACCTCGACGGTACAACACAAGTACCGGGACAAAACCCCGAGCTAACAGCCTGGCTCACAAAGAACCTGGGGCACCCAACTGGAGAGGTAACCACGGTAGGCGTCGTACTACTTGCCACGTACACAGAATCCACGTGCACGTCACACACAAACCACGTGAAACCTCACGTAAATCACAAGTAACCACGGTCCACTACACGTGAACCCAACTGACTCGCGTAAACAACACACAGTCGCAGAAGTAAGCAACTAACTGCATACCTTGTATGCTAAACACGAGAACCAAGTGCACTCAGTGCACCTCATGTGTCAACACACATGCATTATCGGTAAATATCATAATTCAGTCATTTCTGTTCATAACCAGTCGGCGGCAACATCGACTGCCGCTTACATCAAGTCAACGGCAAGGACCTGGCCGTTACATCCTGGCTGAGGCGATTGGCGACAAACGATGTTGACGCCAAGTTCTCCGGCCATAAACCCTGCAGAACCCTAATCCGGCTCTGCGGGTTTTCTAACCATTCTAACTACAAAACATGCAAATGTAGTTCCTACAGCATGCCAGAACCCAATACAACCCATTACAACATGCTTCGTACATTAAACTACTCAAACCACCCATTATCCCCATATGGTGTAACTTTATCCAACATGCATTATCATGCTGGTTCAAGTGGTTATGATGTGTTTTAATGTTTCTACGGAGCTAAACGGGTTCGTCCCCTACCTCAGAACACGCTAGAACTTCCCGCAATCTCCCGGTTCACGTCGAGCCCTCCGCAAGCTCCCACGGGAATTGCACCATGCCGCGACGTTTCCTCAGACAATTCGGCGACGCCACGCGTTCTACGATCGTCCAACCACTCCTCGGTACCTGTTAGAAGCTTCAGAGACACCGGGGCGCGAAGCTGGGGCAAGAGGGAAGAGAGTGAGCTGAGAGAAGCTGCCCTCGGGTGAGCCTATAACTTGCAGAATTCTCAGGTTGGCGTCAACCCCCATGCCGCCAACAACCGCCACCCTTAGCGTCCACATCAACTGCCGCCAAGTTCAAGCAGTCAATGTCCACTAACATGGACGCCAACCAGTCAATGGCCACCCCTGGCCGCCAACTCCACTGAACAGCAGCAGGTCCTGTTTCATTTCAGGACCAACCTTGCTCTTCACCTGCTCAGCCACACATTCACATTACTATTCCATACAACTAGCTCACATTGGCCTCACAACGGCCTACACACCCAACACACACATGATCCGCATGGATCTGAAAGGCACGCGACGTTACATTACTATCATCTAAAAAGAAATTTTGACCTCGAAATTCATAACACAATTCAAAGTTAAACAACTCATACATACACACTTTTACAAGTACTATCATCTAAAAAGAAGATGCACAAGCTTACTCAACAGATAGGGATCCCTTTAGCCATTTCCGCGGCCACTCCCAACTCCCAGGTATCCTCACCTCCTAATCTATTTTCCCATCTCACTTTAACTAGCTCAATTTCTTTATTCCTCAGCTTCTTCATCTTTCGATCTGTGATCTGCACCGGATACTGTGGCATAGTCATGTCCGGCCTCAGGTCACCACCTTGATATCTGATTATTTGAGCTGGATCTTCAATACACTTTCTCAACATGGAGACATGGAAAATATCATGCACATCTGCAAAATCAGCTGGCAAATCCAGCCTATAAGCTGCTTCCCCAATTCTTTCAATCACCTGGAAAGGTCCACACATACCTTGGACTCAACTTTCCACTTACCAAATCTCATAATACCTTTACTCGGGGAACCCTCAGAAAAACAAAATCTCCCACCTCAAACTGAAGTGGTCTCCTCCGCACATCTGCATAACTTTTCTGCCTACTTTGAGCTGCCTGCAATTTTTCTTTAATAAGCTTTACCACTTCCGTGGTTTGCTGAATCAATTCAGGACCCACTAATTGCCTTTCTCCTACTTCATGCCAGTTCAATGGGGTTCTACATGGCCTTCCATATAAAGCTTCATACGGTGCCATCCCAAGACTGGTATGATAGCTATTATTGTAGGCAAATTCAACCATTCCCAAATGATGCTCCCACTGCCTCCCCAAACTAAGCAACAAGCCCGCAACATATCTTCAATTGTCTGAATAGTCCTCTCTGTCTGACCATCTGTTTGGGGGTGATAAGCGGAGCTATACCTCAATTCAGAACCATTACTTTTTGCAGACTTCTCCAAAAACCAGAGGTAAATCTTGGATCTCTATCTGACACAATAGTCTTCGAATACCATGCAGTGGAACAATTCTTTCAACATAAATATTTGCCAATCTGTCCACTGTCCAAGACATACTTACTGCCACTAATCTGCATACCTTAGTCAATCTGTCAACAACACCCATATTCCATTATGCCCGAACTCGACCTTGGTAAACCTGCCACAAAATCCATAGCAATATCATCCATTTCCATTGTGGAATAGGCAACGGTTGCAATAGACCTCCAGGCTTCTGGTGCTCTGCTTTAATCTGCTGACAGATAGCACACCTTGCTACAAATTCTGCTATCTCTTTCTTCATATGAGGCCACCAAAAATGCCTTCTCAAATCATGGTACATTTTAGTACTACCCGGATGAATAGTGTACCTAGATTTATGAGCCTCTTCCAGAACTCGCTGTTTCACCTCTCTCTCTGCAGGAATAAACACCTGCCCCTGAGCCTGACCACACAATTATTATCAATAGAAACTCCTTCCATTTTTACAATTTCAGGTAGACCTGCATCTGCTCTCTGAGCTTCAATAATCTGCCAATACAAAGACGGCTCTACTGCACTAGCAGCTAAAATTGCCCGTCGCTGACTGCTGGGCACATACAAGGAGTTCTCTGCTATCTCTTCATATAACTTCCATTCTTTAATCATCATTAATTCATATATGCCTTTCTGCTTAGGCATCCGCTACAACATTGGCCTTACCCGGATGGTAAGCCAAACTGAAATCATAATCCTTCAAATATTCAACCCACCTGCGCTGGTGAAGATTCAAATGTTTCCGCGAGAAGATATACTTCAAGCTTTTATGATTTGTAAAAATCTCAAATCTCTCGCCATACAGATAATGCCTCCACATTTTTAAAGCAAACACAACTGCTGCCAATTCTAAATCATGAGTGGGGTAATTTTCTTCTGCTGGCTTCAATTGTCTGGATACATAAGCTATCACTTTACCATGTTGCATAAGAACTGCGCCAAGACCTCTTCTTAAAGCATCAGTATACAACACAAAACCACCACTCTCTGCCGGTAATGTCAATATAGGTGTTGATGTGAGTTTTTTCTTCAATTCCATGAAACTTCTTTGACATTCACCAGACCACACAAAAGGCACTCCTTTCCTGGTCAATTTAGTCATAGGTGCTGCATTTTAGAAAAATCTTGAATAAACCGCCTGTAATACCTGCCAACCCCAAAAAACTTCTAATCTCGGTTATTGTCTTAGGCACTCCTCACCTAGACACAGCTTCCACTTTACTCGGGTCCACTGCTATTCCTTTAGCTGAGATAACATGACCCAAAAACTGAATTTCCTTCAACCAGAATTCACACTTACTGAATTTAGCAAACAGCTGGTTATCCCTTAACAATTGCAAGGTAAACCTCAAATGAGTTGCATGCTCCTCTTCAGATGCTGAGTAATTAGGATATCATCAATAAAGACCACAATAAATTGATCTAAATATGGATGAAAAATTCTATTCATCAGATCCATAAAACCTGCAGGAGCATTAGTCAATCCAAAAGGCATTACCACAAGCTCATAGTGACCATATCTGGTTCTGAACGCTGTCTTATCTATATCCTCCTCTTTAATTCTTAACTGATGGTACCCGGACCTCAAATCAATCTTAGAAAACACCTTTGCTGATTGCAACTGATCAAATAAATCATCTATCCTCGGCAACGGGTACTTATTCTTGATGGTCACATCATTCATTTTCTATAATCAATACACATCCGAAAACTACCATCTTTCTTTTTCACAAATAAAACTGGCGCTCCCCACGGGGAATGACTTGGTCTAATAAAACCTTTCTGCAACAACTCTTCTAATTGCTTTTCCAATTCTTTAAGTTCTGTTGGTGCCATTCGATATGGAGCTTTAGAAATCGGCATGGTACCTGGCAGCAACTCATAGAAAAGTCCACCTCTCTGTGTGGAGCTAAACAGGCAAATCTTCCGAAAAAACATCAGCAATTCCCTAACCACGGGAACTGCTTCTATTGGCTGACTGGCCTCTACCAAACTCCCGAGGCTAAATAAGCCACACACCCATCATTTATTAACTTTCTAGCTTTAATTGCAGAAATTAGAAACTTGGAGGTATAAAAAGGCATACCTTGATATTCAAACACTGCACTATTAGGATGACAAAATCTGATCATTTTCTTTCTGCAATCTAACATTGCTTCATACATTTCAAGCCAATCCATACCCAGAATGATATCATAATCTGATAATTGCAGGGCATACAATCGACCCGGCATCTGGTTCCCTTCAATCATAACAGGAGCTCATCTATATAGCTCGAAGTGAGTAAAAACTCACCTGAAGGAACCTCCACCACTAACTCACAAGACTTCTCTTCTAAAGGATGAGCTATGCAATCCAGAAATTCTTCGAAAATAAAAGAATGAGAGGCATCTGAATCAAATAAGACTCTTGCTGAATATTCATAAAGAGGTAAAGTACCTTCTATCATATTTGACGCCTTGCCTGGGCTCGGGTGATAGCCATAACCCGCCTCTCCCTCACTGTTGTGGTGCTCCTCTGCCACGACCTGCCTGTGGCTGCTGGAACTGCTGAGGCTGCTGCTGCTGCACACCTCTGCCATACCCATATTCTCTTGCATAGGGACAATTTACGGATCAAATGTCCCGGCTGATTACAATTATAACATCTATACCCTGGAGGAACAATAGGCTGCCTGGCAGTGCTCTGCTGCGACTCCTCCACCTCAGGCTACCACGGCCTTGCTGGAACTGCGAACGACCTCCCCATCCTCTTCCTTTTCCTTTAAGTGCTTGCTTTAATTTATGGCCCCATTTACCAAAACCTGATGTAGAAGGTCCTGCTGGTGCCTTGCCTTTGCTTGCACTACTGTCTGCTGCGGTTGCTGAAAAACTACCTGAACCTGATTCACCGCCTGGCGAGTACGGATAGACCTTTCCAAGGTAGCTGCCCTCTGCGCTGCCTCTTCCACTGTCTTGCACATAAGAGGTACTATCGCATCCTGCAATCCACTCTCAATCCTCTGATAAAGTACTCAACCATCATGTTATATCTGAAACCAATATGCGCATAACGGTCTAAGTGCATAAATCTCATCTGGTACTCTAAGAATGAAGAGTTACCTTGCGGAGAGTTCGGAATTGCTCTCTTTTCTTGCTGCACTTGGATCGGAAAGAATGTATCTTGAACACATCAAGAAACTCCGATGTAGACGCGAGATTTGGCCCATCTCCCGCAAGGCTATTTGGCCCATTAAGCCTCGTTTGACCATGTGTTGACCAGCCTCGGATCCCATGTAGACGGCATCATCGATGGCCGCCTACTGCTTGTTGGCGTCAAGCCCCCTGGACGCTGACCCATGTTGGCGTCCACCTCGATGGACGTCTGCATGAGGTTGGCGGCCTGATCCCTAGACGTCAAGAGGTTTACCTGGTCTGCGCAACTAACCCGAGATTCCAGCCCACTAGCGCCCTTGTCTCGGCCATGCAACGCACATAGTAGCCGTTCCCAACGGTATATGGGCCACCTAGGCACCCTCTTGACCCAGTAAAAATCCTACATGGCCTCTACCCATTGGTTGGAGCTTAAACACATAGATTGCCACATGTACAAGTGTGTTCTTCACACTTGAGCATCCAATGCTCTCAACCCCGAGCTCACTGTCTATATAACTCCCCCTTGGTCCCTCTGAACAAAGGGGGGAGAGGCTGGACGTCCATATGCTCAAGCTTTGAGAGAGGAGAGAGAAATTGCACCCAAGCTTCACCAAGTCATCCTCTACTTCCTCTCAACCTTGGGACGTCCAGGAGGCTTCTCTGGAGCTGAAGGAGCTCTGCAACGAGCTAGCATCACCAACAACGAGGATCACCTCCCTCTTCCTCTCTTCTTCCTTTTCTCTCTTAGATACTTGCATGTCACACACCCTTTCCCACACACTCTAGGCACGTAGGGCACCTTCCTACACACCTAGAAAGGGTTTCCCAACCAAAAACGGAGGGAAGAAGGGTGGTCATAACACTTGGCCACCCCTCTTCTCAAGTCCGCAACCGGTACGGGACTCTCCTTTTGGGCCTTCCACATTTCGTTTTGAACGTTTGCTGCACTATTTAGGGTCTAATTGAGTCTTGTTCTGTGGCAGGAACGATCGAAGAAGACCGTGGAGCTCTCTTCCTTTGGCCGGCTGAAGGAGGAGAAGTTGGATCTCTACCATCACCCGCGACGCGAGGCTGCTACATCAACGTGATCAGAACAACCCCTTGGGCACAGGTAAGGCCCTGGCGATCGCAACTATCTCCCTTATATCACCGGTTTCCTTTGTTTTCTCCTCAGTCAACGCAGTCAACTCGGGTCAACGGGTCAACCGGCACATTCTCCATCGCCAACGAAGGAGCGGCACGTCCGTCGAAGAAGGCCACACCAGTCGGCATTCGAAGACGGAGGCGAAACGAAACGTCCACAGCTCTTTTCTGGCGATCACGGTGGGACAACAGTGCTACTGCGGTCTGAGTGCATCCAGGTAGACGGCCATCGATCTTGCCGCCTACCCAGGTAAACGTCCAGTCTTCCTGCCGTTGAAGTTTCTTAGCGTCCATATAGGTGTCGTTTACTGTCTGTTAGCGTCAGTCGATATTGCCGTCTACTTATTTCTGATAAACTTGGCGTCAACTAGTTTGCCGTTTAGTTTCACAGAAACCTGTTTTTCCTCTGTTTTCTGTTTGTTTTGCTCTTTTTTTACTTTTTGTTTGCTTACTGTTTGTCACTAACAGTTCTCAGTCTCCAGGGGGTCTTCTTCTCCTCTTTTCTAGCCTCCCCTCACATTTCTAGGATCACCCTTCTTCGGTTTACAACCTTTTACTCGGGGATTCCCGCTCGGGTAAATCGGGTTGGCTCCGAGAGAAAACTCTATAAGTCCCTAAATTCCGTGGATTCCCTCACGGTACGGGGCAGGAGGACCTTTACCCACCTTGTCTAGTCACCTACTTACCGGATTCGAGTGAGCTTTGAGAGAACGGTCTTACCAATCAACTTAACTCAACACACAACTTTGGTAATTTAAAATTTTGGGACGTTGATTGCTAACATTGTTTGGTAGAAAACATTTCTGTCTAAACAGTAAAGTTAATCAACTTTGACCACTTTAAAATCCATAGGTTGTGTGCTAATGGACACTTGGTTGGACCCTGTTGACATGGCTAATAAACCGGCTTTTGAATATGATGATAATATCAATGAAATGGTCGGTATGATTAACACCAATGTCCAGCCTGAGGAGTCAGTCCAATCATCCTCTCAGGCTGATAATGAAGAAGTGAGTTTGAGGGTCAATCCCACTCATGACCAAAACAGTCAAGAAGACCCCGAGTTTTCTAAACTCATGTCCCGGTACTCGCCCGAGGATATCATTTCTATGCTTTCAAAGCATACTGTCCGGGCAGCTACCTCCCCTTCCACTCCATCTTTATCCCCATTCAATGCCTCCACATCTAGGCCCACTCCTAAACCAGTCACCCCATCCCGAGCTCCCGTCTCCGCCTTCATTCCTCCTGTCACTCCCGCTCCTTTGCCTACTCCAATTCCCACTCCTCCTTCCGCCTATTCGCCACCTATCCAAATCGCACCCCCCATTCAATCTAAATCTGTTCCCCTTTCGGAGGTTGAAGGTCTCGTTAGGAAGCTTGTAGCGGATTCCTTATCCCACTCTAAACCTCATTCGCTACTAAACTACTGCAAGCTCCCCAACGCTTACTTTCCCCCGACTTCAAGGCCCCAAAGTACCGCAAGTATGATGGGACCTCCGACCCCCAATTTCATCTCGCCGGCTTCACCATGGATTCCCATCGGTGGTTATATGATCGGGTCCTCTTAGTTCACCTTTTCCAACAGTCATTGGAAGGGGAAGCTTTGAGGTGGTTTACCTCTCTACCCGCATCTGACCTTGTTAATTTTGACATAGTCTCCGAGCGATTCATCTCACACTTTTCATACATGGCCACTCAAGTCCCCACACTTTCCGACTTGATGGCAGAAAAGATGAAGTCGAACGAAGACTTTGTAATTATGCCAACCGATGGAGGTCCATGGCTTCAAGAGCCGACATTCCTATCCCGGAGTCTCAAGCCATAACCCTCTTGGTTACTAACACTACCCCTGTGCTCCGTTCTGTCTTAATGCTAAGTGAGTTCCACTCCTTCTCACATCTTTATAACAGAGCCAGGGTAGTTGAAAACAAATCAAGGACTCCTCTCTCCCACACTTCTTTGAAGGAAAGCCAAAGGCACGCAAGGCTCCCGCGGCACCTACCACCGAAGGGGTGACCGTCAATGAGTCTGTTAGTGCTTGCAGCCAGCCTTTGAGGCCTCCCAACAAATCCTCTATCCCTCCGTCCAATCCTCCCTCTAATCCTCACCAATTCCCATCACATCCTTCTAAGCCTTACTCTGCTGTTCCTCCTCCCTCTTCTGGCTACACTCGGCCTGGTCCTAAGAGGTCTCACTACCCTCCTCTCCCCGAGACCCTTGAGGACATATTCTTCGCACTCATGTCTTGCGAAGCTATCCGGCTCCCCCCACAAAGGGAAAATCCAAATCCAAGGCTGGATACTTCCAAGTACTGTCCTTACCACCGCACCCATGGCCACGATATCAACAACTGTTTCACATTCCGTGACTGGGTGTATGATGTGAATGATCAAGGGAGAATCAACTGGGAGGATGTCAGTGTAGCCATAGCCAAGTCTAGGTACACTAAGAAGGAATTAGGCATCTTCCAGAACCCTCTCCCCAATCATCGAAACAGCAACCCCTCCTCCTCCAAGTCCCAGGAAATGTCCACACCATGACTTGTTCGGAACCCCGGGTCGTGAGGAGAGAACAACAATGGGGGGTAGAGGGCTTTGATGAGTGGTATCCATGTCCCACTGTAGAGTCCCAGGAACCTTCCACCTCGGTGGATGCCATTCTCGAGGAAGACCCTTAGTGCTTATCCGACCTCCTCAGGACACCTACCCCACTATCCTCACTTCCCTGCCAGTGAGTCATCCACCAGGCTCTCCAGTTGATTCTTCCAAGACCCCAAGAGGATGTTCATGTCACGCTTAGGAATCGGATTGTTCCTCCACCTTTGCGGCCGACTCAAGATGAGGAGATAATGGGCCTCCACCTCCGGCTGGCACCGAATATGATATTCTCCAACATCTTGATAAGACGCCCGCAAGGGTGTCTATTTTAGAATTGATTCGGAGGTCGCCATCACACCAATCCACTCTCCTCCAGTTCCTCCAGAAAATCATGGTTAATGATGACCTCCCTCCTAGTGGGGTCACCGGCGCCATTCTCTCCCTCACCCAAGGACCCTCAATCTCTTTTTCGGACAAGGATCTCGCCACCCCCGAGTGTCGTTCTCTCCCTCTTGTCTCACCATCAACCTCAATGGGGTTTCGGTGGACTCTACTCTTATCGACACCGGGGCCTCTATCAATGTTTGTCCGATGAAGACCCTCAAACAGCTGGGTCTAGGGGAAAATAATCTGGAGAAGAGTTGCTCTACCATTGCTGCCTATGACAACTCCAAGAGGGTTGCTAAAGGCAAAATTGCTCTTAAACTGGAAATCGGACCAGTCACCATGTCCACTGAGTTTCTAGTTCTTGATGTCGATCCGGCTTACAAAGCCATCCTCGGTCGTCCCTGGCTAGAACAGACTCTAGGAGTCCCTTCCACCGCCCATCAATGTTTCAAATTTCCTTACAATGGGCGGATTATCAAGATCAAGAGCATTCCCACTTTGGAGACTCTTAATGCTATCACCTCAGAGCAGATGCCACACCTTTTCGTTCCAGATAAGGGGAAGAAGCCGGTCATGTCTCTCTTTGACTTCCCCACACCCTCTGAGCTTAGCCAACCTCCCAAGCCCGCTGTAGAACCTCATGTCCCATGTCTCCCGGGAAAAGGTTGGGAAGTGATGGCAAACATCGGCTATGTCATGGCCGCGGTGGGTACGGATGAAAAGGGGAGACCCAGAGTGTCCAGCAATTAGGAGGATGTTACCTAAGGCCGGTCTAGGTTTTCACCCACCCGGTCCATCCATCCCGACCGTTCATACCTTATCAACCTCTTACCTGGACCTTGAAGGAGCACTTCGTCCAAGGGCCACCCAAATGGGACCCGAGAGCCATTGATAGAGGAACTGCCTTGCTCTGAGAGTGAGGAAGAAGAAGAAGAATAGAAGAGGAAATGGCAGAAATAGAGGAAGTCTGTGATGACTTCGGCCTCCTCTCACTCTTTGGGTCCGAATCCCCTCTTCACCATCTCTACCCTCATCTCCTTCTGCTTCTAATCTTCCATCCGCATCTACTCCACTCCTATCACCATCTCTATCTCTCACCCATCCAGTCGAGGCCACCTTGAGTCAGCAACTCATGGTTTTGGGCCTTGATTCCCAAAAAAAATGCCGATTATCAAAGTTGGAAGTGCGAGATCTCCATTGAGCACCCTTCCTCTTTGGAATCTCTTCCGCTCGGCCAAGGGCCGACGCTCTCCCCGTTAATTTTCACCCTCTGGGAGCACTTCCCTTGTACATAGTTGTCCTGTACATAGCAGTCTAGATCCTAGTTTAGATTTGGGTTTAGAGTCAGGTTTAGGGTCCAGTCTAGAGTCAGGATTAGGAGAGTCTGGTCCCTCTCAACCATGCATTCGCAAAGAGAGGGTAGGCAAGTTCCTGCCCGATATGTCATGGCCTTGGCCGAGAGGTGTGCCAAATTGAGTCAAGTCCCGAATTTCTTGAGGAACCTGCCCTCGTGGAGACAGACTTTGAAGAAGGTGATTCTGTAGATGACGGTCTAGGAGTCTATCTGCTAGATTTCAGTGAGAAAGATGGGTTAGGAGAATCTGGGTCAGAAGAAGAGGAAGACCCAGTGAGCTCCTGTGGATGGCACAAAAGGTTCGACGAGCCCACCACGGCTGCAGACGAACCTACTAAGAAGTCAATCTTGGCACCAAGGAATCCCCGAAGACAGTGTTAGTCAGTGCCAACTTGAGTGAAGAAGAAGAGCATGCGTTGGTAGCTATCCTTAAAGAATTCTCCGACGGTTTTGCTTGGTCCTACGAGGACATGCCGGGACTCGACACCTCTTTGGTCGAACACCGGTTAGTCCTAAAAGCCGACGCAACCGCCGTCAAACAAAAGCTAAGGAGGCTACATCCCAAGCTAGCACTCAAGATCAAAGAGGAGATTGACAAATTGCACAAAGCTAAGTTCATCAGGGTTGTGCTATATCCACATTGGGTAGCTAATATCGTCCCTGTGATGAAGAAGGACGGTAAGGTTAGGATCTGTATAGATTTCGAGACCTTAATCGTGCTTGCCCAAAGGACGATTTCCCTCTCCCACACATAGATGTCCTAGTGGACAACACTGCCGGGTTTGAAATGTTATCTTTCATGGATGGTTTCTCGGGGTACAACCAGATCCGTCTGGCGGAGGAAGACCAGGAGAAAACTCTTTCACAACACCCTGGGGGACCTATTGTTACGTCGTCATGCCCTTCGGATTGAAGAACGCAGGAGCAACATATCAAAGGGCAATGATGGCAATTTTTCATGACATGATGCATGTGCACATGGAGGTCTATGTGGACGATGTCTTGGTGAAATCGAAGACTCGACATGGCCATGCTGACATCCTCCGGGCGGTTCTCCAACGGTCTAGAGAGCATAAGCTTAAAATGAACCCCAAGAAGTGTGTCTTTGGAGTCTCTTCGGGGAAATTGCTTGGGTTCATAGTTAGCAAAAGGGGGATTGAGATTGATCCCAACAAGGCCAAAGCAATAATCGAAATGCCTCCTCCTAGGAACATCAGAGAAGTTAGAGGGCTGATTGGCAGACTTCAATTCATTAGGAGATTCATTTCCCAGCATTCAATCCGTTGTAAGCCCTTCTACGAGATGCTAAAAGGAGAGGCAAAATTTGATTGGAACGATAAATGTCAAAAGGCCTTTGATGAGTTGAAGAGTTACCTATTCAATCCCCCTGTTCTCGCTCCTCCGGTCCCGGGTCGGCCTTTATTGCTCTATGTATCAACTACTGAAGATTCAACTGGAGCAGTTTTGGCCCAATACGACGACGAGAAGAAGGAGAGAGCGGTGTACTACTTATCCAAATTGTTCAATGAAGCTGAAAAGAGGTACACCGCCATGGAAAGAACATGTGCAGCCGTCGTCTGGGTGGTCCAGAAGTTGAAGCACTATTTCCTGGCGCATGAAGTGAAACTTCTGGCACGAATGGATCCAATTCGGTTCTTGCTAGAGAAGCCCGTCCTAACTGAGCGGTTGATGCGGTGGCAAAGTTTTCTCAATCAATTTGACATCACCTACGTCAACCAGAAGTCAATCAAGGGGCATGCCATAGCCGAACACCTAGCCCATCACCCCTTACCTTCGTATTCTCCTGTCGACGAAACCTTTCCCGATGAAGAGTTAGGAGCCATCATCGATGGTGAGCCTTCATGGGTGCTTTACTTCGACGGGGCTTTAAATTCCAAAGGGAGTGGAATAGGGGCAGTCCTCCTCTCACCGGAAGGGGTAGTCATCCCGCACGCCTACCAATTAACCTTCCGTGCCACGAACAATGTGGCTGAGTATGAGGCTCTCCTAGTTGGGTTGAAGATGGCGTTGTTGCTCGGAGTCAAGGAATTAAGGATTATTGGAGATTCGCAGTTGATACTCCGGCAATCTCTCAGCAAGTACCAAACCCGGGACCCCAAGTTGAAACCATATCAAGAGTTGGTAGCAAAGGTAATCCGGCAGTTTAGGAAGCTCACCCTTGTCCACACTCCTAGGGCCCAAAACATCCTAGCAGATTCCCTCGCCTCTCTGGCCTCTTCCATTCCCATCCCTTTAGAAAGGTCCTCCGAAACCATCTCTGTTCAAAGGCTAAGAATCCCTTCTCATACTGATCCCTGGTTTGTCCAACTTCAATCTCCCTCCCATCAAATCAATGCACTCTCAAAAGAGCCTGAAATCGACCTCGATGATGGCCATCCCTGGTATTTTGACATCGAGAACTACCTCAAAGATGGATCCTTCCCGGATTACGCCACTTCTGCCGATAGACGGGCTATTCGCCGTGTCTCCGAACGGTACAAGATCATAGGTGGCGTTCTCTACAAGAAATCCCTCAATGGGGTCTATCTCCGTTGCCTTGATGAAATCGAATCTGAAAGCATTGTTGAAGCTGCTCACTCTAGTGAATGTGGTGGCCATGTCAATGGTAGAGCAATTGCCCAGAAGTTGCTACGACACTATTACTGGCCTACCATGGAAGAAGATTGCACCCATTTCGTCCGTCACTGTGCTAAATGCCAATTACACGGTGATAAAATTCATGCTCCTTCTTCCTCTCTTCATCCCCTTATTGCTCCATGGCCTTTCGCCATGTGGGCATTCGATGTGGTAGGTCCCCTTGCGGATAGAACTGGAGAAATCCGGAGAAATCCTTCATTCTGACCGCCACAGAGTACTTCACAAAGTGGGCTGAAGCAGAAGCGTTCATAGAAGTCAAAGCATCAACGGTTGTCAAGTTCATCAAGCGCAACATCCTTGCAAGGTTCGGCGTGCCTCGGGACATCGTCACCGACAATGGACCACAGTTCACCTCGCAGGAGCTCCGCGACATGTGTGGTAAATATGGCATTAACTTGCATCATTCATCACCATATTATCCACAAGGTAATGGACAAGCGGAAGCTACTAATAAAACTCTTATCAAAATCAAGAAAACGTGCAAATCTCACACAACACTGACTGGCCAGAACGCTTAGTTGAAGCTCTTTGGGCTTATCGCACCTCTGTCCGTACTCCTACGGGGCAAACCCCCTATGCTTTGACATACGGATCGGATGCGATACTCCCATATGAGATCTTCGTCCCTTCACTTAGAGTTCAATTGGATTCCGAACTTGATCCTGATCAACGTCGGGAAGCCTGTTGGCACAACTTGAACTCTTAGATGAAAGGCGAATGATAGCGGCTGACCATGCTCAAGTTATCGTCAGAGAATTGCACGTTTTATGCCAAAAGAGTTCTTAGAAAGAAAATTCGAAGTGGGTGAATTGGTTCTGAAGCGGAAAATCATAAAGGCACCAGGTCCCAGGAGCAAATTGCAAGAAAATTGGAGGGTCCGTTCGTTGTTAAGGAAGCATACTCAGGGAATGCTTATAGATTAGTGGATGCCGAGGGAGTTGATTAACCCACCATGGAATGCAGTCTACCTCAAGAAGTTCTATCCTAGCCAGTCAGTCAGTCGGTCGTTCATCACATGTCAACGTTGCGGTTGAGTCTCTACTTTCCACTCGGTCACTAGTGAGGTAGGACTTATTCACACACCACACGATGTTGAGATATTGCCCTTTGGCTAGAAAATCACTAGTACACTCGGGCGGTCTCATCCGGTCAATATGTTTCCCCTATTCTTTTCCCACTCGGTCGTGTCTGGAAGCGGAACAAACTACGAGTAAGGGACCACCCACTCTCTTTTAAAGGACAAGGTCACCATAAAACAGGGGCAACTAATAAGAACAAGGGGCAAGATGTCAAATCAAGCCTCAATGGGGAAAAGAAGAGCCAAAAGGTCAAAAAGGGTAGCAAAAAGTACGTACCCAGAAAAAGGCTGACCAACTCAAGGAGGTAGCAAAAAGTACGTGCCTCCACCCCAGAAATAAAATAAGAAATGAAAAATCCCCCTGAAAACAATGGTTGACCAAGTCTGCTTGATTGATATGTCGGTTTGGAAACAAAAAGTAGTTTGAACCAAAGTCCTACATGACTTCCTATACATTTCTTCCATTTCTCTCACTAGGGGCAATTTGATTGCATAAGATCCTCCGTAGTGGAAAATATCAAGAAGGCTAGGGGCAATTTCCAACATCAAGGAATTCTGCACGTCCCTCCTCACTCTTGGCCTCTGTGGTTAAGTAGATCGTGTAAACCCTACACTACAACATGTATGAATATGTGTCTTAGAGTCCAAAAATCCAAAAAAATACAAAATGCAAAAAATAACAAAAAAGAGAGTCTTTTGATATATTATTTCACGCTGTACATATTTTCTCCCAAATTTCTCCCTTATTTTCAAAAGCCAAAAAAAAAAAAATATAAAAAATCAAAAAGTCCAAAAAAATTAGTGGTACCATGTATATATTCTAACATTCTCCTTATTTCAAAAAAAAAAAAAAAAATGCATGTGCATATCTCCCTTCGGTTATTTTGTTATGTTCCTATCTTTGATTAGAAATTAGCCCCTTGACCAGATCTCAAGAAAGGTATATCGTAGGCAAGGGGCTAAAAACAGATCTACACTAACCTGTTTCTTTAAGTGTTGTGGATGCAGGATGCAGGAACAGAACAAGAAGCACACATCAGTGCACATCACAAAAATCCACAATTTCCACTATGATAATCAAGTCTGTGTACATATCATGACAGGGGCATACCCCTGGTGGTACAAAAGTGTCACTCTCTCTCCTCTCCCCCGCTAGGCCTCTGCCTACGCGAGCTGCTCCTCCTCCTCCTCCCTCTCCCGACGCCGGTCTGGGAGAGAGGTCGGTCGAAGCCGTGGAAGCCTCCGGTCGCAGCGTCCCCTCCTCGCACCACGGAGGGTCCCCAGCGACACGATGTCGTCAAGGGACGCGAACGCCGAAACAGTCCTCGCCGGCGTCCCTGCTGAGCCTGCCGCTGCTGCTCCCGGCGCTTCTTCAGCACCCGGTCCTTGAGGATCTCGTATCCGCGGCAATCCGTGACCGAGCGTCTCGGCCTCCCTCTGACTCTCTCGGGCCTCGAGCAGGCGACCCCTCATGGGGCCCGGTCGTCCCTCACTCCTCCATGGCTGTCACCATGGTCCGCCGCTGCGCATCAAAAGCAAAAGAGGATCAGTCCTGAACATGTGAAGAAAAAGAGGAAGAAGGAAGTGTCTTACCTCGGCCTCCAGACCGAAATCCGCGCCTCTAGCTCCAGACGCAAACTCTCCATCTGTGCCTGGAGAGTAGCCACATCTCCTCCCTGCCGCTGCATGTCAAGGGGCAAGCATGTTAGAACATTCAGTAGACTTTGAAAGAAAGAAAGTGCTAGTTTGGTGTCTTACCTGAGCCCCAATCTCTCGAGCCTGCTCCTCAAGCTCCGGACTCTCGCCTCCGCTCGGTCCAGGGCCCTCTGCAAGCGGACCGCCAGGTCCCCTCCGGCGGCTGGGCGGACGAGCTCGCCCCCGCATCCCGGCTCGCCTGTGCTCTCAATAGCTCTCCTCTCTGCATGCACAAAATCTTGGTCAGAAATCAAATCAAATCAATGGCAATTTCAAGATCAACGGTTAAGTTACTTACCAATGTCCTGACCTCGGCCCGGAGCCTCGTCAGCTCCACCTCCTGCTCGGCCAGTCGCCCCTCCAAGAGGCGGATGGCCTGTGACTCCGGCATCTGCCAAATGCTTCAAGGTTAGAATCAATTCAAATTCAGATCCGACCAAGGCTTAGAGTTAGGAGTTTCACTCACCACTCGTCGGTCAAGCCGGAGTCGCCCGGCGTATCGTGCCTGGTAGTCCTCCATATAAGCCGAGCTGTCCTGGAGGTCGGTCACTCGTACCACCTGCTCGCCGCCCTCGCGCCAATATGCGACGGTGCTGCCGTGGTGCCCCCCAGTCGCGGTCCTCGGCAAAGAACCGCCGGCGTGAGTGCCCTCTCTCCCGAGGGAGGGCACCTCGATGGCCGGCTGGTGCCAGCCCAGGGTCCGTACCACCAACTCCAAGTACAGTACCTCACATGTCCCGAGGCACAGTAAAAGGAGGTGGCGGTCGAACAAGGGGCGACCTGCCGCCACCGCCGGGTGCGAGGCGTCCGCCTCCCCCACATAGGGGGTCCACACCACCTGAGAAGAACAAGAAAACACTGGTCAGTAACATCAAATGCAGCAGTAATTGAAAGAATGCAAAAGCTAGTTGAGGGTTTCATACCTGATCGTGCGGGTAGTGGTCAAGTGCGACCCGCACATCCCCTGCCCTCCTGTCGGTGACCCTGGGGTCCGGGGCCACCGCCCACCTCGTCATGAGAGGCACCATCATCTGGGCCCCTCTACAAGTGTCCCGCGCCCCATGGGGAAGCGGGTGTACCCCCAGATCTGCAAGAAGAGAAAGTCAGTCAGTCAAGCAATTTAATCAATTGAAATTCAAGTTGAGCTTTAAAGGAAAAAATTGCGTACCTGAAGGAAGGGGGTGAAGCCCCCAGTGCTCTGAGAGCGCTGCGAGCTGCTGGGGAGGAGAGAGAAAAGGTGTCCCAGCATCGCAGCACCCCAAGCGTACCTCCCCGCCTGCGCCAAGTCCCTCAGCAATAGCACGAACTTGCAGTTCATCTGAGATGACTGCGTCGCGAACAACAGGCGTCCGAAGAGGTAGCTGACAAAAATCCGTACCGAGCGCTCCTCGCTCCGGTCTCCTAGGTCGAGTGACCCCCGCACTCCAGCGTAGAACTCATCAAGTGACTCTAGGGGTCCTCTCCTCCTCCCCCTCAATCCAACTGCCTCCGACAACGATCCGAGCAGGATGCTCCGGATCGGTCTCCTCCTCCCGGCCACGAACTCTGGCCCCAGTAGCTCTACTATGTCGTCATAGTAGTCCCTCCTCTCCAATCCGACTACCGGCTCTCCCTGAACTGGCAGTCCCGTCAGATACGCCACATCCTCCAATGTGGGTATCATGTGACCCCAAGGCATGATGAATGCCTTGCAGTCCTCCTCCCATCTCTCCCTCAATGCCTCCAGGTACGGCACATCTAAGTGGAAAGGGCGTACCGACAGTAGATGTCCGAACCCCATCCTCGCTATCTGTCCTGCTGGGCCTCTGGAAGCGCATGGTACCACCCAGCATAAATCCCAGGTCACCCTCTCCTCATTCGGCCCTTGCCCTGCAAAAACACAGAAAGCTTAACGTCAGTATCGATGGCCGTTTACTCAAAGCTGACGGCAAGGGTCTGCCGTTTACTCTTAGTCGGCGTCCGGGGTGGCCGTTTAGTTCCTGTGTCGACGTCCGCCCATTGACGTCAGGTTCCCCTTGACGTCAAGGGTGGACGCCAGGAGGAACTCGACGGCAACCGATGTTGCCGTCAAGTTCCTGTCTAACCCGACGGCCCTTCCCCTGTTTCCCCTTCTTTTCACCAAATGAAATCACATCACACAGAGGTTTTAGGGTACTCACCCGAGGTCGTCGAGGTGCCTCCGCCTCCGTCTCATCTCCTCCCTCGGTCTCTCCCCCTCCGGTACGTCCTCCGCCACTTTCTTCTCTTCCCCCGCCGTAGCCATCTCCACCTCTTCTTCTTCCTCCTCCGATTGGCGACGGCCCCGGGTGATGGTCTCTTTCCCTTGTCCTCATCTTGTCTGAGCAAGGTAGGTTTTCTTTCTCCGGCGCTTGGGAAGATGGAAGGGCGCCGGGAGAAGGCGTCGGTTCAAAAAAAGGGCGTTTACTGGTTTAACGTCCATTCTGGCCGTTAACTTTATCTGACGTCAACCCGGCCGCGACGTACCTCAGCGGCCGGGTCTGGACGTCAATGTCCTTCAATGTCAGACCTCGAAGTCTGGTCGACGGCCAGCTCTGGACGTCTAATTGAATGTCGACGGCTACCTATGTGGACGTCGATTGTCAGTCTCTGGTTGGCGCAGGGTTGGACGTTTACCAGATTTGGCGGCCATCGATGTGGACGCCAATACTCCGCACTCAGTCCTCACAGCACTGTCTTTTGAACATCTTTGAGATCTTTTACACCCATTTCACCACATTCATTCCACACATCAATCAATGCAAGTCAATTGAACACAAATGCAAAAGATCTTTATTCATCTAATTGTGTTACACTTATTCAAATCTGAAAAGTACATCACTTTGCCCTGCGGGCCATGAAATAACCACAAGCAACGGGAAGAATGTATAATTGTATTCCTCATACTTCAAGATCTCTTCCCGTTTTCCTGAACACCCAACCCACCTTCCTGCTCACTGTGTATTTCCCAAACCTTCATCGCTTTCTTCATCAGCCTCTCATTCTTCCGGTGACTATCATATCGTGCCGTTGAATGAAATGGAATTCCCGTGGAATCCCAAGCTGACAGTGGCACCGATGTGGTTGATACGCCACCATCCGATCTGCTCCAATCAACCATAAATCTTTGTCTTCCCTGGTCCGCGCTCTGAACTCGATAGTCCTCATGAACAGTGGCCTCACGATGAACTCATCCATGCCCAGATATGCTAAGTGATCTCTCCAAGCATCTCGGCCCTTCAAGTGCGCGGTCACACACTTGATCTCATCCTCTGGCTCGTACCATGCCCTGCTGCAGTGCACTGAACTCCGAAGGAAGACTCTGGAGGGGGTAGGTTGTGCATCAGCAAAATCAAACTTTAGATGAGCTTCCATCCATACCTGGAGCAGAAACAAACTCCCGCACGTGCGTCCGCCTAGGCTCATGGTGGTGAGCGAACTGTACAGGTGGGCCAGCACTGCAGGGGCAAGTGACTGCCCGCGCCATAGCAGAGTGAGTATCCCAACATGCTCGTACAGGATGAAGTCGCCGCTCGTGGGGAACAGGAACACCCGGCCAGGCAAAGAGTCAGTCCTCGCGTCGCCCTCTCTCGCCAATCTCCCGGGCATGCTGGATCAGCCACCAAGCCAGCCGGTCCAGGAAGATCCCATCCTTGTTCGTCATTCGCAGCACCTCTTTCTTGTCCCGCACGATGTCAGCAAGAATCTCTTCCCACGGAGGAGAGGAGTCGCTGCATCATACTCCAGGCACCGCTGCCACCCAAGAACAGCTCCACCTCCTCCAGCAGCACGCTCGCCTCGAATCCCTGGAACACGAACGTGTGCGTGTGCGGGTGCCATCTCTCCACCAACGCCCCCAGGGCGTCGAATCCCCACCACATCTCTTTCATGTTCTTGGCAAGACTACCATGAAAGTTAGTGCCACATTCCAATGAAGCTCCGCATGTCCAGGGTTATCGCGTTAACCAAGTTCACGAGCCAGAAAAGGCCCGTACCTGGCCTTGGCTGGGAATGCGGGATCTCCTGCATGAGGGGGGTTCTGTAAAGTGCTGTGTTGGGGCGTTTTCAGCCCGGGAAAAGCAAAGAATCAATCATTACCTCTCCATTGGCTAGACGTGCGCTCAGGTGTCCCGGAATTCACTCAGAACCCGGGTTCGCACCTGTAGATGCCGGTTGATGAGGAGGCCATTTGCTGTCTTCCTTGTCTCTTTGCTCTCTGGTTCGCAGCAGGAGCAGGGAGGGACGGAGGTAGGAGATGAAAGAGTCCTTATGGACTCTCATCACCTATTTTTTCGGTCTGATCCGCTGTCATGTAGACGTCCAGATCGGCGGACGTCAGTGGTAGTTGGCGGCCACATCCTGGACGTTAACTATTATTGGCGGCCATCGATGTGGACGTTGACCACCGCAGATTCAAAATTCAAATCTCATATATTATGGCATTATCTTTATCTTGTGCTTCAAGTTGTTTGCAGATATCTAAGCACAAGCTGCGCTTCAACTTCGGAACGCTCATGCGACCTTGAGCGTTACAGGTATGTCTAACATAGGACCCCACCAGAGGCGAATAACTTGGCGACCGTGAACCCTGAGTTCCCCTTCACCAAAAACCATGATGGGTTTGCGATCTCTCAGTTATTCGTATGGCCTTTAGAATTTCCTCTGGTGCTAACTTGCATTTTAGATAGGCAACCCACACCAGCATGCATCTTCACTGCTAACATCTCTTACTAACACTCAAAAAAAAAAATGGTGATTTTCCTCGATTATATGATTGCTCCATGGCTCCCCAGCTCAGGTAGCCTACTGGGTTCGTCCTTCATGACTATCCAGGTTGATATCGGGTCTTTGTTGCCCCCTTCTTACTTGTCCCACCGTGCTTTCAACAAATGATCATTCCAGCCTTATTGAGTTCATTTGAGCCTTCGCCAGCCGCGAGCTTAATTCCGGATTTCAGGCTTTCCAGGCATGTGATTCCAGTTAGAATCTTTTGATAATCCTTTGAGAGATCAACCAACTCCTTGTCTTCGTGACCTCCTAAATTCGGGACCGACGTCCTGATTAGGCCAGCGAGCCCACGGCCGGTTACGAGACCCTCCTGATTCAACCGTCATATTACAACTCCTTTGACTCAGACACGCCGGAAACTAGTCAAAGTCCAACACGGCCATGCCAGGGACCCTGCCATTGGGTCGCAGTTGTAGTTACACGGGTAGATCATCCTTTTCCTACCCCTATTTGTCTCTCAGACGATTCGTCATTTGTTTCTAGCTTGTCTCTTTCGTTTGGTTCGCTAGAATTCCTATCCTCGGAGATGGCCCTCTGCGTCCTTTGTTTACCGAGACACCAACCTTTCAGTCCGCTCTGCTCCCTTGCAAGGCCGGACGTCTCGGAGGGGCATTTGTAGACGCGAGATTTGGCCCATCTCCCGCAAGGCTATTTGGCCCATTAAGCCTCGTTTGACCATGTGTTGACCAGCCTCGGATCCCATGTAGACGGCATCATCGATGGCCGCCTACTGCTTGTTGGCGTCAGCCCCCTGGACGCTGACCCATGTTGGCGTCCACCTCGATGGACGTCTGCATGAGGTTGGCGGCCTGATCCCTGGACGTCAAGAGCGTTTACCAGGTCTGCGCAACTAACCCGAGATTCCAGCCCACTAGCGCCCTTGTCTCGGCCATGCAACGCACATAGCCGTTCCCAACGGGTATATGGGCCACCTAGGCACCCTCTTGACCCAGTAAAAATCCTACATGGCCTCTACCCATTGGTTGGAGCTTAAACACATAGATTGCCACATGTACAAGTGTGTTTCTTCACACTTGAGCATCCAATGCTCTCAACCCCGAGCTCACTGTCTATATAACTCCCCCTTGGTCCCTCTGAACAAAGGGGGGAGAGGCTGGACGTCCATATGCTCAAGCTTTGAGAGAGGAGAGAGAAAATTGCCCAAGCTTCACCAAGTCATCCTCTACTTCCTCTCAACCTTTGGGACGTCCAAGGAGGCTTCTCTGGAGTTGAAGGAGCTCTGCAACGAGCTAGCATCACCAAAACGAGGATCACCCCCCCTCTTCCTCTCTTCTTCCTTTTCTCTCTTAGATACTTGCATGTCACACACCCTTCCACACACTCTAGGCACGTAGGGCACCTTCCTACACACCTAGAAAGGGGTTTCCCAACCAAAAACGGAGGGAAGAAGGGTGGTCATAACACTTGGCCACCCCTCTTCTCAAGTCCGCAACCGGTACGGGACTCTCCTTTTGGGCCTTCCACATTTCGTTTTGAACGTTTGCTGCACTATTTAGGGTCTAATTGAGTCTTGTTCTGTGGCAGGAACGATCCGAAGAAGACCGTGGAGCTCTCTTCCTTTGGCCGGCTGAAGGAGGAGAAGTTGGATCTCTACCATCACCCGCGACGCGAGGCTGCTACATCAACGTGATCAGAACAACCCCTTGGGCACAGGTAAGGCCCTGGCGATCGCAACTATCTCCCTTATATCACCGGTTTCCTTGTTTTCTCCTCAGTCAACGCAGTCAACTCGGGGTCAACGGGGTCAACCGGCACATTCTCCATCGCCAACGAAGGAGCGGCCGTCCGTCGAAGAAGGCCACACAGTCGGCATTCGAAGACGGAGGCGAAACGAAACGTCCACACGGCAAAGTGATAGCTCTCCGTACTGCCTGCACACAAAAGTGGTTGGCATCTTCAATCGCCACCATCCAAGGGACAAACATCTCAATGCATAAGCAGCCTAATACACTTAATCTGCTGCGGAAACACCTCATCACGTCGCAAAAAAACCATCTCAATTTCATGAAACCCAGTGCTCAGCTGTATCTGGATTCGGCCCTCCGAATAAGAGGCGGATGCAATCTCACAATTACACCTGCATCAGTGGTTCTTCTTGCTTCAATACTGGTGTGGTGGTGCACAGGGTACCAAAAGGTACCTCCACTTCGGCGGAACTAGAGCAACAGGTAGTTGCCTCTCCATCCCCAGGGTGGACTACAACCGTGGTGGCACTGGCGCTGCTGACCATTCTTGCACGAATATCCGTGAGGGCTTCCCAGTTCTCTCAATCTATCGCTGGGTGCTTTCATCCGGGATCATCTCCTCCACCACCCCCAAATCTCTCCTATCAGCCATTTCGAAATTTCTACATGCACAAAACACCAGACAAAAAAATCAAAACCAAAATATCAAAAACCAAGGTCCCTACCAGCAGTGTATAATGACAGAAATAAGGCTATGTATCTTTCTAATCCCTATATTAAACACGGACCTTGCTTGATACCAACTGTTGCGGAATGTCTCGGCCAAGCCCGTTAAAACGATAACGTACTTGATCCGAGTCCGCCTCCCGCGAATGGGCCGAAGCCTCACAAGGGATACCAAACCACAGTCCGTGTAAACATAAAGAGCACACCACATTTCATATAT
>CM024755.1:150531620-150636902 GCA_014218235.1 Colocasia esculenta
GCTCCTCTGCAAGCAAACGCCAAGGCGTGGCAGCTGTAGACACGCGAATTTGACTCCACCGCGGGCAAATTTCATGTTGTGCCATAATGTCACAAATAGCCCTCATATTCCTTGCCAGAGTGTTCTTCCAATATTTCTGGATCTCACCCATCCTTCCCAGTGCTTCCCCTTTATTTCAAGGCTGGTCGGAGGTCGTGGGCAGAAATTCCTTGTCGCGACGGGTATGGCGGGTTAAACCGAAACGCATTTGGCATGGCGACGCGATTCCATGAATTTGCACCGGGCATGTTGGGCGTGAAGGATCGAAGTGAAGGTGAGGAAAAGATGTAGAAGTGGGGGATGAATAGATCTTTGCCACTTTTTTGCGGAAGCTTATACAATTTAAAAACACTTTGAATCAGAGGCAATTTTATCAGTGAAAAACCACAGATCTGATGAGATTTGAGTGAGTGGTAAAATAGATGTGAAACAAATTGATTAAGTGAATATTAACCGATCCTATGAAGCATCTAATGGATGAAATGATCAAACCACAATTAGACAAATGCACAAGGATTTTTAGTGGTTCGGAAATCACCCAAGTGATTCCTACATCCACCCCTCACACCCGTGAGAATTCACTAAAACAACTGGGTAACACACCCACTGGAGCCTGACAACTCCACACTGAGAGCTTACAACTCACACAACTTCTAGAGTAAGACTACTCTAGAACAACTGAGCAAGACTGCTCAACACAACCTTGAGTTAGACAACTCAAACTGAGCACACGGCTCACAACAACCTGAACACAATGCCCACACAACTTGAGCACAATGCTCACATAAGACTTGCTAGACACCAACTCAAGACATAGACCTTCTAGCAATAGATCTAGTCGAAGATGAGAGCACTAATGAGAGCTATGCAGAAGCACTTGCATAATCTCAAAAGATATCTCAGAAGAACAGAAGTACAATGAATTGTATTAAATAACTTCGTTCTTCAAGTGTACTCCTTTGTAGAAGCTTGGATTGGGAAGAGGCTTGCAATCTTGAAGTCCAAAACCGATGCTCTGCACTTTGAATTGTTGGATCTTCCTTGAATTCTTCTCCAACGAAGGCTCTACTAGATCTGCTTCCTTGGGATGCTTCAGAGGTTTCTACAGGGATCATACTCCAATTCTCACACTTGAATTGGTGAGAATTGGTCTTCTGGAAGCACACAGAGAGCAGAGGAGGGAGACGACCTCTTGTAGCCGCCAGGAAACTTTTTGGAGGCTCTAAGAGTTAGTTGGGTCTCTTCTGATGTGATGGGGGGCCGATTAGGGACCTTTTATATCCAAAAGATTCCAAAGATACCCTTTGGGTAGAAGGGCACACGATTCTAGGTTGATACCCCATCGCCCTAGGCGACACGTGGCAAACATCTATTTTAGGATGAATCTTTCCGTAGTGTGTCGACTTGCCCTAGTGGTGGTGTCGACACACTGCCCAAATCTTGAAACAGGCTGTTTTGGGATTGATCCAGTGTCGACCTGCTTTGGTATTGTGTCGACCTGCTATCCTGGTTCTGAAAACAGCTGTTCTGGGAGTAGGATCCAGTGTCGACCTGCCCTGAGAGTGCGTCGACCTGAGTAGTGTAAATCCTGGAATCTGCAACTCGTGTCGACCTGCTTCTGGACTAGTGTCGACACAGTCTAGGCATTCTTCAGCTTTTTGCCTTTGAGACTGAGGTGTTGTGTCGACACCATTGAGGGGTGTGTCGACACTTCTTTTGCAAAAAGTGTTTGTACCTGAAAATTAAACACATATATCATTAGTTAAATGATTTATCATGAACATAATGATAAATGTGATTTGAAACATACTTTTTGAACATTGACTTCAGGTATGATGTTTTGACATGTTCATTTAAATTGCTTTTAAAACACCTCTTGTCATCATCAAAATAGGAGGGAAATGATATGAATATACACTCAACCCAACAATCTCCCCCTTTTTGTTGATGGCAACAATAAATCTATATTACAATGTGGTTTTGATGAAGTGTGATTTTAAGCAATTTTTGTTATTCACATTTTTATTTCTTTTTGTTTAAACTTGTCAAAGACCTTTGATATTTTATTTATTATTTTTTTATTTTTGAACAGATGTTGATGTACTTGTGGAACACAATGTTACTTGTAATGAGAATTTTGTACACAGAAGTCAATCAACTTGACAAGTATTCAAACAATCACATTCGCATAAAGATTTTCATTCACATTGAAGTCACAATTGAAGATTTCATTCAAGCTAAGCAGAAAAGCATTTCATTTCTTCATCAAGAGAACCATTACAATCATTCCAAAAGATTACAAAAGAACATTAACATTTCTCTTTCTTTCTTTCTTCCCCCCTTTGACATCATCAAAAGAAAAATTACATTAAGTAGAAGATGAGGAGGAGGAGGAAGGGGAAGTAAGATGGTCTCAATGTCAGACATTCTTTTCTCCATAAAAGTCAAGCTGGACTTGATTTGATCTTGAATGGTTGTGAGTTTGGTGTGCAAGAAGTGTTCCATTCTATCTGAATTCTCTATCAAGGTAGCTTGAATTCTTGCTAGATCAGCTGCAATGGGCTGTGAAGAGGAAGAAGATCCAGCTGACCAACCAGGTCTATGCATTATCTTGAATTCCTTTGTCAAATCAGATATCTGTGTATCAATGTGCTCATTGAAGTTCCTCATGCTTTCCAAATCATCTACAAAATGAGCAAAGGACAGTCTTGTGCTGGTGATCTCATGTAATGTCTGTTTGGTGTTGAAGACATCAGCTTGGGAATTTTCCAGAATTCCCTTGAGAACTGTCTCTAACTTTTGCTGGTGCTCCTTAAGCTGTAATGAGGCATCTGCCATGGTACCAATCAGTCTGTTGAATCGTCGAGCTGCATAGTCTGAGGCAGCTTTTGTTCTATGAATTTGGCAGATACAGTGTTCTCCAACCGTTGAATCCTCAACTCAAATGTTCTGACATGGTTTGGATGGAGGAGTTCAAGGTTTCAAACTTATCATTTAGGAAGGAGATCAATTCTGGTGGAACAGGAGGCCCACCAGAAGATGTGGATGCTTGAAAATGGGTGTTGGAGAGAAATGGGGAAACTGAGGTGAGAGTGGGGCATGAAAAGGAATGTCACCTCCAGTTGAAATTGAGGTGTTCCTCATTCAAAGGAGGCTGATCCTCTTGACTTTGGGGCTGGTCCCCTTCAACTGGAGGCTGTTCCTCTTGAGCTTTGGGCTGGTCCCCTTGATCTTAAGGCTGTTCCTCCTGAGCTGGGACTGTTCCCCTTGATCATGAGGCTGTTCCTCCTGAGCTTGGGGGCCTCAACCACAACTGGCCCTCTCCTAACTTGATTTCCCTCCAGTCTAAATCCCATAAATTTTGAATATTCTTGAAGGTGTATGTTGGGCTTAGGAATAGATTGGATTTCTCATTCTCCAAGGGCACACCAAAATGCTGGAAGACTGAGGTCAGATGTGCAGCATATGGTAGAGATCTTTTGAGGTCCTTCCTTGTTGTTTCAGATATGATTTGATACATAATGACATGAAGATTGATTTTGATATCTTTGACCATGCAATACAGAATAAACCTCTGAATATCTGTCAACCTGTCCCTTCCACCACCTTCAGGAGTGATAATGGTGGTCAATATGTGGTGTAGGATTCTCAACACAGGAGGAAAGGAATTTGTGTTGAATCTGTAACATGGGTTTGTTTGGGATCAGATGCATCAGAAGGTAGGCCTGTCAAGATAGAATAGGCTTCATGAAGATCAAATTCAAATTGACGATAATCTGCCCCTTCATCTGGTACTTTGAAAATAGAGGCAACTATATCAGTTGGCATGTCAATAACTATGCCCTAACCTTGATTTATATCCATCCTCTGTGCATTCAGGTTCTTGTAAAATTCCCTAACAAGTCTTGGATAACTAATTGAAATTCAGAAATGAATATCAACCAAGACTGAAAAGAGAAATAGGTCTGAATTTCTGGAAATGATTCTGCTAGCTGAATGTCTGACAAGTCCACTATCCTGGGCTTTAAAATAAGCTTGGCTTCACTAGTGGTGTCCTGAGACTTGGAAGACTCTGAAGATGATGATGATGAATCTGAAGAGTCTCCAGAAGGGGAGCCCGGAATCTTTGTTCTAGAAACCCTACCTCTGCCTGAAGAAGATGGTCTACCTCTTTTGGGTGCTGGCTGAGGTGCAGAGGAGGACCCTGGTTGCTGTGCAGGGTCATTCCTCCTTTTGGTTCTCCTTTCGAGCTGAGGAACATCATCCTCTTCCGGAACTGGTCTGGAGGAAGCCTGAGATTTTGCTCCACGGCGAGGACCCAACTTTCTCACCATGGTGCAAGAATTAATGGAATCGGGGTTTGATGAAGGAGAAGAGATGATTGGGAAGGGTTTTGATTGAGGAAGGAATGTGAGGGATTTCTTGCCGGAAATGAGAGGAAAAGCATCGTCGGGTCGACCTGAAGCCTAAAAGGGTTTGTAGTGGTGCAATACCCGCAGGAACAACAAGGCTTATCTGGAACCCACGACTTAATAGGTTCTGGCAAGAGGACAGTGTCGACACATGAAGAAGGTAGTGTCGACTTGACCTAGGAAGTGTGTCGACACGAGATAGAATGGTGTCGACCTGACCTTTGAAGAAAATTTGATTTTTGTGAGAGGAAAAATTTGAGAAATTTGGGGCATCTTAGAATGATAAACAGTGAGGGGAATTATCATTTCAAGGATTTTTTAAGAGGCTTAAAAATTATTTGTTATTTTTTGCAAAAATTCATCACAATTCAAGTTTTCAAACAATTTCCAACATGATATTAGCATTCCAAGACTTGAATCAACAAAATGAGAAATTGAGGGATATAATATATCTAACAATCAACTATAAACTACCATATTTCTCAACTTTAAAGAATTAAAGATGTCATCTAGACTAAATACAATTGTTTTGAAAATAAAACACAATCTTAAAAAACAACTGGATGAGGAATGAAGATGATTCTTTCTAGACACATCTCCAATAATGTTCACATTTTGTTCTTTTAACAAACTATCAAATGATATAATCTCTTTCACTCAAGTACTAGTGCTTTTTACACACCATAGTCCCTGGATACTTAAGATTTAGTCATTGTCAAGTCTCAAAGGGGTAAATGATGACCTTTTGACATGAAAATATACGTTTTGTAGACGCCAATATTTCCAGTTACTCAGTCATCATCAAAAAACATAGCACATTTTGCTTTTGTTTTGAATTTATTTTTATTTTGATCCCCCTTTGAACAGAGTTAGCAATAATGCCTCATGACATACATGCACTTCATTCATTGTGAAGGTGTGCAGTTTCTCAGCACAAGTGCCATTGCTCTGTTGGATTTTAAAATTTTGGAGAGTTTGTGAGATAGAAATCAAATACATCCAATCATCAGTTGCAAACAAGGAAATGTTTTAAGTTCAAGGCACAAGTTGATGTTTAGTCTAGGAAGAGATCTGAATTTCTGTGGGTTGAGATATATTGAAAGTTGATTAGTAAAAAATATAATAGATCACTCAAGGGTTCATTTGAGACTCTAGACTTCGAAATGATGACATCATGTAAGGAATTGATGAGATTCAAGAAAAGTTGAATTTTGCAAAGTCATGACTTGTGAATTTTCTAGCTCCCCCTGAGATGATGATTTCAACCACTTTTCATCAAAATAAATATATGTAAATTTTGTAAATCAGAAAAATTTTCTTTGGACAACAAAGACTCCCCCTCAACAATTGTATATCCATTCTTGGTACTTGGCGGAGTCATATACTCACGCATAATGAAAGGTTTCAGACAAGCCTAACTTGTCCTTCTCCAAACACTATTTGATATACCAAGAAATTTCAATACAATAAGAGTTGAAGAATTCATTATCAAAAAGAAATGGAAGTGAAAATAAGCAAGATTTTGAAATCAGAAAAGTATCCTCTTGAACAATAGAACCTCCCCCTCAACAATTGCATATCAATTTCTTAGTACTTGGCGGAGACATATACTCTCGCATAGTGAAAGTGTCCAGACAGGCATAACTTGTCCTTCTCCAAATCACCATTTGATAACCAAAAATTTCAACACAATAAGAGTTGGAGAATTTATTGTAAAAAGGGGAATATAATTGAAAGTGAGAGAGATATGAACAATGTAACTCAAGGAAGCAAGGAAGCAAAGAATATGAGATGCAAAGAACTCCCCCTTAGACAATGCATTACACTCAACCCAAACCTTGAGAGAGATCATGAAGGTGGACATTACAAAGACCAGTTCTCTCCTTAAAGATGGAAATATGTTTTCAGGAAGGGGTTTAGTGAATATGTCTGCAATTTGTTTTCAGTTCAATGAAGTGGAGTTCAAAGGATTCTTGGCAACCTCATCTCTCAAGAAATGATGTCTAATTCAATGTGTTTTGTTCTGGAGTGCTGAATGGGGTTTTTAGACAAATTTATGGCACTTGTGTTATCACATAGGATGGGTACACACCCTAAATCTTGGTTGTAATCAAGAAGTTGATGTTTCACCCAGAGAATCTGAGTTCCACATCTACTTGCTGCAACATATTTAGCTTCTGCAGTTGACAGAGCAACTGAATGTTGCTTCATAGAAGCCCAAGAGATAAGGCACCCACCTAGAAATAGACACAAGCCACTTGTGCTTTTTCTATCTAATTTGCACCCAACATAATTAGCATCACAATAGGCAAACAGATCTAACTTGCTACCAGCAGGATACCAAATACCTAAGTCATATGTTCCAACAAGATATTTGAAGTTTCGTTTAACAGCAAGCATGTGACTTTCTTTAGGATTAGATTGGAATTTAGCATATAAACACACACAAAACTGAATATCAGGTCTAGAAGTTGTAAGATAGAGCAGAGAGCCAATCATACCTCTGTAGGTCTTTGGATCTAGACTTACCAGATGGATCTTTTCTAGTTTAGCATTAATTGCAATTGGTGTGCTTGAGTGCTTAAGGTTCTGAAAGTCAAACCTCTTTAATAGCTCCTTGACATATTTGGTTGACTGATGAAGATTCCTTCATGTGTTGGTTAACCTGCAATCCCAAAAAGAATGTTAAATCTCCCATTAAGCTCATTTCAAATTCATTCTTCATTTGATTTGAAAATTCAGTGCAAAGGCCTTTATTGGTTGATCCAAATATTATGTCATCAACATAAATTTGGACTACAAATTTGATTTTTAACTGTTTTTGTGAACAATGTTTGATCAACATTACCTCTAGAATATCCTTTTTCAAGTAAAAAGGAACTCAACCGGTCATACCAAGCTCTTGGAGCTTGCTTAAGACCATAGAGAGCCTTATTAAGCTTGAAAACATGGTTAGGATATTTTTCATTTTCATATCCAGGAGGTTGTTCAACAAAAACATTTTCTTATATATCCATTTAAGAATGCACTTTTGACATCCATTTGATAGACTTTGAATTTCATGGAGGATGCAAAAGCAAGGAAAATTCTGACTGCTTCTAGTCTAGCTACAGGGGCATATGATTCTTCAAAGTCAATTCCAAATTCTTGGTATATCCCTTTGCAACTAGCCTAGCTTTGTTTCTTATTACTTGACTAGTTTCATTTAACTTATTTCTGAAAACCCATCTAGTACCAATCACTGCTTGGTCACTAGGTCTAGGTACTAATTCCCATACTTGATTTCTTTCGAATTGATGAATCATCATGCATGGCATTAATCCAATCAGAACTGGATAAGGCTTCATCAATTGACTTGGGTTCAATTGGGAAATTAGAGCTAGTGGGTCTTCTTCAATATTTTGCAAGAAGGATGATCTGGTCCTTACTCTATCATTTAAATTGCCAACTATACTGTCTAATGGGTGATCTCTCAGATATCGAGGTCAGAAATTACCTGTTGAGAAGTACCCACTTCTGGAGCAATGTTACCTGACCCACTTGAAGATGGTGAGTTGTTGTTCAGGTTCTCTTCATTATTGACAAGCTCCTCAACAGTTGGTGAAGAATCCACAATGAGGTCATCCTCTTCATTGTCTTGTCTTTCCCTGCAAGATTTAAAATCATTAGTGGAAAAGGAATTTTCATCAAAAATAACATGTGGAGATTCTCAACAGTTTTGGTTTTTAGAATGTACACTTTGAAAGCCCTTGACACTTCAGAATAGCCAAGGAAGATAGCTTCCTGACTCTTAGCATCAAACTTGTCAAGGTTTTCTTTATTATTATTGTGTACAAAGCATTTGCACCCAAAAGTTTGAAATAAGAAACAATTGGCTTTTTGTTTTTCAACAATTCATAGGGGGTTTCTGATCTTTGGTCTGATCAAAGCTCTATTTGGATATGATTGTTGGGTTTTCATATTGGAGAATGTTGGGTTACAACAAGTGCTTAAATGTTTTGATGATGAGCAATACTAATGATGTATGTGAAATGTTCACAAATGGTATATGTTTGTTTTTGATGATGAACATTTCATGAACAAGACAAAATTGTTGTGTTATAAATGTGTGAAACATGATGAGAATGACAATTGGATGCAAATGAAACACATGTTTTATATGTTCATTATATCTCACTAATTATGTCTTTTAATGTAGGTGAGATTCCATGCAAGACAAAGCCCAAAATCCAAGTGCAAAAGAACAAGACAAGTTGCTGAAAATAGATTTCTGAGAGGGTACAAATGCATATAACCAAGCCTTCTCAAATCATGAGAAAATGATCACAATCACAGAGTATACATGTACCTGTCGACAGACCCAAAGGCATAGGTCGACAGATGCCGCAGTTGTGATCAGACTGAAGAGTACTGAGAGCACTGTCGACAGATTCTCAGAGACTGTCGACAGATGTCGCAGACAGAAATACCAGAGTTCTGTGTTTTGGCAAAACTGTCTCTGCCTGTCGACAGATGGATATCGCCTGTCGACAGATGCCACAGACCAGAGCAACTGAAGTCTGTCTGTTGCAAATTGTTGCAATCTGTCGACAGATACTCAGAACCTGTCGACAGATGCAGAGGATCTTCAAATACGGAAACCTTCCTTCATATCCAGATTTGTTTTCAAGTCCCACGACTCTCCACATGAAACACACAACTATATAAGCATCCTTTTGAAGAGAATCTCATACAGAAGGAGCCACCATACCAAAAACCCTAAGCAAAGGTCAAGATCAAGGCTTCTTCCGCTGCCCTGCTTCATCTCTTGCCCAGAACAAAGAAGAACAACCTTCCAAGCGGAGTTGAAGCCGGTTCGTCGTGGTTCAAGCTTCTCCATCAATTGATACTTGTCAAGACAAATCTTGGAGTCTTCTGGATGACCAACGAGAAGAGATCTACATCGGGATTTGATTCTTCATCTCAAAACTCTTCTCCTTTCACTACTTTCATATATCTGTGTGTGTGCACTGATTTGAGATCAGTACGTGGATGTTGTGGAAGTGTGGTTTGTCTGATTGCGTTTTGCATCAGACAACGTGTGTGTGTGGTGTGTTGGTCAGATCAAGGCTAGAGGATCTGATCTTTTGTGGACTTGATCTAGCGTGTGTGGTGTGGTTGAGCCGGTGTGCTCGTGTGTGTGTTGTACTCAGTTCTTGAGTAGTGTGTCCTCACTGTGTGGGGGGTGGACGTAGGAGTCACGTGGTGTGATCTCCGAACCACCTAAAAAATCCCTTGGTGCACTGTGGTTTGACTTGTGGTTTGCATTATGTTGCGCTAGATGCATGCCTAGGGATTTCGTCACACACTACTTGTTAATCTATTCACACACATTACATCAGATCAGAGGGGTTTTAATTGAGAGTAGATCTTTTAATCCGAAGTAATTTTCATATTGCTTAAGTTTCCGCTGCAAATCTATTCAACCCCCCCTTCTAGCTTTGCCAATACCGAGTATCCGATCCTAACAATGGTATCAGAGCAGGTTCTTTGTTTATCGGTACTGATTTGGCAGATCTATTTTTGTGCACTTAATTGCTCTGATTCCTAACAATTGGTATCAGAGCAGGTTTTCTGTTCAACGATTGTGATTTGGCATATCTGTTTATGTGTGATTAATTGCTCTGATCGGGTTTATAATTGATTCTGAACTGATCTGATCACTTCGTTGGTTGGTTTATTTATCTAAATACTAAGAAATATGTCTGAGTTCTCAAGTATCATAAGTATACCAATGATTATTGAGTTTGATGACAAGGTTCATAAAATGCAGGTCTCCTCTATGAAAACAGCAAGTCTGGAAGGGAAATCAATGAAAAATGCTACATGGCTCATGGAAGCTCAAGAGGCTCTTCTCGTTCAGACGACTCTCTAGAGGATCACATATGTCAAAGATGTCAAGAAATTCTCAAGAATCAGGTAAATCCAATTCAGACCCATTTGATGCTTCAATATCCAATTCTGATTCAGAGAATGATATATCTTATAATGAATTGATAGAATGCTATGAGCACATGTGCAAACAATTTAAAAACTATTAACATCAAAACAAGAAGCTAAAAGAAAATCTGGAAAAGAATGAAATGATAATTGATAATGCTCAAGCATTCTATGCAGAAAAGAAACATGAAAATGGAGAATGAAAAATTGGAAAATGAAGTCAAAAACTATGAAATCAAGTTTTCTAAGTTGAAAGAAGATCATGATCATGTGGAATCTGAAAATTCTGATTTGAAAAATCAAAATGAAAAATTGATTGATCATAATGAAAATCTCAAATTTGATAATGATCAATTGATCAAACAAATCTCCAACATGGCTCATGATCATCAAATAAAAGAGAAATGCAACCAATTGATTGAGGAAAATAATCATCTGAAAAAGAAGATTGAATGCATGTATCATGACAGACCATTAAATGATGAATGGAACAATTCTAAGAATAAAATTGTTGATTGGAACAACAAATGCTCAATTTGAAAATGAAAAGAACAAAATGAAAATGGTTTGGATGTCATGCTAAACAAGCTTCAGACTTCAGAAAAAGAAGTTGTTGCATTAAAAGCTGAAAAACAGGAGATTCAAAATGAATTGAAAAACACAAGTCTTGCTTCTGTGAAAAATAAGAAAAATGTTCAAAAAAAAAATAAAATTTTGAACAAAAAGGCAGCAATTAAAAGGAATGTAGTTACAACTGAAAATCCGAAAAAGGAAGTGAAAAAGAAAGCAGGATTGTACAATGTTCCAACTCCTCCAACAGCTCAAAAAGCTTCAAGGCAATCTCCAACTCCACATCATGCCCAGAGATACCAAAGGGTACCACCTCCTTCTTCTCAACCCAAGGGTGATCAAAGGTACTCTAAAGGATCTCAGAGATTCCAGCAAATGCAATCACACCATGGTAAGCTCCAGGTAAATGCTCAACCTGTTTGCTACAAATGCAATAAACTTGGTCATCTTGCTAAATTCTGCTGGAAGAAAAATCAACACTCTCATAAAAATCATGATGTTGTGCATGCTTCAAAGCTCCATAATAATCCATGTGTTCATACACACAAGGATAAATGTTCATAAAGATAAGAAATTTCATGTATCTATGAACAGGAAAACTGCACAAAACAACAAAAATCCAAAAATCAAATCACTTTGGATTTTGAAATCTTTGTTATATCCTAACCTTAATGTCGTTGCAGGACCCAAGCAAGTGTGGGTCCCAAAACAAGCTTGATCAACAAGCTGAGATGTCTTGCAGCCAAAAATTAGAAATGGATCATGACATTGGCTGTGCAAGGCAAGAAATGATGGAGAACAAGGTAAACTGTTTTTACTATGATTGAAGACTGTTCAGGTAAAATCTCCCTATCACTTCATAGATGAACTGCTGAAATTGAAATGGATCTTACCTTTATCTGAGCAATGCAAAATGTGCCTTAATGCTACCCCACATGACAATGCCACTTAGCAATTGGAATCATGCCATCTTGCTTGCATAACTGTGCACATGACCTCTTGGTATATCAAATGATGACATGTGGAAAAACAGTTATGCTTGTTTGGAAACTATCATTATGCGTGAGTAAAATACTCCGCCAGTACCAAAAGTCATGTAATACATAAGGCTAGTTGTGTGCTTAATAACGTGTGAATTGCTTGATACATTTTCTATGCATATGTTATGGGGGAGTAAGTTTGAAAATGCTCATGAATGCTCATGAAATTTGTGTGCAACTGCTTGTGATGAATGTCAAAATCATGATTGAATTGCTTGAATGTTATCTCATCACATGCACACATTATGGGGGAGTAAGTTTAAGGCTAGGTGAGTGAAATTCATAAGGGATACCCTTCATATTCAATGTGTACTTATCCTCAATCTTATGGTTCAAATCACTCTCAATTCAAAGCCTTAAAGCTGAAGTTTCAAAGCCCCTGTCGACAGCCCCAAACAGCCTGTCGACAGATATGGCCTCACAGAACCAAGAAATTGGACTCTGTGTGCTTCTGTCGACAGACAAAAATCCTTCTGTCGACAGCTTTACTCAATTCCTGATTTCCCAGAACCCCAAACTGCTCTGTCTGAGTGCATCTGTCGACAGACACTCCCTTGCTGTCGACAGATACACATTTCTGTAAATTCTTCATAATTTCTTCATGAGTATGTTCATATCATTGATGCAAGGGGAGAATTGGGTATAAATATTCATTATAACCTTTCATCCTCACATAGTATCAAAGTCATATGGTTAATCGCAATGATTTTGAAATAATATTTTGAGATTGAGTCTAGGTTGTATCATCTAGAAAACATTGAACAAATCTAATGATTTTAACCTAACTCACTTGAATAACTCCCTTGTGGATGATCATGTTCCTATATGGATGACAAGTAAGAAGGTTTTTGAACTTAATGTCTTTGCATTGGCCTTTGACCTTAATAAACCTTTTGAACTTGATTTTCCACTTAAAAAAAAAAAAAAAAAGGAGAAAAGCTACCTATTTCTAAAGTCAAAATTAAAAAAAAACAAATATGTGAATGGGACAAAGGCAGAGCAATGATGAGTATCACTGAGTAACCGGGGACACGTGCATCACAAATGTCTGTCTTCGCGTCAAAAAGTCCTTTCATTATCTCTGCATAATGGTATGATGGTCACTCACACTGAGTAACTGGGGGTACGGGCATCCCAAATGTCTACCTTCACGTCAAAAGGTAAAAGTGATCCTAATTACCACTTAAATTGTTCAAATGCTAGAAATAGAGTGGAGCCTCCAAGATTTAAATCAAGGGCAATAGGTTGTCTATTGTCAATTGTTCATGTAGACATTGCCTTCATTTACCAACTGAACATCACCCACTAAGGTATATGATTTTCTTCAATGGTTTTATTCAAAAGGGTTATCTCATTTTCATGTGTTTTTGAACGATGTATTCTAAATGCTATAACTTGAGATTCCCGGAGTATTATCTCTTAACCATTGTAGAATTTTTATGTGTCTTAATACTAGTGTTTATGACATTTTGTAGTGGGTATCAACCTATTCTCAACCTTGCAATCTCATTTGAACACTCATTCCCCACTCAATTCTTCACAATTCAGTTATGTGGTCACACAATTCTTTGCTTCATTCTTTTACTTGTGTGCACCCATTATCTTTTTGAATGTTGCCAAAAGGGGGAGAAACATCAATTGTGCATAAATTGAAATTTTTGTCATCATCAAAAAGGGGGAGAATGTTGGGTTCTCATATTGGAGAATGTTGGGTTACAACAAGTGCTTAAATGTTTTGATGATGAGCAATACTAATTGATGTTATGTGAAATGTTCACAAATGGTATGTTTGTTTTGATGATGAACATTTCATGAACAAGACAAAATTGTTGTGTTATGAATGTGTGAAACATGATGAGAATGACAATTGGATGCAAATGAAACACATGTTTTATATGTTCATTATATCTCACTAATTATGTCTTTTAATGTAGGTGAGATTCCATGCAAGACAAAGCCCAAAATCCAAGTGCAAAAGAACAAGACAAGTTGCTGAAAATAGATTCTGAGAGGGTACAAATGCATATAACCAAGCCTTCTCAAATCATGAGAAAATGATCACAATCACAGAGTATACATGTACCTGTCGATGACCAAAGGCATAGGTCGACAGATGCCGCAGTTTGATCAGACTGAAGAGTACTGAGAGCACCTGTCGACAGATTCAGAGACCTGTCGACAGATGTCGCAGACACAAATACCAGAGTTCTGTGTTTTGGCAAAACTGTCTCTGCCTGTCGACAGATGGATATTGCCTGTCGACAGATGCCACAGACCAGAGCAACCTGAAGTCTGTCTGTTGCAAATCTGTTGCAATCTGTCGACAGATACTCAGAACTGTCGACAGATGCAGAGGATCTTCAAATACGAAACCTTCCTTCATATCCAAGATTGTGTTTCAAGTCCCACGACTCTCCACATGAAAACACAACTATATAAGCATCCTTTTGAAGAGAATCTCGTACAGAAGGAGCCACCATACCAAAACCCTAAGCAAAGGTCAAGATCAAGGCTTTCTTCCTGCTGCCCTGCTTCATCTCTCTGCCCAGAACAAAGAAGAACAACCTTCCAATCGGAGTTGAAGCCGGTTCGTCCGTGGTTCAAGCTTCTCCATCAATGATACTGTCAAGACAAAGCTTGGAGTCTGGACGACCAACGAGAAGAGATCTACATCGGGATTTGATTCTTCATCTCAAAACTCTTCTCCTTCACTACTTTCATATATCTGTGTGTGTGCACTGATTTGAGATCAGTACGTGGATGTTGTGGAAGTGTGGTTTTGTGTTCTGATTGCGTGTTTGCATCAGACAACGTGTGTGTGGTGTGTTGGTCAGATCAAGGCTAGAGGATCTGATCTTTTGTGGACTTGATCTAGCGTGTGTGTGTGTGGTTGAGCCGGTGTGCTCGTGTGTGTGTTGTACTCAGTTCTTGAGTAGTGTGTCCTCACTGTGGGGGGGTGGACGTAGGAGTCACGTGGTGTGATCTCCGAACCACCTAAAAAATCCCTTGTTCACTGTGGTTTGACTTGTGGTTTGCATTATGTTGCGCTAGATGCATGCCTAGGGATTTCGTTCACACACTACTTGTTAATCTATTCACACACATTACATCAGATCAGAGGGGTTTAATTGAGTAGATCTTTTAATCCGAAGTAATTTTCATATTGCTTAAGTTTCCGCTGCAAATCTATTCAACCCCCCCTTCTAGCTTTTCCAATACCGAGTATCCGATCCTAACAATGATTGGCTGTGTTAACAGCTTCAGCCCAGAAGGATTGGGCAGATTACTTCCTAAGAGCATGGATCTAGCTATTTCCACAAGAGTTCTATTCTTTCTTTCCACAACTCCATTTTGTTCTGGAGTTCTAGGTGAAGAAAACTTGTGAAATATTTGAAATTCAGCACATAGATCAGAAAAGGATGTGTTATCAAATTCACCCCCATGATTAGTTAAAATGTTTTTGATTTTATATGGATAAGTTGTTAAGATAGTGGTACAGAAATTCCTGAATTCAAAGCAAGTATCACTTTTGTGGGATAGAAAGATAACCCAAGTAAATCTAGTAAAGTCATCAATGATTACAAACCCATATCTCTTGCCACTTAAGCTTAGAACTCTTGTTGGCCCAAAAAGTCCATGTGAAGAAGTTCTAGTGGCCTAGATGTAAGTACCTCATTGAAGGTTTTAAAAGATTTCCTAGTTTGTTTTCCTTTAGCACATATACCACAAACTGATCTTCAACATTAGAAAAAGATTCAGGAAGACCCTTAACCAAGTTCAGTCTTAACAACTTACTCAATGTTCTGAAACTTGCATGGCCAAGTCTTTTGTGCCAAGTCCATGCTTTCATCTTTATTTGCAACAAAGCAAAGATTTTCAGAAAAGTTTTATTAAGGTTAATCATGTAGACATTGTTTTCTCTTTTTCCAAGAATTTGATTTTATCAGTTGATGAATCAATTATCTTACAAAAATCAGATTCAAACAAACTTTGACCTTTGTCACATAGTTGCTGATACTGAGCAAATTATAATCAAGACCATCAACTAATAAAACATTATCTACTGAGTTTGAAGAAGTTTGACCAACCTTTCCAGATCCAATGATCTTTCCTTTATTTTTACCTCCAAATGTAACTGACCCTCCCTCCTTTTCAATCAGACAAGAAAATTTGGCTCTATCTCCAGTCATATGTCGTGAACACCCACTGTCAAGGAACCATACATTGGAGTTGGGTGCACGACCTTCCTGCACAAAGATCAATGAAGAGAAGATTTTGGTACCCAAACAGAGTTGGGACCATCAGAATGATTGAGCATTGTCATCAAATCCTTCTCACCCAAATTTGACTTGTTTTTTATTTTTGTTTTGTTACATTGGTGTTTTCAGCCTTTTTCTGTTTGTTCTTTCTTTTAGGAATGAAAGCACCAAGATTTTTGTTTTTGGTAGGAGAGGAGTTTTTCATTTGAAAATTGGAATTCAGATGAGGAGGTGGAATCCATGGATTTTGTTGGTACATCAAGAAATTTGGATAAAGGAATTGAGGATGATACCAACATGGGTTTTCATACCATTGGCTCCAAGGATTGGTCCAATCATCTTGAAATGTTGTCTTGGAGGTCCAAGGTTTTTCATGAATTATTTATTTTGACTTTTTCTTATTTTTCAAATTTTTATTTGAATTTTTGGTTGAGTTGTTTGCAGCTTTTGATGTTGAGCAGGTCGACCTCTCGTGTACTGGTGTCGACATAGCAGCCACAGAAGTCTTGTTCTTGTGGACTGGTGTCGACCTGTCAGGGGACTGTGTTGACCTGATTGTCTTCTTTTGTTTTTGAGTTTTTGCTTGTTTTGTGTTTTGTTTAAGGTTTTGTGCTGTTTGTTGAATTTCTGTGTTCTCAAGATTAGGACCCTTGACAAATTTAATTAGTGGTGCTTTGCCCTTTTTCTCACCAGATTTGTCTTTCATGGGTTTCTTTTTGTTGAATCCAAATCCATGAGAGTTATCTTTACCTTTTGTGAAGGTTTGGATAACTTCATCCCTCTTTTAGCTGGTTTTTAAGAGTTTCAATTTCTTCAATTTCTTCAGCTTTTCAGTTAAGTTTTGAATTCTTGGGAGGCCTTTTGAGAGGCAAGTTTAGTTATCAATAAGGTTCAGGAGATTTTCTTTTTCTTCATGCAATTCTGTTATTTCAGTTTCCAGTTCACAAATTCTATGGTTGAAGATTGGTTATGGTAAAGGTTTTCAATTTTCTTTTTGATGTGTTTGTTTTCTTTCCTCATTTCAGAAATTTTTTCAACCAAAACAGCATAAGCATCCTGCCAATCATCTATAGTGTAGTCTTCGAAGGATGTACTTACCTTTCCATTTGAGCTGTTGGCCATGAAGCAAACCTCCTCACTTTCAGAGCTTGAGGATTTCCTCTCTTCTTCTTCCTCACTTGAGTCTTCATCAGACCAAGTGGCTACCATGGCCTTTGGCTTCTTAAATTTCTGGAACTTCTTGTGCTTTTCCTTCTTGTTCTCAGGACACTCTCCCTTCATGTGTCCTGGTTTGTTGCACCTGTAACAATCAATATTTTCGTCAAATTTGTGATTCTTGTTGAAATTAGAAGAGGAAGTGTTTTTCTTACTTGAGAAGAACTTCTTTTTCCCAGACATTTTTCCTTTTCTGTATTTCAAGAATTTTCTAATTGCCTGGTCATGAGGGCAATTTCATCCTCATTTGACTCAGACTCCTCAGAACTTGTCTTTTCCTGACTTTTATCTTTATTGCTTGAAGAGGCCTTAAGTGCCATAGGCTTGGTCTTAATTATGTGTTCTTCATTTCTTTTTAAGTTGATTTCATATGTCATTAAGGATCCAATCAATTCATCCAAAGAGATTTTGGACAGATCTTTTGAATCTTCAATGACAGTGGCCTTTGTATGCCAAATTGAAGAAAGTGAACGTAAGATTTTTCTTACCAAGTCTGCATCTGTATATTCCTTACCCAAGGCCTTTAATCCATTCACAATCACCATGAACCTGGCAAACATTTCAGAAATATTTTCGTTAGACTTCATCATAAAAAGTTCATATTCTGAAACTAGAATATTTGCCTTAGTCTCCTTTACTTGTGATGTTCCCTCATAGAGTAATTCGAGTTTATCCCACATCTCTTTGGCAGATTTGCACATTGAGATTCTAGAATACTCCTTGGGATGGACAGCACATTGAATCATGTTCATGGCACTATAATTCAATGTGGCTTTCCTTATTTGTTCCCAAGTCCAGGTGTCTTCTTCTCCCTGGTTTTCATAGGGACCCACTTCCACTACTTTCCAGATCTCATAGTTCTGGGCCCTTAAAAATACTTGCATTCTGTTTTTCCAGTAAGAATAGTCCGTCCTATTAAAGAATGGTGGCCTATTTATGGAATGACCCTCAGCTATGAAACCTTTGGAATCCATGACTCTAAAGCAGAAAGAAAATGCTTAGCAAACAAACAGGCAAACACTCAAACACACAACACTCAGAAACAAAAACTGCTCAGATCAAATCAGATCAAAGTAAACCCGCCCTGATACCAATTGAAGGATCGAAGTGAAGGTGAGGAAAAGATCTAGAAGGGGGGGATGAATAGATCTTTGCCACTTTTTACGGAAGCTTATACAATTTAAAAACACTTTTGAATCAGAGGCAATTTTATTAGTGAAAAACCACATATCTGATGAGATTTGAGTGAGTTGGTAAAATAGATGTGAAACAAATTGATTAAGTGAATATTAACCGATCCTATGCAAGCATCTAACAGATGAAATGATCAAACCACAATTAGACAAATGCACAAGGATTTTTAGGTGGTTCGGAAATCACCCAAGTGATTCCTACATCCACCCCTCACACCCCGTGAGAATTCACTAAAACAACTGGGTAACACACCCACTGGAGCCTGACAACTCCAACACTTGAGAGCTTACAACTCACACAACTTCTAGAGTAAGACTACTCTAGAACAACTGAGCAAGACTGCTCAACACAACCTTGAGTTAGACAACTCAAACTGAGCACAACGGCTCACAACAACCTGAGCACAATGCCCACACAACTTGAGCACAATGCTCACATAAGACTTGCTAGACACCAACTCAAGACATAGACCTTCTAGTAATAGATCTAGTCGAAGATGAGAGCACTAATGAGAGCTATGCAGAAGCACTTGCATAATCTCAAAAGATATCTCAAAAGAACAGAAGTACAATGAATTGTATTAAATAACTTCGTTCTTCAAGTGTACTCCTTTGTAGAAGCTTGGATTGGGAAGAGGCTTGCAATCTTGAAGTCCAAAATCGATGCTCTGCACTTTGGAATTGTTGGATCTTCCTTGAATTCTCTCCAACGAAGGCTTCTACTGGATCTGCTTCCTTGGGATGCTTCAGAGGTTTCTACAGGGATCACACTCCAATTCTCACACTTGAATTGGTGAGAATGGTCTTCTGGAAACACACGGAGAGCAGAGGAGGGAGATGACCTCTTGTAGCCGCCAGGAAACTTTTTGGAGGCTCTAAGAGTTAGTTGGGTCTCTTCTGATGTGATGGGGGGCCGATTAGGGACCTTTTATACCCAAAAGATTCCAAAGATACCCTTTGGGTACAAGGGCACACGATTCTAGGTTGATAACCCATCGCCCTAGGCTGACACGTGGCAAACATCCATCTTAGGATGGAATCTTTCCGTAGTGTGTCGACCTGCCCTGGTGGTGGTGTCGACACACTACCCAAATCTTGAAACAGGCTGTTCTGGGAACTGATCCAGTGTCGACCTGCTTTGCTATTGTGTCGACCTGCTATCCTGGTTCTGAAAACAACTGTTCTGGGAGCAGGATCCAGTGTCGACCTGCCTTAAGAGGGCGTCGACCTGAGTAGTGTAAATCCTGGAATCTGCAACTCGTGTCGACCTGCTCTGGACTAGTGTCGACATAGTCTAAGCAATTCTTCAGCTTTTTGCCTTTGAGACTGAGGTGTTGTGTCGACACCATTGAGGGGTGTGTCGACACTTCTTTTGCAAAAAGTGTTGTACCTGAAAATTAAACACATATATCATTAGTTAAATGATTATCATGAACATAAATGATAAATGTGATTTGAAACATGCTTTTTGAACATTGACTTCAGGTATGATGTTTTTGACATGTTTCATTTAAATTGCTTTTAAAAACACCTCTTGTCATCATCAAAATAGGAGGGAAATGATATGAATATACACTCAACCCAACAGGGCGCGACCTGGCCGTTTGGCCCTTGTCGCAACGGGTCTAGGGGATGCATTGTGAACAGCATCTGGCATGGTGGATGCGATTCCATTGATTCCCATTATCGCACTGGGCATCTTGGACGCGACAAGGACAGTTGGTCCTTATCGCGACGGTCTTGTGTGACGCGACAAGGAATTTACCTATTTTATTTATAGAAAATGCCCAATGCCATTTTAGGAACGCGTCCGCTGTGAACACCACGATTCTAATGTCGGTTTTGGCAGGATTTTTTATAAATAAAATTCATAAATACCTTATCACATCGCATAGTGCCGACGCATTTTAAATCCGAAACGCGTCAGACAAAGCCGACGTGATTAGGCCCCAGGACCCAAAAGTCGTCGCACTCGAGCGCCCGTACCTTGGAATCACACGAAATGTCTGAATTGCGTCCGCCTGAGCCGCCGCGATTAGCCCCTAGGCTGACACGCATTTATGGCCCACGTGCCTAAAATGAAGTCGCGTCTGGGTAGGCCGACGCGTTTCAAGAATGCGGTGCACTGACCTGACATGATTCTGAAGGCGGTCGCATGCTATAATCATCACATTATGTCAAATCAAAGGCTCGCAAATCGCGGCGCACCGGGTGGACGTAATTCAGTCTCATAGTCGCGATAGCTAAGCCCGATGCGATTCAAGAATCTGTTGCCTATAAATAGACCCTCAAGGGTCATTTGTAAGGGGGGGTCCACTCGCCGCGGCGAAGCCCTACCAGATTCTCGCCTCGACCTCCAAGCCGAGAAGGACTGTCTACCATTCCACGTCGATCTACGCCCTCCTTCCTCGGTGTTCGGAGCCAGCGTCCCCTCCATCATCCACGTACATCGAGGCGGGAGCGTCTTCCTCCTCTTCGTCCATCCAACCGGAAATGCCTACCAGTAATTGGGGAAGCAACCCCTCCCCTTTCTCCCTTTTTATTTACATTTCAACTCCTCCAGGCCCCACGTGGCTCCTTTCTTTTATACACACACGCATGCATGCATACACACACACTACATTTTTAGGGGTTTAAAAGCCACCATACGGTAGGTCGTTCCCCATGCCGTTCATTCTTTCCATTTCATTATTTAGGGCTGTATACTACACATGTGGCTAGTCCCCTTCTTTTATTTGTATTATTTTTCAGGGTAATCAACACAGAAAACGCCCTCTACCACGGCCGGCCGTGCTCGTAGAGGAAGAGGAACCCGCATCCCCCGCGCAATCTCCCCACGCTCCAATAGGTATTATTCGCGATCATTCTTCCATCCGCACCCCTCGTCATGCACCTCCATTCGGTACCTCGTGTACCTAGCGATCACGATCTTTTTCTCTCACACCATATGCCCCTTCTTTGTGGACTGTTCTTCGCTTCCCTAAAAGGAACGGAAAACACCATCTACACCCACCACACATTGGCCCTCTCCTGCAAAAACCACCTATAAGGACCAATCTAGACAAATCTAAACATAACGTAATACATGCAATTAAATAATTTAAATAGCTATAGCATGTACGTGGCCAAGCTGACCTTGTCCTCCTCGGCACACCTAATAGCTCGGAAGATCTTCTCGATCTCCCTCATCTAGCTCTCTGCCAGTAATGGCTGACTCTCCCCTTAAAAGAGGGTGGAGCCATCCTCTTGAATCGCTCCATAATGGAAGGACCACCATGGGCATGCTCCTGGGATACTGGAGCTGGAGCCTGAGCCTGACACAACAAACAACATAAACAACATAGCAATCATAAATAAAACAGGCTACTTCTATCTAACATTCTAACCTGAGCCTCTAGTTGAGCCTGGAGTGCAGCCTGAGTGTGTGCCTGAGTCTGCATAGCCTGCACCAGACCTTGCATGAACACTCCTAATCTATAGGCGGTGGTGGAGGAAGAACTGTAGGACCCTGGGGTGCTGGGGCTTCTGCTCATCCCTATCCTCACGCCTCTGCTCATCTCTCGAGCATGGGCACCATGCCTACCATGAGAAGCCATAGCCTGTAAAACAAATTTATCTAGTTAGAAACTAAGTAATTAGCCCCAACCATTTTCTTAGCTTTTCATTCATTATTAAATATTTTCTATATATGTGGACAATTCTATAAGACTTAGCATATTATGAAGATGATGGTATATTTATGTACAATCTCAACCTCTTGCTCTGATACCAATCTCTTAACGACCCTCCTTATACCGGTACGATTATACCAATCCACGTCGGTATAAGGAACGCCGCCACAGTGGGTCATTTACCCAACACTAACATTAGATTGAGATGTACACAAATATTACAAGATTACAACGGAATAAATAAGTAAGTTCATTCCAATTCCATCATCATCATCAAATATCCACATCTAGATAGCATTAATAAAAAAATTCAAGTGTCCACATTATTACAACTTCAAAATAGTACATTGTCCAAATAAATTTCACACTTTTATTCATTACATACTTATGAAAGAAAAGTACAAATGTAGTAATATCCACAAATAGCTACTCTTCCCTCTCGAAGTCACTCCTAACTATCTCCTCCTCAGAAGTGGAGATACCTGCCACACTGTACGCCGAAGCAAGAATGAGTCTAAAGAGACCCAGCAAGCAAACCAAGAACACAACCTTACTCATATCACAACACAAGCTAGTCTTTTAAGCATTTAGGAATTTAACATGGTACATGTTCATGTTACTTAAATAACTATTACAAAACTTATAGCATGTTTTCTACACCTTTCACTTAGCATGGTTCAAATATTCGAATTTTAGACAAGTCATTTGGTACCTATACAATTAAAGCATGGAACTATGTACAAGGCAAATAAAATACCTAGCATGGAATCTAATCATTTTCTCATGCATTTAACATAGTTATACACACATTTTGTTTGTTGTTTTGACATGAATAAACCTATTACAATGGTTTACACTTATTCACATGTTAACTCATTCACTTAACAATTTCACATGCTCACTTTACTCATTGCACAATTCACATGATCATATACACATATTCACATTTTACACTTAGTTGCCGTGACACATAGTCCAAACCACAACTAGAAGGACACACATACACATTCACATATCCATCACCTAGGTGACATAGTGATAGATCTTGGTTAACTGCGCAGAACCGGGAGAAGCACTCTCACCCTAACCAGTGGTACTTGTCCACCTCCAGGATTTCATCCTAATGCCCATAGGATCACACACATTGAAACATCCCGTAGGGACTTCACTACGGTATAGTTCCACAGCCCTCTATGGTAGCAGTGTCACTAACGACACAGTTTTACACATTATCACATTGTCATACCGTTCACACAATTCTCATGCACTATGTAACATATTTACATGCATTATTTTATAATCCCACATGTTCAGGTTACCTACATGATGCACTATTCACAGTGAAAATTTGATCATAACATAATCCTAAACATACTGCTAATCTCTAAATTTTCACATAATCAAAATTTACATGACTAATATAGTAAATTACACTTATTAAATTGATTACAGTACCTATTGATTTCAATAAATCATGAAATTTTATAACAGTCTATTCACAGGTTATTTATCACATCTGCAAAATTTCAGATTTTTGGAATAGTATACAATTTATGATAATTAAAACAAGCTTCCTATAGATTTGTCCAGAAATCCAATTAAACATGGTTTACAGTACCACAGTCATATTTAGCAGTTCCAAAACCTGATTATAGCAGTCATATGTTCATACAAAAATTTTTGATACTCTAACATGCAACGAATCCTTTTAATTAGAATTAAAATGGGTAAATCATGCTCACTATTCTATTTCCAGAAATTCTAATAAATAGGGTTGTATACAGAAATTCGTCCTAGCCTCATGATATGACCTACTGTATTTAAATGACCCAAAATAATTCTCTCAGCATGTACACACATTCAGAAGTTCGAAAAATATACCACAGAGATCAAACATGCACTCTGTAACACCTGAAGAACTTGGCGGCACAGAGGTTGCCGCCAACAGTGGTCAATGGCACAAGATGTTGCCGCTGACTCTGGATCTTAACGGCAGCAAGCTGGCCGTTAAGTTCATGTCTGCATAAACACAGACTGCACACATGAAACTTGGTGAATGGGGGTTCCAGGACACGAGGAAAAATTCTCATGAAATCCTAGGACCGAGCTGACATGGTTAAGATTGACATCCATGGGCTACTTGCCTTTAGAAAATTGTTTAATGGATCTAATTCATCGAGGATGCCCTCATCGGCCAAGCCAAGAAGGCGCTCGAAAACCTCCCACATCCGGTCTTTAGGGTCGATGTAGCTTGCACAGTGGAGTCGGGGAAGCTTCACAACTGTCATGTAATGGCCCGACGCCCGGATCCCCAATTCTCACCAAGGATCCGAACTTCGGCACCGCCGCCCACGGGTCCGGAGACCCGGAAGGGCTAACAGATCGGTCTAACAATATATGTAACATAAATAAATAACAACAAATGTACTAAAGTGACACACAAGTGAACGAAGAGTATCCAACACTAAGTAACAATCTAGTACAGTCCCAAAGTAATAAAGTACAAGTGCTGAATAAACGAGAAGGAACACGTCCTTAGGGGCATACCCCGAGGGTGAAGTACAACTGCTGGGGGAACATTGTCACTAGAGACGCTGACTACTGCGGGCCCGTCTCGTCAGTCCACCGTGGAGGAGCTGTTGTAAAGTCTCACCTACAAAATAAGGAGTGAGCTTCACGAAGAAGCTCAGTAGGGACTACCAATCTCCCACTGGTTCTAACAGGAGAATAGAACTAATGTGCAATAATTAAATGAAGCCAGTAAAGTCTATTCTACTAAACAGAGTCAGTGCGGAAGCGTGAGAAGAAACTACACGGTCGTCGGTATAAGCTACTCAGCGGAACCGGGAAACCCGTGTACACCAAGGCACCAAAAGAACCCAGCTGTAAACACAGACAGTAGAAACTGCTTGGACAAACACACTAGCTACAGAATGCTACACTAGTCAGCCGGTAGGTGCACCACGTGCCTTACCCTCGACCAACGGTCCATGTCTAGCACCTCCCATCGGAGTGAGATGCGGAACTAAGAAAAAACACAACTGCTGTAGTCTGCCGGACAACGGTCCCATGCCTGACCCCTCTAAATGGTTTCCGAACCACGTAGAGTGAGGCAGTGAGAAAGGACTAGCTGGTCCGCACCGTAAGAGCACCACACTACCTCGAAGAACCAGACTTGCTAAGAGAGCTCTACAAACGACTCCACCCGCTGTCCCTCACCTTTTCCCCTTCTACTCCAAGTCCGTAACTTGAGCACACCCGCCGCCCGGAGAACTCCCTCTAACAGACACGCGGGTTTGGGGGTCCCAGGTACGTATAACAACCTATCTCATGGACAAGCCCTCAGTGCCTAGCACCGGGCGAAGAGACTAGAGTAGCACTGTACTAGCAACAACACAGGTGCCAAGAAAATCGAGTCGCAGTGGAAGTGGAAACACAAACAGGTCGACAGTCAACTCTCCGTCAGAGAGGCGACTCGTCGGCCCGTCGCGATAAGAACACGACGGTTCTGCCTATCGCGACAAAAACCGATGGCGACCCTTAAGCGTATCGTGATAAGGTTGTGGCGGCTAAGAGTACCGCAACAATCCTGATCGACTGATTACGACACGTACCCCATCGCGGTAAGATCACGACGGAGACGGGGTCGCAATCGGAAGACCCCGAACACCTGAAGCCAGCCAGTACCCGTTGCATTAGCAGATGCGGCGGGTCTGGGGCACGTTCAATAGAACACGACGCCCCGATACGTCGCGACCTGGTCGCGACTGGGAAACCCGTCGCGACCACAGCCGAGCCCAATAAGGCAACCTCTACCACTCCAAACCACAACACAAGGTACAAATGGGGAAGGGGAAACATAGAGACAGGAGAAACATGCTAATATCATCAAAACCACACCAAACAACCCACATGCATGTATGGAAAGCCAACTACACTCACATAGTCTCACATGCATCAAGTACTCTCATTACAACCCATGCAACAAAGCATGAATCAAGAATCACATAACCATCCACATGAACACTAGCACACAATTCACATCCTATTCATGGAGTCTAGGCTTGGAGAAGGGTGTGGCCCTAGCATGGTAGAACTAGGGGATGGTTGGTTGGGGATCCCTACCTCAATATGAAGATCCACCAAAGATGGGCTTCTTGTAGGCTAGCACCCCTCCACCTCCGAGATCCAACGCTCCAAGAGCTGCCCACGAACCGAGCTCGACCTCCTCCTTCATGCACCAAGAGAAGGAGAACCATCATGAAAGAAAAGAAGGGGAAGATGAGGAAGAAGTACAAACACACACACAACCATGCAATAGATCCATGCACTTACCTACCAAAGCAACCACACCCCACAAGGCCTTCCCACAAACCCCACGGAGCCACCAGCCTTTGGAAATCGCCGGAGGGAAGAACCACCAAAAGAATGCCAAAGGGGTTTCTACTCTCGTCCAGAGCAACTTAAACACAGATAGTAAGAATGAACGGACCTGGGCGTCACTTCCCAACGCTAACGTGACACCCACCGGTGTCACGATCTGGAATAGTCAGCCAGTCAACCACCCAATCGACATGCATGCAAAACTGACAGCAAGATCGCGACAGCCAACCATGTCACGTTGCATGCACTTCTACACGTGGTGCAACTGTCCCGATAGCAAGATGACAAGGAGACAGTCTGATGTCAGGGTCCTGTCGCCACATGGGCGGCTGGCATGTTCCCAACCAGAACGCGACGGTCACCTATGTTACGTTTAGAATGTGACAGGTCGCTATGTCACGACTACAGTCGGGAGGGCTAACCCCTAATGGTAACGAGATGTTACAATCTAACCAACAAAAAAATAATTTCGTCCTCAAAATTAAGGGCGAGACTAGGGAAGAAAGAGTAAACAAAGTACCTGTCACTCGAACAAGTAGGAAACTGCCCCCGCATCTCGTCCTCACGCTCCCAAGTGGCCTCGCCACCGGTGCGGTGCTCCCAAACCACCTTGACGAGCGGATCTGCTTCCTACGAAGCGCTGCAACCTGTGGTCCACCACGTTGACTGGGTACTCTGGCATGGACAGGTCAGGGGCGACCTCTAACTATGAATAGTTGAGTACATGCGACGGATCTGGCATGTACTTCCTCAGCTGTGACACGTGGAAGACGTCGTGGACACCTGCCAACTCAGACGGAAGAGCTAACTGGTAAGCGACCTCGCCAACCCGCTCTAGGATGGGAAAGGGGACAACAAGCTCGGGCTGAGCTTGCCCCTCTTCCCAAACCTGAGAACGCCCTTGGTGGGCGAGATCCGAAGAACACCCTGTCGCCGACCTCAAACTCAAGTGGCCTCCTGCGAACGTCGGTGTAGCTCTTCTGCCTGCTCTGCGATGTCTGCAACCTCTGCCTGATCAGCCTCACGGTGTCTGCACATTTCTGCACCAACTCTGGACCCAGCAATTGCCTCTCGCAAACCTCATGCCAGTGCAATGGTGTCCTGCACTGTCGACCAAACAGAGTCTCGTGGGGTGCCATCCCGATGTTGGAGTGAAAACTATTATTATACGAAAACTCCACCATGGGATGGTGCGACTCCACGTGCTTCCCCAGTCTAGGCACACGCTCTCAACAATTCCTCGAGGGTCTGAATGGTCCTCTCCGACTGCCCGTCTATCTGTGGGTGGTAGGCTGAACTCAACCTCACTCAGTGCCAAGTGCTCGCTGAAAGCTGCGCCAGAAATGAGAAGTGAACCTCGGATCTCTATCAGAGACAATAGACCGGGGTTCCGTCCAAGGGTACCACTTTGTCCAAAAACCGAGTCAGTCTGTCCACTGACCATGTTGCTCTGACCGATAGGAAGCGAGCGGTCTTTGTCAGCCTATCGACGATAACCAAAACACTGTTGTGCCCTCAGAAGTGCGAGGTAAGCCAGAAACAAAGTCCATGGTGACGTGCTCCCACTTCCACACAGGAATGGGAAGCGACTGTAGCTCACCACCAGGACGCTGGTGCTCTGCCTTCACCTGTTGACAGGTAAGGCAGCGCGAAACAAACTCATCATATCTCTCTTCATCCCAGGCCACCAAGAGTACCCTCAAGTCATGGTACATCTTGGTGGAGCCAAGATGAATAGAGTATCGCGATCGCTGCGCCTCAGCAAGTACCTCCTCCCTGACGTCCTCTGGAACGTAGAGTTTGTCCCGGAACTGAACCTCGCTGTCCTCGTCCAGTGCTACCTCGGGCAACTGCAACACGTCTGCGAAGTCCTCATCTGCACTCTGTGCCTCAAGCACCTGCTGGTATATCAACGGACAAACTGTCATGCTGGCCACACTGCTCTCCCCCAGAGGCTAGACGGCGTGAACACCCTGAGTGGCATCCTCTAGAAGTCTCCAGTGTCTAACCAACAAAGAAATCAAGTGGGCTCTCCTACTCAAAGCATCTGCTACGACATTAGCCTTTCCTGGGTGATAGGAAAGGGTAAAGTCGTAGTCCTTCAAGTACTCGAGCCACCTGTGCTGCCTGAGGTTGAGATCTCTCTGTGTGAAGACGTACTGTAAGCTATGGTGATCTGTGAAAACATGAACACCTTACAGTACAAGTAGTGTCTCCACAACCTCTAGGCGAACACGACCGCTACAAGCTCTAGGTCGTGTGTCAGGTAGTGCTGCTCATGCTTCTTCAGCTGACGAGAAGCATAAGCAACTACTCGACCGTGCTGCATCAACACAGCACCCAAACCAGTGCTTGACGCATCTGTGTAGACCAAAGTCACCGCTGCCAGAAGGTACCACAAGGATCAGAGCTGAAGTCAGTCGGCTCTTTAACTCCTGAAACTACGCTCGCACTCTACTGTCCACACAAATCGAGTCTCCCGCCTGGTCAACTGGGTCAAAGGCTCTACAACTCTGGCGAAGTCTTGTACAAACCTCCTGTAGTAGCCTGCCAGCCCCAGAAAACTGCAAACCCTGCAACTGTAGTGGGCTGGCCCAAGAAACCCCGCCTCAACCTTGGCGGGATCAATCACCACACCTGCACCAGAAACAACATGACCCAAAAGTGTACCTCCTTTAGCCAAAATTCACCCTTGTCAAAAGATCGACTTGAGGTCGGGGTTCCGTGCAAGGGTACCACTCTGTCCATAAACACCGAGTCAGTCTATCCACTGACCATGTTGCTCTGACCGATAGGAGCGAGCGGTCTTCGTTAGCCTATCGACGATAACCAAAACACTGTCGTGCTCCTCTGCCATCGATGAGTACACCAGGATGTCGTCGACGAACACCACCACAAACCGGTCCAGGTACTCTCGAAAAACACTGTGCATCAGTTCCATGAATGCTGCAGGTGCATTCGTGAGCCCAAAAGACATCACAACAAACTCGAAGTGGCTGTAGCGGGTGCGAAAAGCTGATCTGGAGATGTCTGACTCGCGGATCCGCAACTGGTAGTAACCCGACCTCAAGTCGATCTTCGAGAACACTGAAGCTGACTGCAACTGGTCTAACAAGTCATCGATCCTGGGCAAAGGATACTTGTTCTTCACGGTCACCTTATTCAACTGCCGATAATCAATGCACATTCTGAGGCTGCCATCCTTCTTCCTCACAAATGGAAAGGCGCTCCTCACGGCGAACGACTAGGACGAATGAAGCCCAACGCAAGCAACTCCTCTAGTTGGCGCTTCAACTCCCGCAACTCCATCGGCGCCATCCAGTATGTGCCTGGGTGTAGGCATCGTCCTGGAAGCAACTCAATGGAGAAGTCTACCTCCCGCTAGGCAGCAAGCCAGGTAGATCCTCTGGAAAACGTCGGAAAAACTCACAAACCACATGCACATCTGAAACAGAAATCTCACCAGAATCCAAGACACACACAGAGGCCAAGAAAGCAACACAATCGTCTCAGATGAGGCGCCGAGCTCTACAGAAAGAGACAAAGGGTCGCCGACAGATCGGGTACCTCGGAAGCAAAGCACAGGTGCTCCAAGTATCTCGAACTTCACGGTGTTCCCCTAACAATCTACCAGTGCAGAGTGCGCCTCCAACCAGTCCATGCCAAGAATGGCATCAAAGTCGTGGAGCTGCAAGGCAAATAGTCTGGCTGGTAGCTGGTGGCCCTGTACCTCTACTGTGACACCCTCCAAGTAACCCAGGGTGCGCACAAGTCACCCGTTGGCAGCTCAACTGCAAGGTCATGGGCCCGCTCCGGAGCAAACTCAGACAAGGAAGCAAAGAACTCCTCAGAAGCAAACAGTGTGTGGCACCTGGATTAATCAAAACTCTAGCAGCTGTACCAAGGATGGGAACCGTACCGATGACCAGATTAGAGGCCTCCGCCTTCTCTCTAGTGATGTTTATCACTCGACCACCGCGACCACGTCCTCACTGAGGCTGGCTGCTGTTGGCGCTGCTGGTACTGACCCTGGTGATGCTGCTGGTACTAACCCTGGTGCTGTTGCTGGCCCTGCGCTGGCTGTATGGACAATACTGAGCCTAGGTACCTAGTGCTGCTGCTGCTGCTGCTGCCTCAATGGACACTCTCGCCTATAATGACCCGGCTGCCAACAGTGGTAACAACGCAAGTCCTGCTGGCTCTGTTCTGCTCCCTGCTGCACTAACTGCTCCACTGGTTGTTGCTCCGACTGATGTCACTGCTACTGTTGTCGTTACTGACGCTTGCCTCCACGAGCGAACAACCTCTTCAACTTTGAGGTCAGGCCAGCACCGCCTGACCCCAAGAAGAAGAAGAGGAAACACTCCCTCGACTGCCCGAAGGGCGCTGGTACGAAGAAGACCTCCCTGATCCCCCACTCTACTGCGGCTAAAACCGACACTCCCTCTCCAAGGCTGTAGCTCTCGCCACTGCCACTGCCAAGGTGTCACAGAGGTGACCAGCCATGGCCCCCTCAAGTCTAACGTAGCTCGCTAATGAACCGCTCGGTACGAGTCTGCTCACTAGCTGCCACGTGGGGAACGTGTCAAAGTAGCTGCAGAAACCTCTGGTGGTACTATCCCACGGTCAAGTCTCCGTGCACCAACTCGTGGAACAGGTCCCTCCTCTCACGGCAAACATAGTCGGGGAGGAACTCGCCGTGAAAAGCCACCAGGACTCTGCCCAAGTGATCTGGTTAGCCTCCTGCCCTGAAAATTGGTCTGCCTCACCGCTCTCCACCACTCATGGGCTGACCCCTTCAGCTGATACACTGCCAACCTTACCTGATCCAGCTCCGTACAGTCTATGGTCTCGAAGGTGCGCTCGAGCTCATGGACCCAACTTTCTACCCTGTCTAGATCACGATCACCAGAAAAGTCAGAGGTCGAAGACGAAGAACCTTTCCAGAAGCGCCGTGCGGTCCTCAGGTGCTGCCGCTGCAACTGGAGTCTGCTGCCGTACCACTGGGGGTACCTCCGGCTGAACCGGTGCTGCCTGCGGGGTTGGTGGTGTGCTCCTCTACTGCATCTCTGCGAACTACTGACCTCCTGTCGGTATCTGCTGGTACGGATGGTACTGAGGGTACTGGGGTACTGCTGGCACTACGGGTACTACCAAGGACCCTGGAACATCGCTCTCTACCACTGCTCCATGACGGCTGGCGGGGGCTGGGAGAACCACCACTGCTGCTGCTGCTCGGCTGTGGCTCTCCCTGCTGCAACGTAACACCCTGTGGCAATGGGTCCCCAGGCTGCTCGAACTGCTGGGGCTGAGCATTGATCGACACATGCTCGGCTGCAACCGACCCATCCGACTCGAACTCTTGATGCTCCACCAGCTCACGAACCTGCCTGCGAGTGCGTGGAGGTATGTTCTACAAAACAGACACAATAAGTAGTTAACAGATAAAACTCCAGCGGCTAGCAGTGTTTACTTGTACTTCCTAAGGGACTTTATGTCATTACTTATTTCCACTACAAGTCTTGATAGACCCCTGAGCTCTGATACCACTATAACGGCCCCGACGCCCGATCCCCGATTCTCACCAAGGATCCGAACACCGCACCGCCATCCCTGGGTCCGGAGACCCGGAAGGGCTAACGGATCGGTCTAACAAGATATGTAACAGAAATAAATAACAACAAATGTACTAAAGTGCACCACAAGTGAACGAAGAGTGTCCAACACTAACTAACAATCTAGTACAGTCCCAAAGTAAATAAAGTACAAGTGCTAAAATAAATGGGAAGGAACACGTCCCTTAGGGGCATACCCCGAGGGTGAAGTACAACTGCTGGGGAACACTGCCACTAGAGACGCCGACTACTGCGGGCCCGTCTCCTCAGTCCGCCGTGGAGGGAGCTACTGTGAAGTCTCACCTACAAAACAGGGAGTGAGCTTCACGAAGAAGCCAGTAGGGACTACCAATCTCCCATTACTTCTAACAGCAGAATAGAACTAATGTGCAATAATTAAATAAAGCAGCAAGTCTATTCTACTAAATAGAGTCAAGTGCGAAAGCGTGAAAGAAACTACACGGTTGTCGGTCTAAGCTACTCAGCGGATCCGGAAACCCGTCTACACCAAGGCACCACAAGAACCCAGCTGTAACACAGACAGTAGAACTTCCTGGACAAACACACTAGCTACAAACGCTACACTAGTCAGCCGGTCAGTGTGCCACACGCCTTACCCTCGACCAACGGTCCATGTCTAGCACCTCCCATCGGAGTGAGACACGGAACTAAGAACAAACACAAGTGCCATAGTTTGGCCGAACTACGGTCCCACGCCTGACCCCTCTAAATGGTTCCGGAACCACGTAGAGTGAGGCAGTGAGAAAGGACTAGCTGGTCTGCACCGTAAGAGCACCACACTACCTCGGAGAACCAGACTAGCTAAGAGAGCTCTACAAACGACTCCACGCCGCTGTCTCCACCGTTTTCCCCTTCTTCTCCAAGTCCGTGACTTAAGCACGCCCGCCGCCCGGAGAACTTCCCTAACAGACGTGCGGGGTGGGGTCCCAGGTAATGGTAACAACCTGTCTCGTGGACAAGCCCTCAAGTGCCTAGCACCGGGTGAAGAGACTAGAGTAGCACTACACTAGGAACAACATAGGTGCCAAGAAAATCGAATCGCAACGGAAGCGGAAACACAAAAAGGTCGACAGCCAGCTCTCGGTCAGAGAGGCGACTCATCAGCCAGTTGTTACCAGAACATGACAGTTCTGCCCGTCGCGACAAGAAACCCGATGCGACCCTTAAGCGCGTCGCGATAAGGTCGCGACGGCTAAGAATACCGCAACAAGCGTGAGTCGATTGATTGCGACACATACCCCGTCGCGATAAGATCACGATGGAGACGGAGGTCGCAATCGGAAAGACCCCGAACACCTGAACGCCAGCCACGTACTCGTCGCGTTAGCAAGATGTGGCGGGTTGGGGCGCGTTCAAGATAACGTGATGCCCGAGTGCCCAATAAGGCAACCTCTACCCTCCAAACCACAACACAAGGTACAAAGGGGAAGGGGAAACATGGAGATAGGAGAAACATGATAATATCATCCAACCACTCCAACAACCCACATGCATATAGGAAAAGCCACTACACTCACATAGTCTCACATGCATCAGTACTCTCATTACAACCCATGCAACCCAAGCATGAATCAAGAATACAGAACCATCCACATGAAACCAGCACACATTCACATCCTATTCTTGGAGTCTAGGCTTGGAGAAGGGTGTGGCCCTAGCATGGTAAAACTAGGGATGATTTGGGATCCCTACCTCAATATGAAGATCCCCCAAGATGGTCCTTCTCGTAGGCTAGCACCCCTCCACCTCCGAGCTCCAACGCTCCAAGAGCTGCCCCGAACCGAGCTCGACCTCCTCCTTTATGCACCAAGAGAAGGAGAACCACCATGCAAGAAAGAAGGGAAAGATGAGGAAGAAGTACAAACGCACACACAACCATGCATAGATCCATGGACTTACCTACACGAAGCATCCACACCCCACAAGGCCTTCCCAAACACCCCACGAGCCACCAGCCTTCGAAAATCGCCGGAGGGAAGAACCAGCAAAAGAAAGGCCAAAGGGGTTTCTGCTCTCTGCTAGAGCAACTTAAACACAGACCGTAAGAACGTGACGGACCTGGGCGTCGCGTTCCCAATGCTAATGCGAGACCCACCTGCGTCGCGATCTGGAACAGTCAGCCAGTCAACCACCCAATCGACATGCATGCAAAACTGACAGCAAGATCATGATGGCCGACCATGTCGCGTTCATGCATGCACTTCGACACGTGGTGCAACGGTCTCGATAGCAAGATGACAAGGAGACAGTCTGCTGTCAGGGTCCTGTTGCGACATGGGCGGCCGACGCGTTCCCAACCAGAACGCGATGGTCAACTATGTCGCGTTCAGAACGCGACGGGTCGCTATGTCGCGACCACAGCCGGGAGGGCTAACCCCTAAAGGTAACGGGATGTTATAGTTTAGAGTTCCTCTCACTCGTTGTGGTTCACCGGAAGACGCACACAATCGCCAGATCAAGCCACCCAAAAGTCAGTTTTCGCACAAGTTTTCTGGAGTTTTGACAAAAGCCAAAAGGGACCTAATCCGGCCTAAAAAGGTGTTTTTATAAGCTAAGGGAGGTTATGGATGCGTTAAGGGTAGGAGTCCTACCGTTGGAGACAGTTTCCAAAACAGGAACGGAGGAAACATAGCCGTTTCCAGATCTGAAGCTGCACAGATTTTGGGAGATAAACTACCACACAGTTGCCGTTTACCGGGAGTTGGCATCCATCGATCTGGACGTCGACTCTCCCCTAAACGTCCATGCATGTTGACGTTTACATGAACTTCGGCCAGAACGCAGAAATGTGCAAACATTCATACATACACCATATATATATGTACATGAAATGTGTAATGTGAAACCTAAGCACCATATGTACAATGTAAATAAGACAATATATACATGATTGACAAACATATATATATATATGTATATATATACATACACCATATATATATGTACATGAAATGTGTAATGTGAAACCTAAGCACCATATAATATAATATATATATATACATATGCATATATATACATGCGGATAACTATATACATAAGCAACTAATACATCGCATGACAAAGTCTAATAAAAGAACAAAATTTGAGGGCCTTACAGGCCAGATTAAGTCTTTTGGCTTTTGAGAAACCCTAGAACTTTCTGTGCGAAAACTGATATTTGGCGACTTCGATCTGGTGATTGGAGAGTTCTCTCGGCGATCTGCATCGACTGGGAGAGGCTCTGGACTTTGGTGAGGCTTCCCCGACTCTTATGTGCAACCTGCATCGACACAGAATCGGTTTGGGAGGAGATTTGTGTGCTTCTTGGCTTGGCCGAGGAGAGCATCTTCGGCAAATTTAATCCCCTTTGACAATTTTATGAGGCAAGTAATCAAGGGATATCATCCCTACCCATGTCCTCTAGGTCCTAGGATTTTATGGGATTTTCCTCGTGTCCTGGAACCCCCATTCGTCAAGTTTTATGCATTCAGTCTGCACTTCTGCAGACAGGAACTTAACGGCTAGCTTGCTGCCATTAAGATGCAGAGTTAGCGGCAACATCTTGTGCCGTTAACCCTTGTTGGCGGCAACCTTGGTGCCGTCAAGTTCTTCAGGGTTTGCAGTGAGACTGTTTTGATCTTTGTGAAGTGTTTGTCAGATTTTTTAGTACCTATGCATGCTCGAAAATTTATATGTGGTCAGGTACAGTCAGTAGGTCATGTCATGAGGAGGTGTCGAATTTCTATAATTAATTTTATTTATTAAAATTTTCGTAATGGGATAATGAGCTTGACTTGACCATGATAATTTTTTATTAATTAGGTCCATTGTATATTAGGGTTCATAAATTTTCCATGATGGTATGATGACTGATATCAGATTTTTGAACAGTTAGAATCGACTGTATTGATATGAACCACGTTTAATGAATTTCTTGATGGATATGCCTAAAATCTCTTTTAAATTGTAAAATTTGATTTAATGTTCTATAAAATACGAAAAATTAGGTATGTGACATATGAACTGTGTGAAGCCTATGGTAAACGTTTCATGCTATTTTGATAACAATATGTATGGTTATTGATTTAACAGTGATAATTAACCATGATGAGCATGTTTAAATTTAATCTTGTAGAATTTAGTAATTCGCAACATGATTAGGGCTTTGTTATGATCATTATAAATGTAAAACAATAGGATTGAATTTTGTAAACTGAAGCATGTGTGTGTGAAGTGCATGAGAATGAAGTGAATAGTGCATGTGAATAATGTAAGTGAATGTGATAAGTGCTTAATGTGTAATTGTGCCGATAGTGACACTGTTACCATAGAGGGCTGTAGAACGTACTATAGTAAAGTCCCTATGGGAAGGTTCAATGTGTGTGATATCCTATGGGCATTAGGATGAAATCCTGGAGGTGGACAAGTACTACTAGTTAGGTTGGAGAGTGATTCTCTCGGTTCTGCGTAGTTAACCAAGATTCGTCACTGTGTTGCCTAGGTGACAGGTATGTGTATGTGAATATGTGTGTCCTTCTAGTGGTGGTTTGGACTATGTGTCACGGCAACTAAGTGTAAATATGCAAATGTGAACATGGAATTGTGCAATGTGAAATATGAGCATATGATAGTGTAATATGAAAGTGTTAGTATGTGAAAATGTGATACCATGTGTAATCGTAAATTATTTACATTAAAACAGCAAGCTAAATGTGTTAATAAAATGTGATAATTGCATGTGAAAATGGTTAGACATCATGCTAGGTATGTTATTTACCTTGTACATTGTTCCATGCTCTAATGGTGTGTAATTGTGAAGTAAATTAAGTAAGATTTGAACTTTTGGATCATGTTGGATACAACGTGTAGAAAACATGCTATAGGTTTTCATATTTAGTTGTTAAGTAACATGAAGCATGTACCATGATTATTCCTAATGTTTTAAAAGGTTAGCATGTGTATATGATATGTGTAAGGTTGTATCCTTAGATTGCTTGATGGGTCTTTCAGAAGACTCATCCCTGCTTCGGTGTACAGGTGTGATAGGTACCTCCATTCCTGAGGAGGACATTGAGAGGATCGACTCTGAGCGCGAGGAGTAGCTGCACTCTGTTGGACTTTACTTCATTGTACTTTTCTTTCACTAGTATGTAAACAATGGAATTATGTAATTCATGTGGACAATGTACTTTACTTGGAATTGTATTAATGTGGACATTAGTATTTTCTTTACTTGCTATACAAACTGTGGATATGATGATGATGATGGAATAAGATTAGTTCTTTTATTTCCGTTGTAATCTTTTGTTATTCACGTACATATCAACCTATTGTTTAGTGTTGGGTAAATGTCCCACTATAATGACACCCTTTGTATCGACGCGCATTGGTATAATCGTACCGGTATAAAAATGGTCGTTACACCTGTCCCAATTTGAGTAGGAAACCTTTAGAAAAACTCCTCTTAATGGAGCACAAATTTGGATTAATATGGAAGTCTAATGATGGTGAAGTTTCCAAGTTTGTAATCTCCTAACTCCTGGTAGAAGTCCTATCCAGTTCAGAACTTCTATAGAAGTCGTTTCCGTAACAGGTCTTCCTATTTGGTTTAGTTCTAGGGATTAGGTTCGAAATCCACTATTGGATTCAGTCACGTTTTATGGTCTATACTTTCCATGTTTATTTAACTAAATCCTTTTATTATTGGGTATAAAATTAACTCGTGTTTTATAGTTTAAAAATGATTAGTAACTTTGTAATATATGAAGTCATAGACGATTTAGTCATGGTCAGTTGAAGTTAACTTCGTCATATACGAAGTCCACTTCGTTTTGGTCATGATCAGTCGAAGTTGATAGTCGACTTGCTATATCGATTGCCCTTAAATATCGATTGTTGTTATGCATATCGATTGACCTTAAACATCTATTATCCTTAAATCGATTGTTTTCGAACATCGATTGGTCATTAAACATCGATTGCTAAACATCGATTGTCCTCAACATCGATTGCTCCTTTAAACAACGATTACTCCTTTAAACATCAATTGCTAGCTAACATCGATTGTCCTCAACATCGATTGCTCCTTTAAACAACGATTACTCCTTTAAACATCAATTGCTAGCTAACATCGATTACTCCTTTAAACATTGATTACTAGCTAGCATCGATTACTCCTTTAAACAATGATTACTCCTTTAAACATCGATTACTCCTTTAAACATAGATTGCTAAGTAACAATCAATTGTTCCATTAAACATCGATTGTTTTCTAACATCAATTGTTCCTTTAAACATCGATTGTTATCTAACATTGATTGTTCCTTTAAACATTGATTGTTCATAAACATCGTTTATTCCTTTAAACATCGATTGTTCTTTTAAACATCGATTGTTATCTAACATCAATTACCTCAAGCAAACATCGATTGCTGTTATTTCCTACTGATTGCTGTTATAAACATAGTTCTATATCGATTGATGACCAACCCATATCGATTGTTGACTGTTTTATCCATTACCCTATCAATTGGTGTGTTTTTAATCAAAATTTTCCACATATTATTATTATTGTTATTATTCCTATTTATTTAGGATTTAAAAAATCCAAGTTTTTACACAAAGAATGCATATAATCTATGTTGCTCTCATTGAGTCCCTTGTTTTTATGATGTCAAAGACCATGTCTAACTATGATAAATAATTCACATAATTAAATAAATATGTTCTAATAAGTTTAGACTCATAACAGGTACTATCAATTGTGCAATGATTAAACATCGGTCAATGCAGGTTGAAGATCAGGTCGACGTAAGTAGTTCTTCCAGTAAGCGCTAGATAGAAAAGAACACAGGAGGTCGACGCAAGTTGAAGATTGGGATGATGCAAGTAGTTCTTCCAGTATGTGCTAGATGGAAAAGAACACAGGAGGTCGACTTAAGTTGAGATCATGTCGACGCAAGTAGTTCTTCGAGTAAGAGATAGATGGAAAAGAACACAGGAGGTCAACGCAAGTTGAAGATCAGGTCGACGCAAGCAATCCTACCAGTCAGCCACTTCTGAAGATAAACACAGGAGGTTGACAAAAGTCTGCAATGAGGTCGACCCAACTGATGAACTCTATGGGGAGTCATCAAGTTATGCTAAACTACGTCAACACAGCGCACAAGATGCGTCGACACACATCGTAACATTTTCTTCCACTGAAAAAGTGCAAGTGCCAACATGTCAATTTTGGGCACATGATCTGAGGCCCAATCATTAGGGATTCCTTGGCACACAATCTGAGGTTCTAGAAGAGAACTTATAGCGGCAAAAATTCCTCTAATGGATTGGGGATTTGGGGGACCCACTCGGAGATTCCCTGACGCTGATCAAAATGGTGTTGGACGTCCATTCTGAATAAAGAGAGAAAAAGGAAAGGAAGAAAAATAGCAGAGCTTTGGAGCAGAAGAGAAAAACTCCTCTGAGAGGATTCTTATTGGAGAAGAACACTGCTTCAATAATGTTGCACTAAATGAAGCCTCGCCACTGCCGTACCTGTTGAAGAAAAGGCAGAGCATCGCAAATCTTATCTGATCCAAGGCAATCAACTTTCAAGTGCTTGAGGAATTCAAAGGGTGGTGAATTCAAGTCTGAGGAGCTACAATTCAAGCTTTGAGCGATGAATTGATCAAATCAAGAAATCCTCCACCAAACTACTGCCAGAGTGTTTGACAAAACTTCACACTCGATATTTGTCTTGTGCAATTTTGTTTTCTTCCTTCAAATTCATATACCATATTTGATTACTCCTACTGGAGTTAGGAGTGTAGATCCTGCACCTAGGAGTGTGAGGATTGTGAGATCTATGAGATGTTAAAGTTGTGAATCAGCGAGAATCAGTGTTTGTTTTGAAGCTGTGAATCAGTGACTGCGTGAGAGTCTCACACGTTTGATGTGTTCAGTGAAGCCTCACTTGGTTGGAGTGAGGGGTGGATGTAGGTCTCCGTCAAGGAGCCAAACCACCTAAAAATCATTGTGTCTTGCATGGTTTGTTATGCTTCTAGTCTTCTAAATCTTCAGTTCTTTAAATTTTGCATTCTTAAGTTTTTAAGGGGTAAATCTATTTACCCCGCCCCCCCCCCTCTTCTAGATTTCCATTTCATCTACCAACACGACCTTCTGCTCTTGCTTGTGGAAAGAGATTTTGCATACATATGGGAGGCAAGAAAATGCTTTTGTCAATGTCCTCACTTATATGGTCGGCTTCATAATTGACACCTCGTCTTTTTGGATGAGCTGGCTTGTTCTAGGAATTCTTTTTGTGAAGTTTGGTGAGGTTTTCATTTATCATGAAGAGCTTTCTAGTTTCACTCTCTTTTCGTGTGACATTTGGTTGCTTACCCCTCCCTTTGGCTTGGGTGGGGGGCTGAGATACTAGTCCTCCAAGATATAGTTGAGCATCGGTCAAATTGCATTCATCTAGCCGAAAAGGAGCTTGATCAGCAAAGACTGTATATTGTTTTCCATCTCTTGCATGTTTGATGCATTGATAGAATGTTGAGTGGATGAGCTAGGTTTCATATATTCAGGGTCTTCCAAGCAGTGCTTTGTATGACGTCTCGACGTCAATGATATAAAATGTCACTTTAGTGATGAAGTCACCCAGGATCAGGTCTACGGTGACTCTGCCAAGGGCATTCTTAAAATCTTGATTGAATCCTGTGATCCATAGATCATTTACTTTTTGCATGTAAGGAATGAGATTTAAGGATTCAAAAATCTTGAGGGGCATTATATTGACTGATGCCCCCGGATCAATTAGAATCCGATTTAACTCATGGCCATTAATCTACCCTTGCATATATAAAGGGCGATTGGGACATGAGGAAGATAACAACATATCTTCATCTGTGAAGGTGACAATTGCCGCCAAAGCTTCATATGCTTGGGCCTGCAAATCGGCCACATAGGCCTCATAAGCATCTGAATTTTGAAGTATTTTGAAGAGAGTTTCTCTCAAATCTCTACTCCAAGTAATGGCTTCCCAGATAGTAATACTAACAGGGAACAACTTCAATTTTTGGAGGATTTTGTCATCAGCCTCGACACGTGTCTAATATAATAGGGAGGATACCCTTATTAATGATTCAAACAACTCCTTGGACTCTTTGTTTTTCCTGGAGTTTTGCTCAATGGGCTTCTCTTGAAAGAGTGAATTCAGTAACTCTTCACCTTGAGGGAGAGGAGTGTTGTCTGGCTTGTTGGATGAAGTACGCAGACTCCAGACTTCATCTTTTAGCTGGGAGACTACATTAAGAATTTCCCCCTCTTCTTCATCTGAAGGGGCAAAGATATAAGAGTCAGCCCGTATTTCAATTTTCGGAAGAGGTTTTGGGTCTTCGTCATGGAAGACTATCACATTGTCTGGGGTTGTGGGAATAGACTTCTTGGTAGTGGTGGATGTCCTTTTTTGCATTTTGCCATGTCATCTACCCCAACTGTGACTTGAGTTATTCATAAAGCGGCGCCGGTATGTCAGCATAACCGACTTGTCCTAGGCTTCTACGGTAGCACTCCTTGGGGAGATTTGCAACTCCTTGATTGGAGGTATGAATACCATGTTGCAAGAGAAGGTGTTGAACATCTCTTCCAACTTTTCAACAATGATTTCTTTATCTTCGTTGAAGATTTTTAATTCTTTTTGGGGGGTAGAGCTCCCCTTCTTCTTTTGCTTGTTGTTGTATTTGGTGAAGCCAATTCTTTAGCCGGTTCTCCGCTCCAGCTTCTCCCATGGGATATATTCATTGAGTGCAACCCATTGGAAGGTCGGGAAGGTACATAATCTTCCAATTCATCTATCAACTTTTTGAGTCTCTGAAGAGAAGTTAATTCCCCAGAGGTCTCCATGGTGGCAACGCACTTAGCTTGTTTCTTCATTTTTCTTTTCTCATTTTTCTTTTTATTTTTCATTTGTAGCAGTTCATTTGCACTCATTGCTTCCTTTATGGGAAGTGGCTTGGTGACATTCCTTTTACTAGAGTCACCTCATGAAAGAATTTCTCGATCATTTTGGAGCCAGTTGATTTTCGAGGGCCTACAATGACCCAACCGGCCTCCAAGGCTTATGTTTTGAAAGTCGCATTGATTTCTCCTTCTACAATTTCAGGAGGCAATTAGTGGAACTCATCCACAAACCCCTCTGCTTGTTGCAAGATTGGCTTCACCACAGCGTCCTTTCTTGTTGATTTTTGTCTTGTAAAATGTCAGGAACATGGCACTCCACCTTAGCCTTGCCTTTGGTTTGTTTGGTGCCACGTCAAGACTGACAATGTTTGCCTCTATCTTGGTTGCTTGATTAGTGAGCTGAAGTCACTGTGTCTTGATTGAATATTTGTTATGACACCTCCCTAAGATGTCTTTAGACTTTGGAATGTTCATAATGATCTATTGATCAGGTTGCAATCCCAAAGGGGGTTGCTTAAAATATATCTTGAAATTGTCCTATTAAAAACAACTTTAAATAAAACAATAAACGTAGGTGTTAGAGTTAGGGAGCAGTAGAATAAAGACATAAATCAATCACACATGCAATAGGAATTTTATCCAAGTTCGGATCTCCTATCACCAAGAGTCATACGTCTAGTCCCCAAGCAACAACTTAGGATTCCACTAACCAAGGGTACAGTCCCCCTTAAGGACACTTACACATCTAGCACCCGCTGGCCTTCCGTTTAACCATAAAAAGGAAATACAACCACCTGTAGCAACAGGTTTTCCCTTCAACAAGGGGAACAAAACACCCACCCATAGTAGGTCTTCCATTTACACAAGGGGAACAAACCACCTACCACAGTAGGTCTTCTCTTCACACAAGAAGAGAAGCACTCTTGAAAAGAGAGTTGAAGGGATGGCCCCTAGATTAAGCTTATACAAGGCACGAACTGAGAGGAAGAGAATAAGACTTATGATGCTATCCTCTCATAACAATAGGCTCTCAAAGGAAAGCAAGTGAGGGCTTTAGAAGAGCTCGGAGCAGATGGACTTGGAGTGAGGGTGCACTGCTCTTCTAATCTGAATGGTGGTGAAGATCTCTCTGTGTATGCTTATTCACTACTATGTGTGTATTTTTTTTGTTCTTCACAACCATCGTCTTCTTATAAGCATTTCTGCTATCTTCAGATGTAGCCGTTGAGATATCCATTGAAGCAACTGTTGTTTCTCATTTCTTGATGCTCGTTTCAATGTAGTCACAATAGGTCTTACGTTGTAGAAACATATGACTACCGAAAACCTGCAGGCATTAAATGCTAAGAGAGATGTCTTCAGTATCAGTCAATGTACAAAAAGATGTTTTACAGAAATAGATATATCCATTCTGTCACCATATAAATCTTAAGAAGACTTGTTAAAAGAATGGCAAACCGTAAAGCACTTTTTGCAATGGAACAACGTCACGTGACTAATCAAGCATGTTAGAATACTTAACATGAGAAGATGGGTTTACAAGAGAGATAAGTTCTTTTCTGTTCACATGAAAAGCATTAGAAGACTCATCATGAAAAGGTAGTCAGTAAAAAAGTCATATTGTATGAGAATTATATCGAACAATAGACTATGTATGTGAAGATAATTTTAAATGCTTATGTATAAGAGATATTCAACAGACGACGGGAGATTTGAAAGTCACATGCTCAAATCGCTAAGGATATTAAAACATGTCTATGAATACATAGCATCAAAGATTGTTTAGAGAAAACTTGATCAAAATATATGCAAAGATCAAATGATTTCTTCAAGGATAATAGCTTGATATAAAATGATATTGAAAACAATGGTCATATCAATAAAGTATTATCAACATAATAAAGATAAATATTTTATTTAAAATAGTATATGATATGATAAAGTCAATCAATGTTTAAGTACAAGGCAATCGATGTTTTATGTTAAAGGCAATCGATGTGCAAGACAATCGATGCATAAAGGTAATCAAAGTTTACAAGACAATCGATATAAATCAATATTAAGTATAAGGCAATCGATATCTAAAGCAATCGATGTTTCAGTATAAGACAATCGGTATGTGAAGCAATCAATATAAGAGAACTTCAACATCCAAGAGTCAGAGTCAGATTGTTCAACACTTCGACTTTCCAAGAGTCGGAGTGGGACCCGCAATCGGTATCCACTTCATTAATCGATATCCACTTCAACTTTCTAGGAGTCGGAGTGGGACCAACAATCGATATGTGAAAACTCTGATTGTCCAAGAGTCTGAGTCTGACTTTGACTATTCAAGAGTCAGAGTCTAACTTTGACTATTCAAGAGTGGGAGTCTTACTTCATTTGTTCATCAATCGATATCTCATTTGTTCATCAATCGACTATCCAAGAGTCAGAGTTGAACTTAGAAATACTTACAATGGTGATCCTTGAATTATTATTTATTTCCTTTGAGCCCCCTGTTGATAGACTTAACCAAAATGATATTAAGGTAAAAACACATGATTTAGATAAATATATAAATATTCTGATAAGTTTGTTATCACCAAAATATATAACCATAGAGATAAAGGAGTCAACATGATCAATTTCCCCATCTCGGATGAGCATTTCAATCCAGTCTTGCACCTCTGGACACTCCTTGGTGGGGTTTATAATTCTGGCATGATATTCACAGTAGTATAGGTGGTTCTTTTCTCTTTTGGTGTAGTAGGGTGTGTCCCTCCTTCATGAGAACATCAATATTTGCTTGGTATTGTTTTCTAGGAAAGAACGCTTGAGAGGGTGGTTGCCATCCCGAATACCACTGCCTAGATAGGTTTCCCTATCAAGGAGTGTTGGGATCTATTTGGAGAGGGTCCCTCCGGGTAGATCTCTCTCCTCCCACTCTCTCAAATAGAGGATAAGCCCCTATAAATACCCCTGGAGCTTCTTCCAAAGGGTTTTCGGACGATGGTTTTGTGGGATCGATTGAGAAGTTTAGTTAAGAAGGCAGTGTAAAGTGCTCGTGCTCAGCGTAAAGTGCTCGTGTTGGGTGAGCTAAGGTCTCTTCAATTGTAAAACCCCCCGTGTATCCCCCCCCCCCCCCCCCCCCCCATGTTGAGCGTGACTCCATGGGGAGATGAAATCTAAATGTTCCCGCTCAACATGGAGGCATTAAATACATGAACATTTAGCGGGACTCCATATGGGGATGAAATCTAAATGTTCATGTATTAAAATGTCTCCATGTCGAGCGGGACTCCATGGAGACAAAATATTAAATATTCATGTTCATATCTTCATGTTAAGTGGGACTCCATGGAGATAAAAATGGCCAAGTGTTCATGCCCTCATGTCGAGCCAGACTCCATGAGGATAAAAATGTTTGTATGTTCATATGTGTGTACCTCCATGGGGAGACTCTACCCATGCAGAGACTCTGCCTGAGGCGCGATCATATGTTCATCATATGTTTATGCATGTGTTTCCATGTGAAAACTCTGCTCGAGACATGACTCGTTCAATTGTTAAATAAACTCTCAGATTTATACCCGTTGTTTTAAAAAGCGCATGTTCAATGTGAAAAGGAGCACATGCTCCCTCTCAAATTTTGTTTCATCTGTTAATACAAACGTGTTCTTGTCTCTATAAAATAGATATCGACCTGATTATCAAGGGTATTCGGATTCATCCGATGTAAATTAACACCGACTCAAGTCAGTGGAGAAGGGGTCTAGCACACGAAACCTAAATCGCCTGACAAAATAAACATGTGGAACAAATGCACTAAATCCAGGAACAACTATTGAATTAATGGACACACAAAACTCTCGCATTAAGTGAGTTCCAAATTTAGATTGGCACACCCACACAAATAAAAATAAAAGAAAATCCAAACAAATAGCATAAACATCTAAAAAAAATGATGAAAATGATGATGATGAAAAATCCTTCACATGTTCCAACACAATGCTACGAGGTAGGAGTCCTATTAGGAACACAATTCTAGGGGTAAGAATCAGATTAGAGCTCTAAGACTTATCATCTAAAGTGTCATAACTGGAATAGGAAACAGCAAGTTGCCAGCAGCATAAGCTGCCGTCAACAGGGGACTAATGGCACAGTATACCTCTGTCAAGTTTAACTTGATGACATGATACCTTGCCATCAAGAAGGTCTTGGCGTCAGTCGTGACTACCGTCAAGAACCTTCGACTAGGACACCCTAGAAAAACCAAAAACATACAAAATCCACATTAAAATCTACGAAAATAATTTAAGAAATCCAAAATTGCAGGGCATAACAGAATTGCTCACTTCCCGGTGACTTGTTCCATGCTAACCCATGCATGCAAAGTCATGCATGTAATAGCATTAATTACTCCTTTTTCCACTACGAAGTCTCGGGGCGTGACATTTCAACTAGAAGGAATTCAATGTACAAGATGCTTGCAGTCGCACATGAATTTCATGGTGCATTTGATCGTTGTCTTACTTTGATGAAGACTACAAAGTTCCTCCATCTTCTGAAGAATGGGAAAATGTAAAAACTGCAAAAGATTGTTACAATTGTTCGATGATGTGACAAATAAATTTCTAGGAATAAGATATCCTATTGCGAATCTTTATTTAATGATGTATGTCTTATTCATTGTACCTGAAACGTGCTTGCATTTTGTACACCATTTTGTTCAAGCTATGGCTACTTACATGCTTGAGAAATTAACAAGTATTGGAGTACTTTGAGTTTAGTTTTATCTTTTGCATACATTTTGTATCCTAGATATAAAATGAAGTCAATTGAATTCTTCTTGAAAAGATTTACAATTAGGACTTGGGAGTGAAGTTGTAACAGAATTCAACATACCAAAGATTCTTTTGTCAATTGTATAATGTGTATGTGGATAAAATGGCAAAAGGACTTGATTCATTTACTCGTTCTAATGTTGCAAGTGGTGATGGAAGCAATTCTAAGAATGTTGGAGTGAGATGTTTTCATGGCTGTTCTATGGTTATGAGTGAATTTTTGGAGCTTGAATCTTTTCTAAAGGATAACCTTCAAGTCAACCAACAAACTCAGATTTGGATTCATACATAGATACTCTTGTTCTTGGTTCACGCAATGAGAACTTTAATATCTTAGTTCGGTGGATAGATAATGAAGGAAAGTATCATGTTCTTTCTATGATGGGTCGTAATATCTTAGGTATTCCTTATTGGCCTTCAGGTAGCAGGCTACACAGACCTAGAGGGGGTGGTAGCAATGTAATTCTAAAACAAAACCAACAACTTGAAACTTTGATAAGTGAGATAAATTGTGTGTAATGAAAGATAAATGAGCGGAAGCAATCATAAACAATGAACACATGAAATTTATCTGGTTCGGTACTTCCCCAATTGCAGACCAATGTCTAGTCCCCAAGCAATCTTTGGATTTCACTAACTAAGGGTACAGTCCCCCTTAATAGAAAATTACAACACCCAGCCCTTGCTGGTTTTCTCTTTCCTGGGCATGAAGGTATCCACTTCTTTTACAGGTTTAAAAGTAAACCTACTGGAATATGTTGTCCCTTTTACTTACGGCAGCAAGCTAGCTAGAGGGGGGGTGAATAGGTTTTTTGAAATCTGAAATAGAAACTTAAACACAAAAATTAACACTTGAAGGTTTGGTTAGTTTAGTGTGATAAAGAGTAGTAGTGCGGAAGCAAATAAATAATCACACAAAGGACACAAGGAATTATCCTGGTTCGGCCCTCCCACATGGAAGTCCTACGTCCAGTCCCCAAGCAATCTCTTGGGATTTCACTAACCAAGGGTACAGTCCCCTTAAGGACACTACAACACCCAGCACCCCAGCTGGTCTTCTTCTCTTTCCCGGGCAAGAAGGCAGCCACTTCTTTTGCAGGTAAAGAAGTAAGCCTCCTGGTACAAACCCCAGTGCGGTTCTGCTAGACACTAACCCCTAGCTAGGTTAAAAACTGGTACAACCCCAGTTTGGTTCAGCTAGACACAAACCCCTAGCTGGGTTATCTACTGTATACAGTCCTACAGCTGGACAAGGATCTTTCTTAGAAAGATCAGACTGAGAAGCTTTACAAGATAAACACTTGTGTAAAGCTCACAGTCCCAGACACTCCCCAGATATACAATGAGCTCGGAGAGAAACAGGAGAGAGAAAAGAAAGCAATAGTGCTTGAATGCTTGAACGCTTGAGATGCTTGAAAGCTTGAGTGCTTCTGCTGGGCTCAGGCTCTTTCTCTCTTTCTTTGAGTGTATGTGTCGTTGAGGTTCTTCTCATAGTTGTACACTCCTTCAAAGATATTCAGGAAAAGGGCTCTACTTTTCTTCTGCTAAGCTTCTTCATTTATGAGCAATTTGAATGGATCCGTTGAAGAGATCCGTTGGATTCTTGTAAAGCCCTCTAATTTCCGTCGCATTATTTGCAATTATGTGTGAATATTTGTGCTTGTGTATGTATGTACATATTTACGTACGTATTAATTAGTATAATTACGTGTACATGTGTTATATTAAGTATAAATAATGTATATATGCATGATGATAGTATGGATACAATACCATGTACATATTGCTTGTATATAAGCTGGTATGCATGATTTTCTGCATAATTAGGGTTCTGGCGAAGGCCACCTTGGCGTCAAGCCCAGGCGTTGAGCTGGTGTCAGCGTCCAGACATGGACGCCAACACTAACTCCGGCGTCCAGCGATATGGACGCCAATTTCTCTGACCTGCATGCATTGCAGAGCCAGAAAATCCGGGAGCAAGGCATGGCCTCCATTGGGGGGATGTCCCCCAACGGCTCTCAGCTTGTCAAATCGGTATGGTGAGTGGGGAGGGGCTCTCATTAGGTCTGAACCCGAATTTGGCCTCTCCCACTTCTCACTTCACCTTGCAAGAGAAGAAATAGAGGAGAGAAAAACCCTAGGTGAGCTGTGAGAAAAACCCATTTTAGAACCCTCAAATCCAACCCCTGGACCTGGATCCGGCGTCCCCCTGCTGCAAGGAGGTTGCTGACCAACGAGGAAGGCTTCCCGACATCCCCTCGGCGTGGAGATCGTCCAGGAGCCCGGAGGGGATCGTTTGGAGGCACTTCTGCAACTTCTTGGGACTGCCCAAGGAGGTCTTCACCAAGCCTTTAAATCCTTAGAAGAATTTTTGAAAGGCAAGTAACCTATCCTTGATGTCCCCTTATGAGTCTAGGATGTGTTTATGAATTTTAAGGATTTTTCCTCGAGTCCTAGACCCTCCAATTCACCAAAGATTCAGAGCTCGGGTCTGTGTTTCTGCACAGACTTGTTAGACGGCAAGGTCCCTGGACGTCCAGATCATCCTTGGCGTCCATCGACCATGCCGCTGACTCTGAGTCAGCGGCCAGAGACCGCCGCCAAGTTCTTCTGAAAGAACAATGAGCTGTTCTGTCCCTCTTATACATTAATTTCGGTATGTTTTACGTGATGAGGATATATGGTAGACCTTATACTCTATGTATATTGTGTTGTGGTGTGTGGATGAATAGTGTGTGGGTGGATGTGGGAAATGGTGTTCCTAAACTTGTGAGCATGAAGTGTTGATTTTACAAATTTAGTTTCCTGATTAGAAGTGTATGAATGCCATGGTTTTAGCTAATCATGAAGATTAGTGGGTTAGCATATGTGTTTGCAAATTTTGGTAATTATCCATGCTTGTGTAATTTGCGAATATATTTGGTTCGGTAAAATAAAAGCATGCAAGAATGATTTGTAGGGCTCAATCCATAGATGTATGAATTAGGGAAATTTTATATTCTCAGTCATGCATATGTGTTTAGCTTATGTATAAACAGCAAGTGGTCATTTGCAAAATGTGTTAGACCCATGTTAATTAAGTTGTCATAGTATGCTAATAGGCGTTTTATTTTCTGTAAATTCTAATTAGCTCAGAAAAATCTGAAAAATTGAGGGTACCATCTAGAACCCGAAAACAGCATGTGGTTAAAATTTCGAATCATTTGGATCAGTAAATAAAAAGTTATGTGTTTTCATGTGAAATGTGATAATTCGTGCATATGATCTTAATGTGATTAGATTTTGTTTAAACCCAGCATGATTAGTGTGTTTACTGACTGTTAAACCTTGAAATTCTGTAGTTCCATGTTAGGAAAAACAGAGATATCATGTGAGTGAGAAAGTGAATGAGATGAAGTGTTATGTGTAAAAACCAAGTGTAAAACGGTAAATATGTAAATGTGTAACTGTGCCAATGTGACACTGCTTCCGTAGAGGGCAGTGGAGCTGTATCAGGGAAAAGTCCCCCTGAGAAAGTTCATTGTGTTAAGTGACCCTAAGGGCATTAGGGGGAAATCCTGGAGGTGGACAAGTACCATGGTTAGCGTGGAGACTTGTTCTCCCGGTCTGCGCAGTCCAAGAGTCGCCATTGGAATGCCTAGATGGCGTCTATGTGTAATGCGATGTGTATATGTCCTTCTTTGGTGGTTTGGACTATGTGTCACGGCACCTAAAAATGTGTAAAGTGTAATGTGAATGTGTATGTGACCATGTGTAAATGTGTAAGTGACAATGTGAATGTGTATGTGTAAAGTGTAACCATGTGAAAAGAGGAAACTAGTGTAAAGAAAAATGTGAAATTCTAGATGTGTAAATGTGTTATTGAAACCATGTGAGACTAAATCTGAAACCATGTGAATTCAGAAAATGCATGTTTATTCTTATGTTATGTGTGCAAAAATGTTTAGAGTCCATGTTAGGGACAACTAATGAATATGTGTGCAAATAGCATGATAGATTGTTCATATGATATGTTTTAAGCAACATTGTAGCCCTCATGTGTAGATTATAGCCATTGAATCAATGAAATCAGCAACCTAAAGCATGTAAAAAGGTTCATGTATGTGTTTAAAAATGTGTAAAAACCCAGCTAGTTGCGTTACCTTTCATGCATGTAAATTGTTCATGTTGATAGCTCTCCTGTTTGACTCTTTAAGATTAAAGTTTCATGAGTAAATTGAATAGAACCATGTGATAGGTGAGATTTATTTTAGAAATCTGAAAGCATGAGTTATGTGTAAAATTGTAGAATGTTCATGATAGGTTGAAACTTGAAATGACTAGCATGCTATGTGTTGCTAATTGTAATGTGCATGTAGAAACCATTAGGACTTCTAAGTGTACATCATGAGTAGTGTTGCTTGCTGAGTCCTTGGACTCACTCCTTGCTTCGGCGTACAGGTATAGTTGGTGACACGGTACCTTTGGAGGAGGCAGCAGAGACGGACTCCGAGCGGAGAGACTAGTAGTTGTTGGAGCTTCTTTGTGATTTGTGTACTTCATAGTATGTATTTGGAACATTGTATTAGAATTATCATGGAAGGAATGTATTATGTGGAAATTTGTAATACTATTTCAGCAATTTAAATTATGTGAGCTCTTAGTTCCTCATTGTTAATTGTGAAAATTTATGTATGGTTAATGTGGATGATGAATGAAGGAGATAGTTCCTTTTACTTTCGCTACTCTGTTGTATATTTGCGTGTATCTCAGCTGTATGTATCGTTTGGGTAAATGTCCCACTGTGGCAGCACTTGTTATACCGACGTGGGTTGGTATAACCGTACCGGTATAATGAGGGCCGTTACATTTCTAGCCGTTGTCATCTCCTCTTCATTTGTCTTAATCAGACTTTGACGGTCTTCGAGGTCTGTACACATAGAAGAAAGTGTTAGCATAAAAGAGTGTTTTATGATAAACGATGTATAGTACTGTGCTTCTGCTCATCATACTAAAAATAGTAGGTCATATCTTTTTTGACAAGATTATGCATGCAGTTTTTGTCAGAAGATATTTGACTTTTCATTTAAGTGCCAAGCATATTTAAAATATAAAGGCAATCTGAGTTTGATCAGAATCCATGAAGAAATGGTTATGAGCATGACTTATGCAATCGTTATGTGAAGAGTCGTTGCTCATTTATAAACAAATCGATGTGATTATTTATGAAATCGTTATGCAAGCAAATCGTTATGATCTTTTGAAGAAATCGTTGTGATCAGTAAAGAAATCGATGTGATCACTTATGAAATCGTTCTGAGATCAATCTTATCAAATCGTTGCGAAGGCAAATCGATGTGAGGGAAAATCGTTGCACTCACTTATCAAATCGTTATGAAGTGAAATTTGTGCTTACTTAAGAAATCGTTACCTTCTAAAGAAATCGTTGCGAACACTTATGAAATCGTTATGGCATCGATTTCTTAGCAAGTCGTTGCGCTTACAGAAGAAATCGTTGCGAACACTTATGAAATCGTTATGGCATTGATTTCTTGACAAATCGTTGTAGTGTTACTTGGCACTTTAAATAGAAATCGATGTATATGAGTTAGACATCAACTTTATCATTTTAGTGCGCCAATATTGCATCAATGTGAGACTTAGCATTTTCTATGAGATTGATGCGACACAGATGAAACAAGATATTAAATGAGACTTATCATCTGTTAAAGGGATTGATGCAACACAGATGAAGCAAAAAATATTTATGAATACCTATATTTTGTTATCATCTAAATGCATCATATATTTTGTTATCACCAAAATACCAAGATCACAGATAACCATAGAGTGGTTCAACAATCTCCCCTTTTTGGTGATGACAAAATTCATGCAAATTTCTGAACGAAAAAAAAAAATTAAGCAGAAAATTCATAGAGCATACTACTCTCCCCCTTTTTGTCAATAATCCAAAAGGTCTTACGTGTATCTCCTTCCCTTTGAGAGAGTTTCTTACCATAGAGGGGTTCAAAATATTTTCCCTTTTACTCTTTACTCCCCCTTAATCAGAGCTCCCCTTAATGAGAGGCTCTATTACTGCCTTGAGCATCCTTTGTTCCTGATGCTCCAAGGCTTTCCTGCAAACAACTCATTTAGATGTAGGTACCCAAAACTTTTTGGGTCCTTGATGGTTAGATACAAAAAATATCCTTCAGGACATACTAGGTGCCTTGTTATGCATGTTTACTGTGTGTCCTAATTTATTACAATGAGAACAACAATGAATATAATCTATTTTGTAGTTCTTATTGTTTTTATGATGTCTGTTTAGAACCCAATTTTAGAAACCTCTTGCGTTTGATAATGCTTTTTCATTTCAGGGGCCTTTTTTCTGAGGCATTTTGGTTCTTTTACAAATTTTGGTAAGGATATTTACCTGGAGTTGTGGCTTGTTTTCCTTTTCTGAGGGTATGTATCCAAGTCCTTGTTTGTTATTTCCAGATTTTGACCCTTTTAGACATAGAGCTAAAGAAGTTTTTCCTTTTGTTAATTTTCTAACCGATTCTTTTAGGTAGAGATTTTCTTCAGTTAAAGTTTTTAATTTTTCTTCTAACTCTAACTTTTCATTGTCCTTATTTTTTAAATTTTCATTCAAAAGATAAATATTATCTTTATTGTCCTTTAATTGTTTTTCCAGTTGCTCCAGTTCGGATTTAAGATCTGAATTGGTGTTTCTAAGCACGCAGAGTTATTTTTAGACTTTTAATTCTTTTACAACCCCTTTATGTTTTCATACAGTTCATTAAAGACTTCTTCTAAGTCTCTGATTCTGACCCTGAATCTGTACAAGAATTAAAAAATGAGTCAGAATGTACCTCATCTAGTCCCACCATGAGGGCTAGATTTACCTGCTCCTTTCGGAATCTGAGCTTGATGATTCTGAGCTTGTGACCTCATCATTTTCCCATGCAGCCGCCATGGCTTTTCTTTTAAATTTCTTGTGCTGCTTCTTGGGCTTATCAGTTTGACTAATCTTCTTAAGCCTTGGACAGTCTGCTCTCAGATGTCCAGGTTTTCTGCATTCATAGCAGACTTGTTCTTTCTCCTTTTCTCTTTTCTTTGGATCCTTCTTGATCGTTTTTCTTCTTCTTCAAAATTTTCTGAAGTTTGGACAATACTTCATCCATATTACAGTCTTCAGAATCTGCATCCTGGGAACTAGAAGAAGAGATGGAAGGAGCAGCTACAACTTTAAGAGCATTAGTACATTTCTTCTTAGATGAGCTTTCGGATAATTTCTCCATATTTATTTCATGTGCCATGAGAGAACCTATTAAATTATCAATTGATAATTTAGTTAAATCATGGGCCTCTTCAATAGTAGTTACCTTAGGTGTCCATGAAATAGTTAAGGACCTAAGTATTTTCTAACGGTTTCTTCATTAGAAAGAATTTTTCCAAGAGAATTTAAACCTACGACTATACTTGAAAATCTATTACATAGTAGTAATGTTTCATTTGGAAGCATTTTAAATTGTTCATATTGAGAGATAAGAATATCTATCCTAGTTTGTTTTACTTTATCTATTCCTTCATAGGTTATCTGCAATTTATCCCATATATCTTTAGTAGATTTACATGCATAAACTCTACTGAACTCTTTTAGATAGAGCACAACATAGATAGTTTTTAGCCTTAAAGTTAGAGATAGCTTACTCTTATCAGCTGGTGTAATGGCAGTAGTGCCTTCAGCTGGAATAACAATGAAATCGCCTACCTCAATTACCTGCCACACATCAAAGTCTGTGCCTCGAATGAAGCATTCCATCCTCATCTTCCAGTATTGGTAGTCCTCTCCATCAAAGAATGGAGGTCTGGTGACTGATTGACCTTCAGCATATCCTTGAGCTGCCATGGATCTTTACTCTAAGATCGTTGGATCTTCTTGGAAGTTCAGAGACCCGCTCTGATACCACTTGTTGTCCCTTTTACGTACGGTAGCAAGCTAGCCTAGAGGGGGGGTGAATAGGTTTTTTGAAATCTGAAATAGAAACTTAAACACAAAAATTAACACTTGAAGGTTTGCTTAGTTTAGTGTGATAAAGAGTAGTAGTGCAGAAGCAAATAAATAATCACACAAAGGACACAAGGAATTTAAACTGGTTCGGCCCTTCCCACATGGAAGTCCTACGTGCAGTCCCCAAGAAATCTCTTGGGATTTCACTAACCAAGGGTACAGTCCCCCTTAAGGACACTACAACACCCAGCACCCCAGCTGGTCTTCTTCTCTTTCCCGGGCAAGAAGGCAGCCCACTTCTTTTGCAGGTAAAGAAGCAAACCTCCTGGTATAAACCCCAGTGCGGTTCTGCTAGACTAAACCTTAGCTAGGTTAACAACTGGTACAAACCCCAGTTTGGTTCAGCTAGACACAAACCCCTAGCTGGGTTATCTACTGTATACAGTCCTATAGCTGGACAAGGATCTTTCTTAGAAGATCAGATTGAGAAGCTTTAGATAAACACTTGTGTAAATCTCACAGTCCCAGACTCTCCCCAGATATACAATGAGCTCGAAGAGAAACAGAAGAGAGAAAAGAAAACAATAGTGCTTGAATGCTTGAACGCTTGAGATACTTGAAAGCTTGAGTGCTTCTGCTGGGCTCAGGCTCTTTCTCTCTTTCTTTGAGTGTATGTGTCGTTGAGGTTCTTCTCACAGTTGTACACTCCTTCAAAGATATCAGGAAAAGGGCTCTACTTTTCTTCAGCTAAGCTCTTCTTATATGAGCAATTTGAATGGATCCGTTGAAGAGATCGTTGGATTTCTAGCCGTTGCTCATCTCCTCTTCATTTCTCTTAATCAGACTCTGACGGTCTTCGAGGTCTGTACACATAGAAGAAAGTGTTAGCATAAAAGAGTGTTTTATGATAAACGATGTATAGTACTGTGCTTCTGCTAATCATACTAAAAATAGTAGGTCATATATTTTCTGACAAGATTATGCATGCAGCTTTTTGTCAGAAGATATTTGACTTTTCATTTAAGCGCCAAGCATATTTGAAATATAAAGGCAATCTGAGTTTGATCAGAATCCATGAAGAAATCGTTATAAGCATGACTTATGAAATCGTTATGTGAAGAGTCGTGCTCATTTATAAACAAATCGATGTGATTATTTATGAAATCATTATGCAAGTAAATCGTTATGATCTTCTGAAGAAATCGTTGTGATCAGTAAAGAAATCGATGTGATCACTTATGAAATCGTTCTGAGATCAAATTCTTATCAAATCGTTGCGAAGACAAATCGATGTGAGGGCAAATCGTTGCACTCACTTATCAAATCGTTATGAAAGCGAAATCGTGGTGCTTACTTAAGAAATCGTTACGTTCTAAAGAAATCGTTGCGAACACTTATGAAATCGTTATGGCATCGATTTCTTAGCAAGTCGTTGCGCTTACAGAAGAAATCATTGCGAACACTTATGAAATCGTTATGGCATTGATTTCTTGACAAATCGTTGTAGCACTTGTACTTTGGCACTTTAAACAGAAATCGATGTATATGAGTTAGACATCGACTTTATCATTTTAGTGCGCCAATATTGCATCAATGTGAGACTTAGCATTTTGCTATGAGATTGATGCGACACAGATGAAACAAGATATTAAATGAGACTTATCATCTGTTAAAGGGATTGATGCAACACAGATGAAGCAAAAAATATTTATGAATACCTATATTTTGTTATCATCTAAATGCATCATATATTTTGTTATCACCAAAATACCAAGATCACAGATAACCATAGAGTGGTTCAACAGAATAAATCGCAATGTGGTTCTTCCCTTAACACAAGGGGAAACTAATACAGACCTAGTTGGTCGCAAACCTAGCAATCAACTGGTCTTCTCTCAGAGGAAGAGGAACACTATATACAGTCCTACAGTCTGACACAAATATTTCTTAAGAAAAGAAAGCTCAAACTCTCAGCTCATAGTCTCTCCCCAGATTTGCAATATTGCATAGAAAGAGGGAAGAAGGAATGAAACTTGAATGTAAAACACTTGGGAAGATTTTCTTGTTGCTGATTGTGTGTGTCTCCTTGCTTGGTTCAAAACCATCGGCTCTAATACAGAGCAGCTGAAGAATGCGCTGTTGAGAGATAATTGTTGGAGTCCCTTAGATCTAGGCTTCTTTTTGTTCACCTCATGCTCTCTTTGAGTCTAACGGCTTTCCTTGGGCCTACTAGCTCCTTGGATCAGAGAAGTGTTGGTCCTTTTGGTACGGCAGCAAGCTAACCTAGAGGGGGGGTGAATAGGTTTTCTTGATTTTCTGCAAATAGAAACTGAGACACAGAAAAAATACCACTTGAAGGTTTGGTTAGTTTAGTGTGATAAAGAGTAGCAGTGGGGAAGCAAATAAATAATCACACAATGGACACAAGGAATTTATCCTAGTTCGGCCCTTCCCACATGGAAGTCCTACGTCCAGTCCCCAAGCAACCTCTTGGGATTTCACTAACCAAGGTGTTCCTTCATAACCGAAGGGAACAACACCACTAGATACCCCACAGGTCTTCTTCTCTTTCCCGGGCAAGAATGCAACCCACTTCTTAACAGCTCAGAAGCAAACCTCCTGGCGCAAACTCCAGTGCGGTTCTGCTAGACACAAACCCCTAGCTAGGTTCTACATGTATACAGTCCTACAGCTGGACATAAATCTTTCTTAGAGAAGAAAGATCAGAGAGAGCTATTACAAGATGAATCACTAAGAACGCTAGCTCACAGTCACAAAACTCTCCCGCAAAATTACAATGAGCACATAGAGAGAATGAAGAGAGAGAGAAAGCTTGAAGGCTGAATGCTTCAAATGCTTGAACACTTTTCTGTGCTCAGGCTCTTTCTCTCTTTCTTTGAGTGTATGTGGCGTTGAGGTTCCTCACTGGATATACACTCCTTCAAAGATTTTCAGGAAAGCTCTATTTATTTTCTTCAGCCTTGCTTCATCTTTTATATGAGAGGCTTTTGAATAGATCCGTTGAAGAGATCCGTTAGAGCTCTTCTAGCCGTTGCTGATCTTTCTTCATTTGTCTTAATCAGACTTTAGTGGTCTTCGAGGTCTGTAAGCATAGAAGAGAGTGTTAGCATAAAAGAGTGTTTATGATAAACTGTGCATACCACTGTGTTTCTGCTAACATGCTGAAAATAGTAGTTCATATCTTTTTCTGACAAGATTCTGAAACATGCATGCAACTTTATTCTGTCAGAAGATATTAGACTTTATATTGACCATCAAGATTACTTCAAAAGATTATAAGAAATCTATGTTTAAAGTGAATCGATGTAAGAATGACTTATCAAATCGTTGTAGTTCATGAACGTTATAGCTATGATTATGAAATCGATGTACTAAGGAATCGTTTGTTCAAGTGAATCGTTGCATGTTATGAACAAATCGATCTGCACAAATCGTTATGCATTCATAAGTCGATGTGAAGTTATAAGCAGTCAATGTGAAGAACAAATCATTGTTCTCACCAAAGAAATTGATGTGACCAAAGAAATCGATGTGAACAAAGAAATCGATGTGAACAAAGAAATCGATGTGAGCCTTAATGAATCGTTTGAAAGGCAAATCGATGTGAGGGCAAATCGTTGCGCTCACTTATCAAATCGTTATGAGCCTTAACGAATTGTTATAGAAGGCAAATCGATGTGAGGGAAAATCGTTGCGCTCACTTATCAAATCGTTAGAGCCTTAGCGAATCGTTATAGCAGTTACTAAACAAATCGGTGTGGCGCTTACAAAACCTATTAAAACCAAATCGTTGTAGCGCTTATTAATTTGGCACTTGAACTGAAATCGATGTATATGGATTTAGACATCGATTTTATCATTTTAGTTCGCCGAAAATAATCATAAATATTGATGAAACAATCTAATCATGAATTTTGTTATCATCATAAGTTTTGTTATCACCAAAATACAAGGACAAACAGAAAGTGGTTCAATAATCTCCCCTTTTTGGTGATGACAAAATTTATGTGAATTTTCTGACACAAATATATGAAGTGTAGAAAATGCAGAAAATTCTTAGAACATACAAATTCTTCCCTTTTGTCACTAACAAAAAGGAAGGATCTTACCATGCATTTTCTCCCCTTAAAAATTTCTTCCATCGAGGGGTTCAACAATAGATATTTAATGAATGACTCCCCCTTAGTGAAGGCTCCACCTGAGCATGAGACTCCCTCTTAATGTGAGGCAAGTCAGATCTTGTTGCTCTTGACCTTTGACATATTCTTTGTCAAGTCTTCAAGATTTTTATCTACATATATCTTAACAGAAAACTTGCAAACATTGTTACTAGCAATTATAAAAATTCAATATTTATGACTACTCCCTCTTCAGAATGAGATGGATGAAGAGCTGGCAGTCATCAGTGCCTTGAGCATCCTTTGATCCTGATGCTCCAAGGGTATCCTGCAAACAACTTATACAGAAATAAGTACCCAAATCTTTTGGTCCTTGATGGTTAGATGCATAAAAGTATCCTTTCGAATCCAAACTAGGTGCCTTGTTGTGCATGTGTTTACAGTGTGTTAATTTATTGCAATGAGAACAACAATGAATATAGTTTGTTTTGCAATTCCTATTGCCTTTGTGATGCCTGATTAGAACATAATTTTTAGAAGCCTTTTTCTTTTGATACGGTTTGGTTTTTTAGGTTCCCTATTCTGAGCCATTTTGGTTTCTTTCACAAATTTTGGTAGGGATATTTCCCTGGAATTGTGGCTTGTTTTTCTTTTTCGAGGAATGTATCCAAGCCCTTGTTTATTATTTCCAACTTTTGATCCTCTAAGCATAAAGCGAGAGATGTTTTTCCTTAGTTAATTTTCTAAATGATTCTTTTAAATACATATTTTCTTCAGTTAGAGTTTTCAACTTTTCTTCTAACTCTAACTTCTCATTGTTCTTGCTTTTCAAATCTTCATTTAAAATGATTATTATCTTTACTGTCCTTCACTTGTTTTTCCAATTGTCCATTTCTGATTTAAGATCAGAATTAGTATTTCCAAACAAGTAAGGTTGTTCTTGATATTTTTTAATTCTTTTACAACAACCTTGTGTTTTGGAATAAAGTTCATTAAAGACTTCTTCCAAGTCTTCAGATTTGACCTTGAATCTGTGCAAGAATTGAAAAATGAGTCAGAATGTACCTCATCTAGTCCTACCATGAGGGCTAGATTTACCTGCCCCTTTTCGGAATCTGAGCTTGATGATACTGAGCTTGTGGCCTCATCATTTTCCCAAGCAGCCGCCATGGCTTTTCTTTTAAACTTCTTGTGCTGCTTCTTGGGCTTTTCGGTTTGACCAGTCTTTTTGAGCCTTGGACAATCTGTCTCAGATGTCCAGGTTTTATGCATTCATAGCAGACTGGTTCTTTCTCCTTTTTCTCTTTCCTTTGGATCCTTCTTGATCCATTTTTCTTCTTCTTTAAAATCTTCTGAAGTTTGGACAGTACTTCATCAACATCACTGTCTTCAGATCCTACATTTTGAGCTAGAAGAAGAAGAAGTGGAAGGACAACTACCACTTTAAGAGCATTAGTACATTTTTACTTTGATGAGCTCTCAGATAGTCGCCTCCATATTATTTCATGTGCCATGAGAGAGCCTATTAAATTATAATTGATAGTTTGGTTAAATCATGGGCCTCTTCAATAGCAGTTACCTTAGGTGTCCATGAAATAGTTAAGGACCTAAGTATTTTTCTGACAGTTTCCTCATTAGAGAGATTTTTGCCAAGAGCACTTAGACCAACCACTATGCTCGAAAATCTATTACACATTTGAGTTATATTTTCGTTAGGAAGCATTTTAAACTGCTCATATTGAGAGACAAGAATATCATCCTAGTTTGTTCTTTTATCTGTTCCTTCATAAGTTACCTGCAGTTTATCCCATATTTCTTTGGCAGATTTATGCAGATACTCTACTGAATTCTCTTTTAGATAAGGCACAACATAGATAATTCTTAGCTTTAAAATTTAAGGATAATTTACTTTTATCCGCTGCTGTAATAGCAGTAGTACCTTCAGCAGGAACAATAACATAGTCACCTACCTCTATTACTTGCCACAGATCAAAGTCTGTACCTCGAATGAAGCATTCCATTCTCATCTTCCAGTATTGGTAGTCCTCTCCATCGAAGAATGGAGGTCTGGTGACTGATTGACCTTCAACATATCCTTGAGCTGCCATGGATCTTTGCTCTAAGATCGTTGGATCTTCTTTGAATGTTCAGAGACCCGCTCTGATACCACTTGTTGGTCTTTTGGTACGGCATCAAGCTAACCTAGAGGGGGGGTGAATAGGTTTTCCTGATTTCTGCAAATAGAAACTGAGACACAGAAAAAATACCACATGAAGGTTTGGTTAGTTTAGTGTGATAAAGAGTAGCAGTGCGGAAGCAAATAAACAATCACACAATGGACACAAGGAATTTATCCTGGTTCGGCCCTTCCCACATGGAAGTCCTACGTCCAGTCCCCAAGCAACCTCTTGGGATTTCACTAACCAAGAGTACAGTCCCCCTTAAGGACCTTACAACACCCAGCACCCCAGCTAGTCTTCCTTCACAACCGAAGGGAACAACACACCCTAGATACCCCACCAGGTCTTCTTCTCTTTCCCAGGCAAGAAGGAAGCCCACTTCTTTTACAGGCTCAGAAGCAAACCTCCTAGTACAAACCCCAGTGCGGTTCTGCTAGACACAAACCCCTAGCTAGGTTCTACACTATATACAGTCCTACAACTAGACATAAATCTTTCTTAGAGAAGAAAGATCAGACCGAGAGCTATTACAAGATGAATCATACGAACGCTAGCTCACAGTCACAAAACTCTCCCGCAAAATTACAATGAGCACAGAGAGAGAATGAAGAGAGAGAAGAAAGCTGAAGGCTTGAATGCTTCAAATGCTTGAACACTTCTTCTGTGCTCAGGCTCTTTCTCTCTTTCTTTGAGTGTATGTGGCGTTGAGGTCCTCACTGGATGTATATACTCCTTCAAAGATTTTCAGGAAAGCTCTATATTATTCTTCAGCCTTGCTTCATCTTTTCTATGAGAGGCTTTTGAATAGATCTGTTGAAGAGATCCGTTGGAGCTCTTCTAGTCGTTGCTGATCTTCTCTTCATTTGTCTTAATCAGACTTTAGTGATCTTCGAGGTCTGTAAGCATAGAAGAGAGTGTTAGCATAAATGAGTGTTTATGATAAACTGTGCATACCAATGTGTTTCTGCTAACATGCTGAAAATAGTAGTTCATTTCTTCTTATGACAAGATTCTGAAACATGCATGCAGCTTTATTTTGTTAGAAGATATTGACTTTATATTGACCATCAAGATTACTTCAAAAGATTATAAGAAATCTATGTTTAAAGTGAATCGATGTAAGAATGACTTATCAAATCGTTGTAGTTCATGAATTCGTTATATCTATGACTTATGAAATCAATGTACTAAGGAATCATTTTTTCAAGTGAATCGTTGCATGTTTATGAACAAATCGATCTGCACAAATCGTTATGCATCATAAGTCGATGTGAAGTTATAAGCAAGTCGATGTGAAGAACAAATCGTTGTTCTCACCAAAGAAATGATGTGACCAAAGAAATCGATGTGAACAAAGAAATCAATGTGAACAAAGAAATCGATGTGAGCCTTAATGAATCGTTATGAAAGGCAAATCGTTGCGCTCACTTATCAATTCGTTATGAGCCTTAACGAATCGTTATAGAAGGCAATCGATGTGAGGGCAAATCATTGTGCTCACTTATCAAATCGTTATGAGCCTTAGCGAATCGTTATAGCAGTTACTAAACAAATCGTTGTGGCTCTTACAAAACCTATTAAAACCAAATCGTTGTAGCGCTTATTAATTTGGCACTTGAACTAAAATGATGTATATGGATTTAAACATCAATTTTATCATTTTAGTGCACCGAAAATAATCATAAATATTGATGAAACAATCTAATCATGAATTTTGTTATCATCATAAGTTTTGTTATCACCAAAATACAAGGACAAACAGAGAGTGGTTCAACAAGAAGAGTCTTCCAGCTGGAGCATGTTTCCAAGGGTGCTAGTAGTAGGTCCAACATTGTGTCTATATACTGTCGACCTACATATAATAAATGCATGGAAAAGAATGCTAGACTAGAGAATGTTTGCGTCAGTTAGCTCATACCTTCTTATGCAGAAGTCCATGTTTCCAACTGACAGCATACTGCACTAGGTAGTTGCCTTTTTGTTAGAAGGAAAGAAGGAGTCCTTTGAGTCCATGTTTTATGTTGACAAACTTCTTACCTACCATGAAAGGATAGACAGCACACAACATGAATAACTTAAATATTTAAAGGATATTTGAATTTTTATTGGGCACTAAAGACATTTATTCATTAATCAATGCAAACAAGAGTAAGTCATCAATAATCAATGTATATAAGTATTGAACACTTATAACATAAATCGATGCATTTTAACATTAATGGGAATATAAATAAGGCAAGTGTTCAGTAATCAGAAGGAAAATAATACCAATTGATACATTTTAAGTCAATTATTCACCAATCGGAAGATAAGTATTTATAACACTAATTGGAACAATATTTGGTCACCAATCGGAATCAATAATTGTTTGTTCACTAATTGTAAGTTTAAACATCAATCAGAACAATACTTGAACACCAATAGGAAGAAAACAATAATCAGTATGAAATTTGGTCACCAATCGGTAGGGGCCTTCGTCAGTAATCGGAACACACCAATCGGAACAAAAAAAGTGTAATAGCCTGTTCCAGTCCTAAACCCTTAGTTGCCCCTTGGCACTCATTCAGTTATTTTAACATAAGTAATCGATGTTTTAGTAGGTAATCGATGTTTTAGCCTAGGTAATCGATGTTTTAGTAGGTAATCGATGTTTTAGCCTACGTAATCGATGTTTTAACCTAAGTAATCGAGTTTTAGTAGGTAATCGATGTTTTAGCCTAGGTAATCGATATTTTAGTAGGTAATCGACGTTTTAGCCTAGGTAATCGATGTTTTAGCCTAGGTAATCGATGTTTTAGTAGGTATTTGATGTTTTAACCTAAGTAATCGATGTTTTAGTAGGTAACTGATGTTTTAGCCTAGGTTATCGATGTTTTAGTAGGTAATCGATGTTTTAGCCTAGGATATCGATGTTTTAATAGGGAATCGATGTTTTAATCAACAATCGATGTCCTCTCTGACCTCTTAGTGAATCAGAGTCAAGTATAATCTTATAGTGCTATTACTTTTGTCCGACTAATGGAATGATCATCATCATCTGACTCTTTGGCCTGCCAGTTCTAGCACGGATCCCTATGCCGGTCTGATCACCTCATTACTTTTCCACAAATCATGATGTTGGCCTGCAAAAGATCTTCCACTTATACTCCCATTAGTCAATTTCCACTGAATCTATATCTTCCTTTGGCTTTCATGTTGGCCAAGTATCTAGATCCCTTGTTAGTATCGCCCCGCTTTAAACTCTAAACCCTTTTATAACCTTGTGACCATTTCTTCGGGGGAAAACATTCTGTCTTTTGGCCATGGTAACCTGAGGGTTGGATTGGAGCCGCGCAGCTTGGGGCATCTAGTCTTCTTGTGGAGCTTTGGTTTTGGCTTCTCCACACTAAGGTAGGCATAACTAGATGTTCCTCGTCGTCCTGATTTTTCCTCACTGCTACATGAACTTCTGTATGCTATGTTATGGCTCTTGGCAAGCTCTTTTGACTCTCTCTCTCTCTCTTCTGGGTTGGTAAGTTAGGACAATCTCATGGTTGGCATCATACATGAGTTGTCAGCCGTGATGACGGTGTTGTCCACAAGTTAAAACTTGGGTGTTTAGGCTAAGTCCGCTGGGCAATAGTTAGTTATGTATATGTTTGTTTCCTAGTTCAACAAGAGATTAGTTATATGTTAAACCACCCAGGAGAGATTTGATGATGCCATGATTTGTTTTAGTTTTGTATCTGGCTATTCTTGCATGCATGTTATCCATTTGTGTAATCATTAGTCTTCATGTCTACTCTGTAGCTTACGTTTGGTTCTATCTACTGAGTTCCTTTAGAACTCGTGCCTTTATTCAAATCCATTTCAGATCTTCATCCTAACGTGGCTCTCTCCTCAAGTACCCCTTTCTATGCAATGCTTCATGATAGGCGACTTCAAGAGCCTTAAATTTGTTTAATGGACTTCCTTTTTGCTTAGGTGTTGTGTTTTAGCTATGGTTTTGGCACCCTTTGAGATCAGAAATTCTGACTTGAAATTTTGAACAAACTATGATATTGTAATGTATATTGTGCTCTGCACGGGTATGCTTGGTGCAGAAATTTGAAATATGTATATATATTTTTTAGCATGAGTAGTTCCGTGGTGGTTGGTCTGCTATATTATATCATGCAGCACAGAAGGCCCTCCCATAGCAATGTGTAAGCTGCTTTCGTTGGTAAGTGTGAGTGTCACCTCTTTTTCAGCCGGGAGGGGTGTCACGTCACTACAGATGGTATCAGAGAGCCAGGGTTATGGGATAAGGTCGTTCTGTGGACCATTCACTTAATAAGATGTTAATAAGAATCTAAACAAGTTGCTTTTGGGTTAATTGTAAGGCCCTCGAATTTTGCCCTTTTATTTAGTTGTTTGGTCATGTGATTTTAGTGTCTTATGTATATAGCCTTGTGTATATATGTATATGCATACATGTATATATAATTATTCTGTACATAGTGTAAGATTATGATGTTATAGAGTTTACTATGTACATATTGTTGTATTTACATAGTATACATATATAATATTTAAGTTGTGCATTATGTATTGCATGTATATGTATATAGAGTATGTAAGTTTTGGGCATTTCTGGTTCTGGCCGAAGTGCATGTTAACGTCAACATGCATGGACGTTTAGGGGAGAGTCGACGTCCAGATCGATGGACGCCAACTCCCAATAGATGGCCAGGAATGTGGACGTCTATTTCCCCAAAATCTATGCGTTTCAGATCTAGAAACGGCCGCGATTTTCTTCGGTTCTTGTTTTGGAAACCGTCTTCCAACGGTAGGATCCCTACCTAAATGTGTATCCCGACTCCCTTAATGTATAAAACCACCAGATTATGGCGGATTAGGGTTTTGACTTTTGTCAAAACCCTAGAACCTTTTATGCGAACCTAGAACTTTGGAGACTTTGATCCGACGACTTAGTGCATCTTCCGGTGATGCTCTTCGACTGGAAGGAGCTCTGAGCATAGAGGAAGGCTTCCCCGACCTTGGTGTGCAAGCTACATCAACACAGAACCAGTTCGAGAGAGAAGATTGGGGTGCTTCTTAGCTTGGCCGAGGAGGGCATCATCGGCTGATAAATCAGTTCTTCAATTTTTAAGAGACAAGTAACCTATGTATATCAACATAACCATGTCTAGTAGGTCCCATGTATTTTTACCGAATTTTTCTCGTGTCCTGGGAACCCCATTCACCTTGATTTTGTGCGTTCTGTCTGTGTTCTGCAGACAGGAACTTAACAGCAACATATTGTGCCGTTAAGCTCTAGGGCTAGCAGAAACATCTTGTGTCGTTAACCCATGTTGGCGCAACACATGTGCCACCAAGTTCTTCCAATTTTCAAAGATGTGATTTTGATCAGTAATTCGTGATTTTCAAGATCTGTGGTTGTTGTGTATACTGTAGAATTTATGTTAAGTCAGGTACAAGCAGTAGGTCATATCATGAGGTTGTACCGAATTTTTGTAATTAGTGTTAGATACTAAAATTCTATAATTGAACGGAGAGCATAAAATGCCCATGTTAATCTTGTATAAATAGATCTGATATGATTTAGGGTTTCATAAATTTTCTATGATTATATGATGACTGTATACATGTGTTGGCACTGTTGAAAATGACTGATTTACTATGGAACCTGTTTAAGTGAAATTAGTGATAAATATGTCTGTGAACTATTTTAATATTATAATTAGTGTATAAGTCCAAACAATCTGAAAAATTGAGCATATGATGTGTTATTTGTCTTCAACCTGTGATAAATATTTCGTCCTATTTTGATGACAGTAGGTGTGGTTGTTAATTTAACAAATAGGTATTTGCCAAGTTGAACATATTATTTAATTCTTGTATAATGCAATGATTACAACATGATTAAGACTAAGGTACGAGTTGTTTAGTACAGTGATCAGTAGTATCATATTAGGAAAAACTAAACATGTGTGTGTATTTAAGTACATGAGCATGAAATGATTTGTGCATGTGAATAATGTAAGAAAATATGTGATTTAAGTGAAATGTGTTAAAATGTGTCGTGTGTGACACTGCTACCATAGAGGGCTATGGAACTGTATCGTAGTAAAGTCCCTACGGGAAGGTTCAATGTGTGTGATATCCTATGGCAATTAGGATGAAATCCTGGAGGTGGACAAGTACCACTGGTTAGGGTGGAGAGTGCTTCTCCAGGTTCTGCGCAGTTAACCAAGATCTATCACTGTGTTGCCTAGGTGATAGGTAAGTGAATGTGTATATGTGGTCATTCTAGTGGTGATTTGGACTATGTGTTACGGCAACTAAGTGTAAAATGTGTATATGTGTATATGATTATGTGAAATGTGAAATGTGAAAGATGGGAATGTGAAATTGTCAAATGAATGTGTTAGTACGTTAATAAGTGTAAACCATATGAATTTCAACTCATGTCAAAACAGCAAGCAAAAGGTATGTATGTTGGTGTTAAATGCATATGAAAATGATTAGAATCCATGCTAGGTTGCTAATTCCTTTATGCTTAATTCCATGTTCTAGATAGGCAGAGTTGTACCATAATATGGATAATATTGAATTGTTAAATCATGTTACATGTATACGTAGTAAGCATGTGTAGGAATGTGAGTGATACTATTTAATGTTATAAGCATGTACCATGTGTTCTATTGCTATAAGTTTTTCCATGTATAGTAGTTTAGATTGTATAAGCATGCAACATGTGTTACTCCTTATCTTTAAAAGTCAGCATGTGCATATGATATGTGTATGGATGTTGTACATGGATTGCTTGCTGAGTCTATGTAGACTCATACTTGCTTCAGCGTATAGGTGTGATAGGTGTCTCCACATCCGAGGATGATATTGTTAGGACCGACTCCGAGTGCGAGGAGTAGCTATTTTGTAGAGATCTCTACGTAATATATTTCATTTCATCGTATGTAATTTGGAATTGTGTAATTAAGGATGGACAATGTATTCATTTGAAAGTTGTATAAATGAGGACTTTAGTGTTTTCTTTCATCTTATGTTATACAGACTGTGGATATTGATGATGATGAAGGAATGGGATGAAATTGTTACTTTATTTCCGCTGTACTCTTTACTATTCATGAACATATCAACCTATCGTTTAGTGTTGGGTCAATGTCCCACTGTGATGGCGTTCTCTATACCGACGTGGATTGGAATAATCGTATCGGTATAAGGAGGGTCGTTACAGAGATTGGTATCAGAGAGACAAGTTGAGATTGTACATGAGTAAACCATCATCTTCATAATATGCTAAGTATTTATAGAATTGTCCACATGTGTAGAAATGATTAATAATGAATGAAAGATAGTTAAGAACATGGTTAGAGCTAAATAACTTAGTTTCTAACTGTGATTGATTTGTTTTTCAGACTATGGCTTCTCGTGGTAGGCGTGGTGCCCATGCTCGTGAGGATGAGTAGAGGCAAGAGGAGGGGATGAGCCGCAGGCCCCGGCACCCAGGGTCCTACAGTTCTTCCTCCACCACCGCCTGTGAATTATAGAGTATTCATGCAAGGCCTGGTGCAGGCTATGCAGACACAGGCGCATACCCAGGCTGCACTCCAGGCTCAGCTGGAGGCTCAGGTTAGAAATGTTATATAGAAGTAGTATTTTTTAATTAATGTATGATTGTTATGTGCTTATGTGTTATTTATATGCTTGTTGTAGCAGGCTCAGGTTCCAGCTCCAGTTCCCCAGGAGCTTGGCCATGGTGGTCCTTCTATCATGGAACGATTCAAGAGGATGGCTCCACCCTCTTTTAAGGGGGAGAGTCAGCCTACTAGCGAGAGCTGGATGAGGGAGATCGAGAAGATCTTCCGTGCCATTAGGTGTGCCGAGGAGGACAAGGTCAGCTTAGCTACATATATGCTATAGGTATGTGTTAGTTAATTATGCATGTGTTTGTATTAAGTTTAGATTTGTCTAGATTGGTCCTTATGGGTGGATTGCTGTAGGAGAGAGCCGATGTTTGGTGGTCCTCTTTACTGCGTACCCGGTTTGAGGACGGTGATGTTGAGGTGGCATGGGATGAGTTCGTGAGGCTCTTTCGGGCCAAGTTCATCCCGGAACATATCCAGGACATGATGGAGCAGGAGTTCCTCACTCTTACTCAGGGCTCCATGACAGTACTTGAGTATGAGGCCAGGTTTGCTGAATTGTCTAAATATGCACCTCACATAGTGGCTGATGAGCACAGGAAAGCGAAGAAGTTTGTGATGGGCCTTAAGCCATCACTGAGGTCGAGGTTGGTGGCATTTCATCATCGTACCCTAGATGAGGCCCTTAGCACTGCGTGTAGACAGAAGGGCAAAATGGAGCAATACCTAGAGGAGAAGAAGGTGTCGCAAAAGAGATCTGCGCCTCCTTCCAGCGGTAGGATAGGAAGAAGGTGGCGTACCAGTCACCGCAGCGTCCTGTGGCAGTGAGTAGTCAGCAGGCAGCTTCATCACGATCCCCCGACGTTGGGCCCAGTGGAAAGAAGGAGTGTCCTCACTGTGGAAGGACATATGGAGGTACCAATTGCTGGAAGCTAGCGGGGAACTGCTTAAAGTGCGAGAGCAGTGAGCATCAGATCCGGGACTACCCCAGACTGCAGTAGGGAGTCAGCGTGGAGTGCCAGCCCCAGTAGCGCCAGCTACAGGAAGACCAGGAAGGCCTCGAGCCTAAGCTCGAGTGTTCGCATTAGCAAGAGAGGATGCCGAGCAGGCGGAGCACATCACTGAAGGTACGGTTCTTTTCATGGGTGTGCACGCTCGGGTTTTGTTTCATACAGGTGCCACTCACTCGTTCATTTTCGAGCAGTTTTCTAGGCAGTTAGCTATACAGTCAGGATTAGAGGCTGAGGAGTTAGAGGTCCCTTTGTCTGTGCACACACCTGCGGGAATGGTTTCGACTAGAAAGTGTATTTTGTCGTTACCTATGTGCATTGAGGATCGAGTCTTAGATGGGTGTGATGCAATTCTTGGTCTGGATTGGCTAGAGGAGCATTATGCTTTAGTAGATTGCCGTGGGAAGAAGATCATTTTCCATATTCCTGGTGAGGATGAGTTTTCACATCCATTACCAAGGAACTTAGCGGGAAGGTTTGTCATCTCCGCCATGAAGGTGATGAGAATGGTGAACAAGGGATGTAACGCTTTTCTTGCTAGCCTGGTATTAGTACCAAAGGCTGATGAGTCACCTACCCTTGAGGAGATTGATTTGTCTAGATCACCACCGATTAGGGAGATATACTTTACTATAGAGTTGCTTCCAGGCACCTCTCCTATCTCAAAGGATCCATATCGGATGGCACCTGCGGAGTTAGCTGAGTTAAGGAAGCAGTTGTAGGATTTGCTAGATAAGGGATTTAATCGCCCTAGTGTATCTCCTTGGGGCGCACCTGTATTATTTGTAAAGAAGAAAGATGGTTCACTTAGGTTGTGCATCGATTATAGGAAGCTCAACCAGGTAACTGTAAAGAACAGAAATCCCTTACCGCGGATTGATGATTTATTTGACCAGCTGCAGAATGAATCGGTCTTTTCCAAGATTGATTTGCGGTTGGCTATCATTAGTTGAGGATTAGGAGTAAAGATGCGTCTAAGACGGCCTTTAGGACTCGTTATGGACATTATGAGTTTTTGTTCTTCTGGTTGGTTTAACCAACGCCCCTGCAGTGTTCATGGATCTCATGAACTGTAACGACCCTCCTTATACCGGTACGATTATACCAATCCACGGTATAACGAACGTCGTCACAGTGGGACATTGTTCCAACACTAAACACTAAGCTGAGATGTACACAAATACAGCGGAATAATAAGAAGTTATTCTCATTCCATCATCATCATTAAATATCCATAGTCCATATAGCATTTAAAAGAAAAGCTAAAGTCCACATAATTGAAATTTTAAATCAAATTTACATTGTCTAAATGAGATACATCACTTACTCATTACATACTTATGAAAATAAAAGTACAATGTTGAAGTCTCCACAAAACAAGCTACTCCTCGCGCTCAGAGTCGCTACTAACAATCTCCTCTGATAACTCATTCCACATCTGAATCATGCTGAAATCATGGCATTATACAAGAATTAAATTAACATGTTCAACTTGACAAGTATTCATTATTAAATTAACAACCACCCTTACTGTCACCCAAACAGGACGAAATTTTTATCACAGGTTGAAAACAAATAACACATCATATGCTTAATTTCTTCAATTTTTTGAAATTATACATTAATTATGATAATTAAAAGATGATTCAGTCACATTTACCACTAAATTCATCTTCGCATGGCTCACAGTAGGACAGTCATGTATAACAGTTTTAGAACCTGCTAACAGTCATTAAGAATACATGAAAATATTATGAAACCCTAATGTGCCAAAAATCTATTTGTTCTAGAATTTTCAGCATTATTTCATGATCACAGTCTATTTAAAGAAATTTACATAATTAAACCTGTGCACAAAAATTTGTCCCAGCCTCATGATGTGACCTATTGCATGTACTGAGTCACGTGTAAAATCTACAACATGTAATATACTCAGAAGTTCAGAAAGTAAATATCAAATTCAAACATGTTTTCTATAGAAATTTGAAGAACTCGGCGGCACTAATGCTGCGCCAACATGGGTTAATAGCACACATGTGGCCATTGAGCCTGGATCTTAACGGCACTAGATGTTGCCGTTAAGTTCCTGTCTGCAAAACCAGACTGAACGCATAAAATCATGGTGAATGGGGTTCCAAGAAATGAGGAAAAATCTGTAAAAATACTTGGGACCTATCCTCACTCCTAATCCTCGGTAAAAATAAAGGCCGTCCTGGACACATCCACACTCCTAATCCTCAACTGATGATAGCAAGACTGCAGATCAATCTTGGAAAAGATCCATGCATTCTGTACTAGTCAAATAGATCATCGATCCTCGGTAAGGGATACCTATTCTTTACAGTCACTTGGTTGAGCTTCCTATATCAATGCATAACCTAAGTGACCCATCCTTCTTCTTTACAAATAAAACAGGTGCGCCCCAAGGAGATACACTCGGGCGAATAAATTCCTTGTCCAGCAAATCCTGCAACTGCTTCCTTAAATCAGCTAACTTCGCAGGTGCCATCCGATATGGAGCCTTTGAGATAGGAGAGGTGCCCCGAAGCAACTCTATAGTAAACTCTATCTCCCTAACCGGTGGCAATCTAGACAAATCATCAGGAAAGATGTCTGGAAACTCCTGCGCTACATCAATCTCTGTAAGAGTAAGTGACTAGTCAGCCTTCGGTACTAATACCACACTGGCAAGAAAAGCATCACAACCCTTGTTACCATCCTCATCGCCTTCATGGCTGAGATAACAAACCTTCCCGCTAAGTTCCTTGGCAAGGGATCGAAAACTCATCCTCACCAGGAATATGGAAAGTGATCTTCTTCCTACGATAATCAACTAAAGCATAGTGCTCCTCTAGCCAATCCAGACCTAGAATAGCATCATAGTCCTTTATCTTTAGCAAGAAGAAACACCCATCTAGGACCTGATCCTCATGCACACAGGTAATGACGAATACACTTCCTAGTCGACACCGTTCCCACAGGTGTGTGGACAGACAACGGAACCTCTAACTCCTCAGTCTCTAATCCTGACTCTAAATCTAACTGCCTAGCAAACCGCTCAGAAATGAATGAATGAGTGGCACCCGTATCAAACAAAACCTGAATGTGCACACCCATGAAAAGAACTGTACCTTCAGTGACATTATCTGCATGCTCGACATCCCCTCGTGCTAGGGCAAACACTCGAGCTTGGGCTCGACGCCTTCCTGGTCTTCCTGTAGCTGGCGCTGCTGTTGCTGACAATACTGGGGCTGGCGCTCCACGTTGGGCTCTCTGCTGACGTCTAGGACAGTCCCAGAACTGATGCTCGCTACTCCCGCACTTGAGACACTTTCCGGACATCTTCCAGCACTCCGTACCACCATGTGCCCTTCCACAATGAGGGCACTCCTTCTTGCTATTAGGCCTACTACTAGGGGACCGCTGAGAAGCTACCTTCTGACTGCTCGCTGCCACAGGACGCTGCGGTGACTGGTACGTTGCCTTCTTCCTATCCTGCTACTGGAAAAGAGCTGTAGATCTCTTCTACGAAGCCTTCTTCTCTTCCAAATATTGCTCCATCTTACTCTCCTGCCGACAAGCTGCGCTGAGAGCCTTATCTAGGGTACGATGGTCAAACGCTACCAACCTCGATCTAAGTGATGGATAACGCCCATCACAAACTTCTTCGCCTTCCTGTGCTCATCAGCCACAATGTGAGGTGCATACTTTGATAATTCCACAAACTTGGCCTCGTACTCATATACGGTCATAGAGCCCTGAGTCCAAGTAAGGAACTCCTGCTCCATCTTGTCTTGGATATACTCTGGAACGAACTTGGCCCGAAAGAGCCTCACGAACTCGTCCCATGCTACCTCGACAGCACCGTCCTCGAATCTGGTATGCAGTAACAAGGCCCACCACACATTGGCTCTCTCCTGCATCAAGCCATCTATAAGAACCAGATCTAGACAAATCTAAACTTACTATAAATGAATGCATATGCAACTACTCATACTTGTAGCATATAGGTGGCCAAGATGACCTTGTCCTCCTTAGCACACCTAATCGCTCGGAAGATCTTCTCGATCTCCCTCATCCAGCTCTATGCTAGCAGTGGATCACTCTCCCCTTAAAAGAGGGTGGAGCCAACCTCTTGAATTGCTCCATGATGGAAGGTCCACCATGGCCATGCTCCTGGGGAATTGGAGTTGGAGCCTGAGCCTGCTACAACAAACAACATAAATAACACATATGCAACATAGCAACATAAAAATCATATATTTTAAATGAAAGCAGACTACTACTATCTAACATTCTAACCTGAGCCCCTAGCTGAGCCTGGAGTGTAGCCTGAGTATGAGCCTAAAAGTCTACATGGCCTGCACCAGACCTTGCATGAATACTCCATAATCTACTGGTGGTCGTGGAGGAAGTACAGTAGGTCCCTGTGGTGCTGGGCTTGCTGGTCACCCCTCTCCTCTCTCCTTTGCTCTCCTCACGAGTAGGAACACCACTCCTACCTCGAGAAGCCATAGCCTGAAAGATAATTTAATCACATTTAGAACTAAGTTAATTAATTCCTAACCACTTTCTTATCTATCTTTCATTCATTATTAATCAATTCTATACATGTGGACAAATCTATAAAGACTTATCATATTATGATGATGATGGCATATATTCATGTACAATCTCAACCGTGTTGCTCTGATACCAATCTTTGTAACGACCCTCCTTATACCAGTATGATTATACCAATCCGCATCAGTATAACAAAGGTCGTCACAGTAGGACATTGACCCAACACTAAACACTAAGCTGAGATGTACACAATTACAACACAAATACAGTAGAATAATAAGAAGTTTATTCTCATTCCATCATTATCATTAAATATCCACAGTCCATATAACATTTAAAAGAAAAGCTAAAGTCCACATAATTGAAATTTTAAATCAATTTACATTGTCTAAATGAGATACATCACTTATTCATTACATACTTATGAAAATAAAAGTACAATGTCAGTCTCCACAACATAAGCTACTCTCTCGCCTCGGAGTCGCTCCTAACAATCTCCTCGGAAGATGTGGAGACACCTGCACCTGTACACCGAAGCAAGAATGAGTCTAAATAGACCCAGCAAGCAACCATGAACACAACCATACACATATCTTTTACACAGTTACCCTTTTTACTAAGGAGAAATACATATTACATGCTTTAAATAATTTAATTTTACTATACATTGAAATCCGCACAAATAGAAGTACATGGTCCATGTTCCATATCAAATAAACAACAAAACATGAAATCTTATGGCATGCATCTTACACCTTTTATTCAACATGCTTTCAAAATCTAAATCTCATTCAAATCATTAAGTAACTACACATAATTTAAGCATGGATTTGCACAAATAAATAACATACCTATCATGGATTCTATTCATTTTTCACATGCATTTAACATTAATACACATACCTTTGCTTGCTGTTTTAACATGAATTAACATATTCATATGGATTTACACGTATTCACATGCTAACACATTTACTTAACAATTTCACATTGCACAACTTTCACATTTCACATTTTACCCTTAGTTGACGTGACACATAGTCCAAACCAGCACTAGAAGGACACCCATATACACATTCACATACCTATCACCTAGGCAAAACAGTGATAGATCTTGGTTAACTGCGCAGAACCGGAAGAAGCACTCTCCACCCTAACCAGTGGTACTTGTCCACCTCTAGGATTTCATCCTAATTGCCCATAGGATTTTACACACAATGAACCTTCCCATAGGGACTTTACTATGGTACAGTTCCACAGCCCTCTATGGTAGCAGTGTCACACACAGCACATTTTTAAACATATTTCACTTAAATTACCTATTTACTTACATGGTTCACATGCACTAATGATTTCATACACATGAAATTAAACACACACACATGGTTCAGTTCTTTTCTAACATGATGCCCCTGGTCACAGTACTAGATAACTCATACCACAGTCTGAATCATGCTGAAATCATGGCATTATACAAGATTAAATTAGCATGTTCAACTTGACAAGTATTCATTGTTAAATTAACAACCACCCTTACAATCACCCAAACAGGACGAATTTTTATCACAAGTTGAAAACAAATACACATCATATGCTTAATTTCTATGATTTTTCAGAATTATACATTAATTATGATAATTAAAACATGATTCAGTCACATTTACCACTAAATTCATCTACACATGGCACACAGTAGGACAGTCATGTATACAGTTTCAGAACCTGCTAACAGTCATTAAGAATACATAAAAATATTATGAAACCCTAATGTGCCAGAAATCTATTTGTTCCACAATTTTCAGCATTATTTCATTACCTCATAGATATGACATGATCAAGTGTATGTCTTTTAAGCAATTAAACCATGATGACTCATATCAGTTTTATTTACTGCGTTGGTTACTGTTAACAGGAAGTATAGAAACTGTGGATAGTTAGAATATCACTAATTATGGGTTTTCATACAAAAACCTGAGATCACAACGGACCCTTGTAAGGGTTGCGACAGGGTCAGAAGAGATCGCGACGGGGTCTTGTACAGAACGTGACAGACATGTCCGCTCAAGCGGCCAAAATGCGACGACAGACCCTATCGCATTCAGAACGCGACGGGTGGTGCTGTCGCGACCAGCGCTAAGAATGTAACCTATTGGGCCGTCGCATTCTCAGGACCTATGCCTGAGTCCAGCAGAAAAGGATAGAGCCTCGGTTTGCGGGCCAACTTTCTACCTTTTGACACAGAGTCATTCAGAAAATCATAACTAATTGTATAATCGATGAAAAAGCATGAAGCCAATTGCAAATTGATCTAGACTCACATAGGTACTTACATTAATTTGAAATTTGAAAACATACAGGGTTTAGACATGCTTTAATCACGGGCATTCATGGTGAATATGAAATAGTACATAGTTGAGATCAACGATTTAATTCGCAAGATAGGATGGATGAAAATTAGGGCTTTCAGGGGAAAAGAAGCCTAACTATCGTCAGTATTTCCCATAAAATTTCGTAGCATGGGGTTTAGTATACATGGAGATCAAGAATTAAAAAGAGGGTTTGGGGTCATGGTGTTTACAGAACTTCAAAAATTAAGAACAAAAGATTTGCTCGATGGAAAAATATGAGACAGGAGGGCTTTGAATCCTGAGGTTTAGATCAACCTACAGACAAAATTGATTTAGTTTTGCTCGTGAGAATGCCTACCTTTGATCGTTTTCCTCTTCTAGGGCTAGAACTTGAAGAACGGGGTTGAGAGCTTTGAGAAGTTCTTCTCCCCACGAATTCTCCTCTTCTTTGGCCTCTCCTCCTGGTCTAGAAACCCTTGGCAACGAGCTAGGGCCGGCCATGGAGCTTTAAGAGAGTATTTATATCTCTTCCCTTTCTATTTCCTAATTGGACTCTAACTCCCATTAAATTCTGAGATTCCCTATTTAATTTCACCCTTCCATGCTTGCAACCTCCCAATTGGGTTAGGAGAGAAGTAATTTCATGGCCAATCCAATTGGGTAGGGTTAGGAATCCAAATCAAACTCAAATTAGTTATTTAATGCATTAAATACCTCTTTTCTATTTAAGTAATAATTAAGTTACGAATTTAGGGTATTATTCTACTATTCCCCTTTTAAAAATCTCTATTTTGGCCCACTAATTTCTAATGGGTCCATTTAACGAAGCCCATTACTTCTTTTCATTTAATGGGTTTTATTAATTCTCTTTTATTTCATTTCTAATTGCTTTTATTTTATTATTATTAAATTTTTATTTTTTGAAAAATCTAGGTTGCTACATCCTCCCCCTCTTAAAAAAGAATTTAGTCCCCAAATTCATATGATCATAATGGAGGGAATGTCTTACCAAAAAGATCGGGGTAGTTCTGTCTGATGGTTCCTTCTGGTTCCCATGTGGCTTCTTCCACTCCGCGGTTATTCCATAAGACTTTAAGCACGTGAATGGGACAGTTCCTGAGCTATTGCACCTTCCGTTCTAATATCTTGACTGGCTTTTCTTCACATGTCGTGCCCCTGTTCAACACCAACTTCTCGTGACGAATGATGTGTGTAGGATCATAAACATATTTCCTGAGCATGGAGACATGGAACACATTGTGTAAACATGCCAGATCCGGTGGAAACGCCAGTCGGTATGCAACCTCTTCAAAAGGACCGATAAATCTAAGACTGAGCTTTCCTTTCACACCAAATCTTTGGATGCCACGAGTAGGTGACACCTTTAAGAATACATGATCACTGACTGGAATTCTAAGTCCCACCTTCTTTTGTTGCATAGCTCTTTTGCCTGGACTAAGCAGTCTTAAGCCAGTCTCTAATCACCTGAATGTCCCGGGTTGTATTTTGCACCATGTCTGGGCCTAGCCATGCGCTGTCTCCCACCTCATTCCAGCATGCAGAAGATCTATAATTTCTTCCGTAGAGTGCTTCGAACGGTGCCATCTTAATACTCGCCTGGTAACTGTTGTTATAGGCGAACTCAATAGGGGTAGGTGCTCGTTCCAATATCCTTGGAAGTCTATAGTGCACGCTCTCAACATGTCTTCCACTATTTGGTTGGTTCTTTCAGTTTGCCCATCAGTTTGTGGGTGGAATGCGGTACTAAAGTTGAGTTTAGTACCCAGTGCACCTTGTAGTCCTTTCCAAAAATGAGATGTAATTCTCAGATCTCGATCCGAGACTATGGATGATGGAACTCTATGTAGTCTACAATCTCTTTGACATATAAGGCAGCTAGTACTTCTACCAACCACTTACTCTTTATGGCTAGGAAGTGGGCAGATTTGGTTAGTCAGTCGACAATGACCCATATGGCGTCGAGTCCACCACGAGTCTTTTCATGTCCTGATACATTTTGGTACCTCCAGGATGAATAGTGTACTTCGTCTTGTGAGCTTCATCCATTAGCTTCCTCTCCAGTTCTTCATTATCGGGGATGCATATCCTCCCTTGGAACACCAGTCTTCCATCCTCAGTCATAGCAAAGTCCGGTCTTTCAGTTAAGGTTTCCTTGATGCGAACTAAGAATGATCATTATCTTGTTGGGTTTTAATCTCTTCCAGCAAGTTGGATTGAATCTTGATATTGGCAATCAAGACTTGATCATCTCTATGTTCAATAGTTAAGTCTAACCTTGCGAATTGCTCTAGTAGTTGCATCTCGCTAAGGACTAGACTTGAAACAGATGCCATTGGCTTCCTACTAAGAGCATCAGCCACGACATTACCCTTGCCTGGATGGTGTTGGATGTTGAGTCAAAATCTTTCAGATATTCTAGCCATCTTCTCTGTCTCATGTTGAGTTCCTTCTGGGAGAATAAGTACTTCAGGCTTTTATGGTTTGAGTAGATAGTGAATTTCTCACCATACAAGTAATGTCTCTAGATCTTCAAGGCGAAGACCACGGCAGCCAACTCTAGATCATGCACAGGGTAGTTGACTTCATGCGTCTTCAGTTGTCTTGAAGAATAAGCAATAACCTTCTCCTTCTGCATCAATACACAACCTAGCCCAATTCCTGAGGCATCGTATAGACAGAGAAACCTTCTCCCTCTATTGGCAGAGTGAGAACAGGTGCTGAGGTAAGATAATCTTTAAGAGTTTGGAAACTTTTCTCACACTCATTACTCCAGGAGTATGAATTCTCCTTTTGTGTTAGTTGTGTGAGAGGAACGACAATCTTGGAGAAGTCCTTAATGAACCGTTTGTAGTAGCTAGCCAGTCCTAAGAAGCTTCTGATTTCTGTGACATTGGTTGGTCTCTCCCAATTGAGTACAGCTTCGACTTTGGAGGGATCAACTGAGATGCCGTCCTTTGAGATGACATGGCCCAAGAAGGATACTTCTTCGAGGCAGAATTCACAATTGCTTAGCTTTGCGTACAGTTTGTTGAATCACAAGACTTGTAGTGTAATCTTCAGGTGTTCTTCATGATCTTCCTTGATCTTTGAATAAATGAGGATGTCGTCGATGAAGATGACCATGAACTTGTCAAGGTATAGCCGATATATGCTATTCATGAGTTGCATGAAGGCTGCAGGAGCATTGGTTAGACGAAAAGGCATAACGATGAATTCATAGTCTCCATACCTACTCCGGAAAGCTGTTTTGAAGATATCGTCATCCTTGATCCTCATTTAGTGGTAGCGAGATCGAAGATCGATCTTGGAGAAATATTGAGCTCCAGATATTGGTTGAATAGTTCATCGACCCTGGCAATGGGTATTTGTTCTTGATGGTCAGCTGATTGAGTTGACGATAGTCAATGCATAGCCTCATCGATCCATCTTTCTTCTTGACGAATAGCACAAGTGCCCCCCATGGGGAAGTACTTGGTCTAATGAACCCCTTCTCTAATAGCTCCATCAGTTGCGTCTTCAATTCCTTTAGCTCGGCAGGTGACATCCGGTACGGTTGTCACGATACCGGGGTAGCTCCAGGGATCAACTTTATGGTGAAGTTGACATCTCGTTCCGGGGGAATCCCTGGCAAATCTTCAGGAAACACATCGGGGAAATCTTGGACTATGTGGATGTCTTCTATCTTAGAACCCTTCTTTTCAATTACTACGGCCGCAAGGATAGCAAAACAACCTTTCCTTATCATGTTATGGGCTTTTATGGCGGAGATTAGAGACATCCGTCTCTTATGTCTAATCCCAGAGAATGCCAATTTAGGAAAGTCACTAAATGTCACCCTTCCTTTCTTACAATTGACACTTGCCCCATAAGTGGACAACCAGTCGGCTCCCAAAATTACATCATAGCCTTCCATGGGCATACATACCAGGTCGGCTTTTAGGTTATGGTCTCCGATCATTACATCGACAGAGGGGAAGTATTTATTCAATTTCTCCTTTTCTCATAGTGGCGTTGTGACAGAGAACTCACAACCCATGGATATAGGTTTTGTAGTCAGGGTATCAGCAAGTTTTGAGATATAAATGAATGAGTTGCTCCAATATCAAATAAAACAAAAGCTGATAAGGAGAAAACTTGTAGGGTACCTTCTACCACGCCACCTTCCTCAGTGGGCTCTTCATTGTGCAGGGCTTGTAGTCGGTCTTGTTTCTTAGGCGCATTAGGGCGCCTCTCATGTTCTTTCAATAGTGAGCACTCGGGAATGCGGTGCTCGCGGCTTCCACAGCGCAGACATGCGTCGGCTTACCTCCAGCACTCGTCAGCGATGTGACCTGGCTTGTCACAGTGCTTGTAGTTACTTTTTGTGGAGTGTTGGGGACAATAGCTTTAGGTTTACTTTCTTGCTGGCCCCTCTGTGATGTTGAAGGGACGCTTCTTGCCATTGTTTGGTTTAGCAGATGATTGCCCTGAGGTCATTTCCTTCTTCACAAACTTCCCTTTGATACGGTCGGTGAAGTCCATAGCATCTTCTAGTAGTTAGGCCTTCTTTACCATCTCGGCGTAGGTCTGGATGTCAAGAGGGACCAGTTAAGTGGTATATTGTGGCTTAAGGCCATTGAGAAAGCGCTTAGCCTTCATTCTTTCCGTATTCACTAGGTGTGCAGCATAGCGTGCCAGTCTTGAAAACTGGGCTTCGTATTCGACCACAATCAAGCTCTTCTGTTTTAGAGCAGCGAATTTCGCAGCCTTCCTTTCTTAGACACGCTCCAAGAAGTATTTGGAATTAAAAGCTTCTTTGAATTCGGCTCAAGTGAACTGCCCATTTGCTCGGGTTGCTTCCACAGACTCCCACCAAGCGCGGGCGTCCTTTTCAAGTTGAAATGTGGCTAGTAGCAGCTTATCCCCCACTGTGCATTGCATAACATGGAAAATCCTTTCCTTTTCCTTTAGCCAGTGTTCGGCTTCATCCGGATCTGTGGATCCACTGAACCTAGGTGGGCTCAGACTCCCGAAGTTATGATGCAGGTCACCTGCATCACCACGATTACCACCTCCTTGGGTAGCTTGCATGATTGCGTGCGTCAGTTCTTGAATGGTATATTGCATGCCCTCATTTGAGCACATTCAGCAGTCATCTTGATTGCTTAATTCCTACAAAATAACTTATTGTCATGATATTGATGTGGAATTTAATTCGTGCGAGTGTGAGTTCATTTTTAGCTATTTACCCTTGGCTCTAACCACAACTCACATAGGTAGGATAATTGACTCTAGTCGAGGCAGGTTAACCTAGATCATCCTATACTTAAGAATAACCTAGGCTCTGATACCACAAAACTTTCACGCCCCGATGCGGAATATCTGAACGTGAGGCAGTTGCAAGTAAATGGGTACAGAGCAAGTACTAGACATCAAACCATTGAACGAAGATAAATACTAAAGCAAATTCTTCTCATTAATAACTTTCCAAGTGTCTAGTTACAACCTCTAATATTAAAGCCATTCTATAGGGCCCAATTACATTGAAATAAAAGTAAAAGACTAAATTACACTTTAATCATAATACTAAGACACTAGGGTACTCATGACTTCACTCCTGGTCGTTCCCGTCCTCTTGAGTGTAGGTGTCATCCTTGATCTCACCTGAGAACACAACGACAAATAACGCAGGGTGAGCGATAACGCCCAGTAGAACTTAAATCTCAATAGTCAAGCAGGATTTAAATGATTAATGTATTAAAAGGCAGAGTAACTAATGATAGAGCGAGAGAGTCAAGTAAAAGATAGCAGGATAACGCATGATAGAAACAACACTTGCTTTCTAAGTATAGCACAAGTGTCGAGTATAGCACAAATAGCAAGATGGCCATAGCACAAATAGCACAAAGTATAGCAATAGCACAACGGGTATAATATAGCACTTTTGTCAATAGACAATGAGAGAACATAGCACTTTTGATTGTCATTTAGATAGTCGATGTGACGACCCTCCTTATACCGGTACGGTTATACCAACCCACTTCGATATAGAGAGTGTTGCCACAGTGGGACATTTACCCATCACATTTATTAGGTCGAGATGTACATAAGTATGAACACATAACAGCGGAATAAAAGAACTGGAAATAAATATCTTATTCCATCATCCACATTTATCCACAGTCTATATAGTATAAAAAGAACTAACTATTTAATGATTGAGAAATTTAAAAGAAGTACATTGTCCACAACTTGCAGCTAAATAAATTACATGAATTCAATGTAGTACAAGTCCTCCTTTATTACATACTATGAAATGAAAAGTACAATATCGCTATCTCCACAAGCAGTCTCCTACTCTCGCTCCGAGTCACTCCGAACCAACTCTTCGGAAGAAGTAGAGACACCTGCACCTGTACGCCAAAGCAAGAATGAGTCCAAAGACTCAGCAAGTAATTTCCCATACATTAAGCATACATACATCACATGGCATTTTACTCTTTAACAATTTCATAGGTATATGAACATGGATTTATACAATCTTAAGAAAAACTAACATCATACTTCTATCAATTTCATGACACATAGCACATGGTTTATGTTTATGTCACAATGATAAGCCTACCACATGCTTTCTACACAATTTTTAACATAATATTTAAATTCACAATATCATGTTGTATAATAATGGCAATTAAACATGGAGTTTTACACATAAAGGAAGAATGTTCCTAACATGGTTTCTATGTACTTTTCCACATGCATATCACTCTTTTATAAACACAATAAGCTTGCTGTTTTGACATAAATAAAACACATTTGCAATTTGGTTCACCATTTCATATATTATCACATTAGTTCACATTTACACATGATCATTTACACAGGCAAAATTTCACATGTATACAAAATCACATTATTCTCATTACATGCCGTGACACATAGTCCGAACCACCTCTAGAAGGACACACACTTATCACATCACACACATATCTATCACCTAGGCATTTTAGTGATAAATCTTAGTTACTTTGCAGAACCGAGAGAAGCACTCTCCACCCTAACCAGCGGTACTTGTCCGCCTCCAGGATTTATCCCAATGACCGTGGGATTTCACATACTCATATGAACCTTCCCGTAGGGACTTTACTACGGTACAGCTCCTCAGCCCTCTAAGGTAGCAGTGTCACCCCTCTCATTTTAAAACACACTTAATATGTTGTTTAAACACATGTTCCATGCTCACACAAAATCACATATTTCAGGTTTACCTAGCAACGTACTACTATTACAGAGTTAAACAATCATAATTTGATTCAAATCGTGCTGCATTAACTAGATTATCATTAATTACTCTAAACATGCTCTAATTAATCTTTTCATGATGAAATAATGAATCTCTACCTACTGTTGTCCAATTTATATGAAATTTTTAACTACAGACCATTTACATATAAAGCATCATGCATACAAATTTTCATATTTTTCAGAGTCATACACAATTTATGATAAATAAAACATATATTTTGCCTAATTATGAAGTCATCAATTAAGCATGGTACACAGTGCCAAGTACATATTCCTCTATTCTAAAACTTGTAAACAACAGTCATGATACTGCATACAATTCTTGTGAATTAATTTGGCATCATACAATTTATTAATGATTTAAAACTAATCGTGCATACTTACTGTTTTATAGTTCAAAAATTTTAATTATTTACATGAACATCATAAAATTTCCTAAATCTCGTGGTATAAACTGACATCTATACACATCATACAAAAATTCTATGACACTCAATTTCCCATGAATCACATAAACATAAATTTACAATTATTAAAACCATGTTTGATAGTTAATTCAGAGAATTTTTAAATAAAACATTCAACGAAATTTCACAAAAATTTTACAACATGATTCTCTAGATGTATTACGTGACATATAAAATTTACAGTATATCCTCATGCGTAGAAGTCCGGAAAATAATTTATGAAGGGCACAGACATACTGTCTCTGCCTGAAGAACTCAACGGCACACAGGTGGCCGCCTACTAGTTAACGGAAACAAAGGCCGCCACCAACTTTGGATCTTAACGGCATCAAAGCCTGCCGTTAAGATCCTATCTGTAGAAAAATAGACAGAACTCACAAAAATTGAAGAGAAAGGGGGTTCCAGGACATGAATAAAATCCGTAAAATTTCCTAGGACCTACTAGACATACGTATGGTCAATGTAAAGGATTTACTTGCCTTCAAAAAAATCTACAAATAGCGAATCAAGTCGGAGAAGCCCTCCTCGGCCTGAGCCAAAGAGCCCCGAAATCCTTCAAATCTGGGTTTTTAGATGGTCTTTAAGGTCCACCGGGGTTGGGAAGACGATCCTCAATGTTCAGCCTTCCTCCCAGTCGAAGAAGAACGTCGGAAGAAGCTTCCAATCGCTGGATCCACGGTTCCAATGATTAGGTTTTGCAAGGGTTTTTGACAAAAGAGTCAAAAGGACCCAACAACGCCCCAAACTGGGTCTTTTATAGAGTTAGGGTCGCAGACGCATTTAGGGTAGGCTAGGTTACCGTTGGGGAATGGTTTCCTAAACCAAGGGCGACAATATCAGAGGCGTTTCCAGATCTGAAAATGCAACAGATCTGGGAGACTAACGTCAACATCACTGGCCACCAAACTGGGGTTGGCGTCCATCGATGTGGCCACTGACTTGGGGTTAACGTCCATTCATGTGGACGCCTACTGGTCGCTTTGCCAGAACTAAAAAAAACTGCAGAAAATCATATTTATGCAATGCATGCACATGGAATATACAATGTATACATTAAATAATTCTATTTATGTAATGTAAATAAATAAGATGTACAATAAAATATATATACACATATTACAACAATACATCAAATAGTATATATGTATATTTGTATTCACACACAACAAGCAAAATTTCTTCACAAAATCATACACCTATATAAGAGAGTGAAATTCTAGGGCCTTACAGTCGAGATAGATAGCACTCGAGCGTAATGTCAAACACTCTGATCATTTAACTGCCATGGGCACTAGCACTTTCGGGGTACATCCCAGGACCAGATCGGCCCTTTATATATTGCCAGGTATTAGTTTTTTTTTATCTTTAGACAATCAGTCAATGGCCAATAGAGAGTACCAAGAAATAGATGAGAGTACTAGATGAATAGACGAGATAGTAGAGTGAACGTGAATAGATGAGCGAGTAGAGTATAGATGAGAGCAAGTGGACATTGCATGTAATATGTCGAGTAAACATGCGATAGTAACAGTTGCACAACACGCGCACTTGGTGTTGGCAGTCAGGTGGAACTCATGACCCTTCCATTGGCCATGTTAAGCACAGGTCCAGAGGTCCAACATGATTCAAGATAAGAGCGAACTTCTAATAGCCGTTTGGATCATGTTGATCCCTAAAGGGTATCATAGTTGTTAGGGTACAACCAGCTCGTCGACCATGTGGGAATCCATGACAGAGGAGTCTTACGGAGGCCTTGAACAAGGATTCACTAGTCTGGCAGAAGGAGTATCCGACGGAGAGTTCATCCAAGTCAAGAGAGAGTGTGTATATAGAAAAAGTGCTCGACTTTCTAGAGGATTCTAGAATAGTGGAGCATCGATAACAGTATTCCAAAAACATCACGAGAAAACGTAGACAAGTCTATTAAAAATATGGCAATTTAATTACGTAAATTATCAGATGTATTATGAGTAATTACATGGCAAGTTAAACCATATTTGGATGTTTCAAGGTGTGTGCACATGTGACAAGAAATCATAGATATGACAAGATCAAGTGTAGGTCTTTTAAGCAATTAACCATGATGACTTATATCAGTTTATTTACTGCGTTGGTTACTGTTAACAGGAAGTATAGGCACTGTGGATAGTAAGAATATCACTAATTATCGGTTTTCATACAAAACCTGAGATCGCGAGGGACCCTTGTAAGGGTTGCGACAGGGTCAGAAGAGATCGCGACGGGGTCTTGTACAGAATGCGACAGACCTGTCCGCTCAGGCGGCCAAAATGCGATGACAGACCCTATCGCGTTCAGAATACGATGGGTGGTGTTGTCGTGACAACCCCTGAGAATGCAGCCTATCGGGCCGTCATGTTCTCAGGACCTATGCCTGAGTCCGGCGGAAAAGGACAGAGCCTCGGTTTGCGGGCCAACTTTCTATCTTTTCACACAGGTCGTTTAGAAAATCATAACTAATTATATAGTCGATGAAAAATCATGAAACTAGTTGCAAATTTATCTAGACTCACATAGGTACTTACAGTAATTTGGAATTTGAAAACAGACAGGGTTTAGACATGCTTTAATCATGGGTATTCATGGTGAACATGAAACAGTACATAGTTGAGATCAACGATTTAATTCGAAAGATAGGATGGATGAAAATTAGGGCTTTTAGGGGCAAAAGAAGCCTAACTATCATCAGTATTTCCCATAAAAAGTTCGTAGCATGGGGTTTAGTATACATGGAGATCAAGAATTAAAAAGAGGGTTCGGGGTCATGGTGTTTACAGAATTTCAAAAATTAAGAACAAAAGATTTGCTCGGTGGAAAAATATGAGACAAGAGGGCTTTGAATCCTGAGTTTAGATCAACCTACAAACAAAATTGATTTAGTTTTGCTAGTGAGAATGCCTACCTTTGATCGTTTTCCTCTTCTAGGGCTAGAACTTGAAGAACGGGGTTGAGAGCTTTGAGAAGTTCTTCTCCCCACGATTCTCCTCTTCCTTGACCTCTCCTCCTGGTCCAAAAACCCTTGGCAATGAGCTAGGCCCGGCCATGGAGCTTTAGAGAGTATTAATATCTCTTCCCTTTTATTTCTAATTGGACTCTAACTCCTATTAAATTCTGAGATTCCCTATTTAACTCCACCCTTCCATGCTTGCAACCTCCCATTGGGTTAGGAGAGAAGTAATTTCGTGGCCAATCTAATTGGGTAGGGTTAGGAATCCAAATCTAACTCAAATTAGCTATTTAATGCATTAAATACGTCTTTTCTATTTAATTAATAATTAAGTTACGAATTTAGGGTATTATTCTGTTATTCCCCTTTTAAAAATATCTATTTTGGCCCAGTAATTTCTAATGGGTCTATTTAACGAAGCCCATACTTCTTTTCATGTAATGGGTTTATTTAATTCTCTTTTATTTGATTTTCTAATTCCTTTTATTTTTGTTATTATTAAATTTTTATTTTTGAAAAATCCAGGTTGCTACAATATTATTGTCAGAAGGGCACAAATCTATGTATTCAGTTCACCCTGGCAGCACCAAGATGTACAGAGATCTGAAAAAGTAGTTTTGGTGGCAAGGTATGAAGGACATTGCAGAGATGGTGAGTAGGTGTTTGACCTGCCAGTTAGTTACGGTGGAGCACCAAAGATCCGTTGGCTTGATGCAAATAATTGAAATGCCAGTATGGAAGTGGGACCAAATTAATATGGATTTTGTATTAGGGTTGCCTCGAACTAGAAGGAAGCATGATGCCATTTGGGTCATTGTCTACAGACTCACCAATCGGCACACTTTCTTCCCTATGCCATGACCCAATCAGTGGAAAGTCTAGCTCAGCTGTACATCAAAGAGATAGTCAGATTGCATGGAGTCCCTCCGTCCATCATTTCTGATAGAGACTCTAGGTTCACTACTAGACTTTGGAAGGGGCTACAATCAGCTTTGGGGACCCAGTAAAAATTCAGCTCAGCCTATCGTCCCCAAATAGATGGTCAATCCGAAAGGACAATCATGACCCTAGAGAATATGTTGAGGGCATGCAGTCTTGATTGGCATGGAAATTGGGATGACCACCTACCACTGGTTGAATTTTCCTATAACAATAGTTACCATTCTAGTATTGGTATGGCGCCATATGAAGCACTGTATGAAGACCTAGTAGGACCCCCATCTGTTGGTCTGAAGTAGGGGACAAAAGCTTGTTTAGGTCAGATCTGATTCAATATTCTACACAGAAAACTAGAATAATCAAGAAGAGGATCTTAGCGGCTCAAGATAGGTAGAAGAGTTATGCTGATAAGAGGAGAAGACCGTTGTAATTCTCCGTGGTGATCATGTATTCTTGAAGGTATCTCCTACTAAGGGTCTCTTCAGGTTCAGTAAGAAGGAAAACTCAGTCCTAGGTATGTGGGACCATTTGAAATTTTGGCCAGAGTTGGGTTGGTGGCCTATCAACTGCCTTACCTCCATCATGGTCCCACATCCACACTGTATTTCACGTGTCTATGCTGAGGAGTATGTGGCAGACCTCACTCATGTCATCAGCCATGATGGATTAGAACTTTAGCCAGACCTGACTGTCAAGGAAGAGCTTGTGAAAATTCTAGACCACAAGATGAAAGTGTTGAGAAATAAGAAGTTTCCCTTAGTGAAGGTGCTGTGGAGAAGTACCCATATAGAGGAAGAAACTTAGGAGTCAGAGCAAGAATGAAAGATGCGTATCCTCTTTTATTTCGTAAGTAATCTTAAATTTCGAGGTGAAATTTATTTTAAGGAGGGTGGAATTATAATAGCCTATTTCAGTCCTAAACCCTTAGTTGCCCCTTGGCACTCATTCAGTTATTTTAACCTAAGTAATCAATGTTTTAGTAGATAATCGATCTTTTAGCCTAGGTAAACTATGTTTTAATATGTACTCAATGTTTTAGCCTAGGTAATTGATGTTTTAGTAGGAAATCGATGTTTTAGCCTAGGTAATCGATGTTTTAGTAGGTATTCGATGTTTTAGCCTAGGTAATCGATGTTTTAGCCTAGGTAATCAATGTTTTAGAGGTAATCGAGTTTTAACCTAAGTAATCGATGTTTTAGCCTAAGTAATCGATGTTTGAGTAGGTAATCGATGTTTTAGCATAGGTAATCGATGTTTTAGTAGGTAATCGATGTTTTAGCCTAGGTAATCGATGTTTTAGTAGGTAATCAATGTTTTAACCTAAGTAATCGATGTTTTAGTAGGTAATCGATGTTTTAGCCTAGGTAATTGATGTTTTAGTAGGTAATCGATGTTTTAGTAGGGAATCGATGTCCTCTCTGACCTCTTAGCAAATCAAGTCGAGTATAATCTTATAATGCTATTGCTTTTGTCAGACTGATGGAATGATCATCATCATCTGACTCATTGGCCTACCAGCTTTCTTTCATGGATCCCTATGCCGGTATGATCACCTCATTACTTTTCCACAAATCACGCTGTTGGCCTTCAAAAGATCTTCCACTTATACTCCCATTAGTCAATTTCCACTGAATCTGTATCTTCCTTTGGCCTACAAGTTGGCCAGGTGTCTAGATCCCCTTGTTAGTATCGCCCCACTTTAAACTCTAAACCCTTTTATAACCTTGTGATCATTTCTTCGGAGAAAAACCTTCTATTGTTTGGCCACTGGTAACCTGAGGGTTGGACTTGGAGCCGTGCAGCTTGGGGCATCCAGTCTTCTTGTGGAGCTTTCGTTTTGTCTTCTCCACACCAAGGTAGGCATAACCAGATGTTCCTTGTCCTGATTTTTCCTCACTGCTACATGAACTTCTGTATGCTATGTTATGGCATCTTGACAGGCTCTTTTGACTCTCTCTCTCTCTGGGTTGGTAAGTTAGGACAATCTCATGGTTGTCATCATACATGAGTTGTCAACCGTGATGACGGTTTTGTCCCACAAGTTAAACGTGGGTGTTTAGGCTCAGTCTGTTGGGCAAAAGTCAGTTATATATATATTGTATATGTATATGATGCCATGATTTGTTTTAGTTCTGTATCCGGCTATTCTTGCATGCATGTTTCCATTTGTGTAATCATTATTCTTCATGTCTACTCTGTAGCTTACGTTTGGTTCTGTCTACTGAGTTCCTTTAGAACTCATGCCTTTGTTCAAATCCATTTCAGATCCTTCATCCTAACGTAGCTCTCTCCTCAAGCAACCCCCTTGCTATGCAATGCTTCATGCAGGTGACTTCAAGAGCTTAAATTTATTTAATGGACTTCCTTTTTGTTAGGTGTTGTGTTAAAGATGTGGCTATGCCACCCTTTTGAGATCAGAAATTCTGGCTTGCAATTTTGAACTAACTATGATATTGTAATGTATAATTTGCTCTGCACGGGTATGCTTGGTGAAGATATTTGAAATATGTATATTTTCTTCTAGCATGAGTAGTTCTGGTGTTTGGTCTGCTATATTATATCATGCAGCACAGAAGGCCATCCCATAACAATGTGTAAGCTGCTTCCGTTTGGTAAGTGTGAGTGTCACCTTATTACCAACTGGGAGGGGTGTCACATCACTACAAAATGCGTCCACTTAACATGTCGTGTATTACCAATCCTTCACCAATCGAAGTCTAACTTCGACTTGTGACCAGAAACCTTCACCAGTCAAAGTCTAACTTTGACTTGTGACCAGTTAAAGATCAAACCTTTATTACAATAGATATTTTCATGATAATTATGACAGAAAATATCATTAAATATTAGGGCTGCCAATAGACCTCTGATTTCCATTTAGCCGACCCTTTTTCACATTTTTATAGGATGCAGAACTCCAAAAAGAACTTTCCAATAGCTTAGCTGAAGCGGAAATGGATATCCAAATTCTTATAGGATGCGGAAGCAGAGACACCAATCCGCATCCGCTTTTCTGTTTCATTTCTAATAACTTTTAATATATATTATATAATATTTTTATAATAAAAGCTCCTCAAACTCAAAGTTTTGGCTCTTAAATTTTAACTCATTGTCTCTCACCTGCCATCTATAAGTAAATGTAATCCATTCTTGTCCCAATTATTGGCTAGTGGTCACTCTCTCATGCCATCATATATGGTAGCTTTTTCTCTAATACTTTTCATATTTACATATATTGATTATAAATTACTCAACCATTATATATAACTACATGATTTTACCATACTAATTTGATCTTGTTATACTTCATTTAGTAAGGGTCATTATAATGTACATCATGGAGAAGATATGGTAGAAAAGATTATGAAATTACATTTGAAACTATTCATAAATTTAATAATTAATGTACTTTTAAATTTATAAAGTAATTGTAAGACCCGGCCCTCTTGGGCCCTTGCCTCCGTCCTCATGGTTGCGACGGACCCCCCTGGGCGCGACATTGTCGCGCGAGAGCAGCCTGTCGCGACATGCTTTGGGTCGCGACACACCTGGCCATCGCATTCTTGTGGAGATGAGGGTGGGCGTCACATCCTTGTCGCGGCGTCTGGAGGTGACGCGACTTCATTCTGACCATTCTGACCACTATCCTTTCTATGGCATGCCGTCACATTATGGTTTTCCCGGTCTTCGAGGATTGACCGCTTTTGGTGTCGTGTCGGGGCAGGCGGTCGCGACATGGTTGCGACCTGCAGGGCAGTCGCGACATGGTTGCTATCGCGCCGACCTGACCCGTCGCATTTCTGGACCCGTCGGTTCAAAGCGAGGTAGGTGCCCCATTTCCCCCTCTCTTCTTCCTTTCTTCCCTTCTTCTTCTTCTTCTTCCTTCTTCCTCTCCCGAGCTCCCTTGCTTCTACCGGCGTGTTTGTGGTGCTCGTGGCGAGGCGGTGACGCCCCATTTGTGTAGGCGGTGTCCGTATGGTGCTTGGAGCAAGGAGGAGGTGGCCTGTAACGGCCTACTTCTGCCCAGTACGGTTATACCACCCACGTCGGACGAGAGCAAGTCGCTACAGGGGAGAAAACCCCAACGATAGTCACATGGGCTGAGATATACACAAATAGAAAGGAATATTGCAGCAGAAAATAAATAACTATTATTCTATCAACTTTATAATCCACATACCACTGACTATATAGTCCAAGAAACAAAATAACATAACATAACATCCACTCATTATAGCCAGTTTCCAAATACAATAAACTAAAAGTCCATATTACAACTACATCACATACTAAGAAAATAAACTAAAATCTTCAATCTACTCTTCACGCTCCACGTCAGATCTCCCTAACTTCCTCAGCTCCTAAGTCTCCTGAAATGTTAGCAAGGGTGAGTCTATGCAATAGACTCAGCAAACAACTTAAAATTTCAAACCACGCACTTACCACACATGCTTTCTATGAGTTTAACACTTTACTAACTATCACATCATCATTAGCTATTTGCATTAATAATTAAACTAACACATGCTCATGCTATAACATGGAGAATGTAAACATGGAATCTATTAAACAAAGCTATACTAACTCATGTATAACAAGAATTCTAAACATGGTCACTTATAACATGGTGTCACTAACATGAGAGTATTCATATAATCACATGCTTGCAATTCTTACTTTCACTTAACACTAACACATGGGTTATATTAAAACTTATAACATGATACTACTAACATGCTCATCAAGTAATTACTAACTCATGGACGTAGTTAACATAATTCTACACATGGTACTAAACATGATACCACAATTATCATTTAACATAAACCACATTAACACATGCATTATTTTCTCATAGCATATTCACATGCACTTTTTACCTTTGCTTTCACATGCACTTATTCTCACATTTCACATTCACATTCACATACACTTACACTTGGTTTCACGTAGCTTTCACATAGTTTTCACTTTGCACATTCACGATCACTTGCACATACCTCGTGCCACGTTCACATTTCACTTTTCACATTATTCACATATTCACTTTTACACAAGCCGAGACATAGCCCAAACTACCACTTGAAAGATCACACAATCACATACACATAATCGCCAGGCAAAACGATCAAGTCTTGGTTACTACGCAGAACCGAGGGAAGCCCTCCCCACCATTACCAGTGGAACTTGTCCACCTCCAAGATTTCACACGACCCGTTGTCCCGGGTATCACATAATACAATTGAGCCTTCCCGTAGGGGCACCTACAATACAGCTCCACGCAATCTATGGTGGCAGTGTCTCATTGGCACAACTTTTATCTTTCACATTATCATGTTATTCATGCACACATGTCACATATTCTCTCTCTTTCCATGCACATGCACACATATAACATGAAAATATATTAATCACTTCCAAATACTCAGATTAATCATGAACAGTAATTAACAGTATGTAATCATAATGTTAATTATGTTTTTAAACATGTTTGGGACTTATTATTATTAATACATGGTACTGAAATCTTCAAAAATTCATAACTAATTGTACAGTGATCAGAACATGCTCAAATTTTAACCACGGGTAGATATACTTGACAGAACATATTAGTAGTTTGTCATAATTTTTGACTAGTACAACTATTTTTCATAATTAAAGTAAGAAATCAGATTATTATTCATAAAAGTACTAATTATTCATGAATAGAAATAAAACGAGATTAACAAGCCCTAAATCATGCTTACGGTAGTCTAACAAACTGAAGTATAACATATAACAATTTTTTTAACATGTATACATCATGGAAATCAAATTATCAACAGTTCACATGCTTTTTCATAAAATAGAAATTCAAATAAATATCATAATTACAAAAATTAATCCAAGGTCACCCAAACTCATCATGATGATTAATAGGTCAAGACAGAATGAAAAGAAATAAAAAATGGTCACAGAATCTCATAAAACCATCATAAATGGAAAAACTGTAAATTTCCAGACAAGATGAACTTGACAGCCAACTTGTTGTAGTCAAGTTCAAGTTAACGGCCAACTTGTTGCCGTCAACCTCCCAGACTGCAGAAAGTGCAGACCGAGGGAAGAAAACGTGGCAAACGACATTGAAACATTTTTCTAAAAATCTAGAAAAATAGGAAAACCTTAGGGGATAAGTCCACGGAGAGAATACCTAAGTTACTTTCCTCTAGGAAAATCTACAACATGAGAATTTAGCCGATGAAGCCCTGTTTTGCACCTAAAGAGGTATCCTCCAAGCACGATCAAATCCTCTGTCTTGAGCATGATCCGACCATGATCTCCTCATCCAAACCCTTCCTCTCAGGTCGTGGAAGCTTTCTCTTCACAACAACAACCTCGAACAAGTAGTAACAGAGCAGATCTACCTCAGAGAAACCCTCTCTCTCTCTCTCTCTCACAACTCCCAAACCCAAGCAAGAGAGCCAAAGTTCTCTCCCCAAATCAAACCCTCTCTATATATAGAGAGCAAAGGATCGTGATTGGGGTATGATCATTGCCCTAACATGACTCTATTCCCTCAAACCTATCAAAAAAAAAACACAAGTTTCGGATAAAAACTCGGACTGGAACACGCAGAAGTTGACGTCAACAAATGTTGCCGTCAATAAAAATATTGATGTCAATCATTGTTGATGTCAAGATTCTAAGAAAACTTGACGTCAAAACATGTTTATGTCAACACAAAATAGATGGCAATCGAAATTGCCGTCAGATCAAGTAGCAGGTTGACGTCATCATCGATTGACATCCACCACATCTTGACATCACACATCTTGATGTCAACAGCTCCCTGGTAGCAGACCTCTGATTTAGCTGAAACATGTCGTCTGGGGTCTCAAATGCCGACCAAATGAATTTCTAAAAGTTCAAACCTGTAGAAAACTTGTTGGGCCTTACATGGCCATTCCAACGTGAAGGCCCCAACGGGTCGGCTCTACTCATTGAGGTAGGGACCCCTCTTTCCCTCTCGTTCTAGCATGCTCCCCTTACCCTTGAGGTTCTCATTTTCCCGTTGTGTTTGGGGTTGTGGGAATGAGATCCATGCTCCGCGGTTGTGAGGTTCCTCGAGCGTAGGATCTTCTTGTTCAATGTGTGAATCGTAGGGTTGAGGGTGGCTTGACTTGTTTAAGTGCTTTCCTAGTGTTTGCCATGCTCCCCTCCTCCTGTGGATGAGATTTGTACCATTTTCTAGGAGGTCCCTGGGAGGACTGTACCGGAATACCCCTCGACTGAGGTTGCGACTGGCCTGAGGGTCGCGATGATGTCGCGACACATGTGCCAACCCTGACAGCCTTGCCTGTCGCGGCGGGCATGGGCACCGCGAGATCATCGCGACAACCAGGGGCGTCGCGACATGGTCGCGGTTGGCCTTGGCTGTCGTGACGGCCTGGGGCATTGCGACAGTATCAGATTCAGGTAGGTTCATGCGAAGTCCTTTTCTCGTGGAGTCTTCGCCGTTCTCTGTTCTTTCTGTACCCGTAGCACCTGTGTTAGTTCCTAGTACGGTCCTACACTAGTCATTCGCCCAGTGCTCGACACCTGAGGGCTTGTCCCATGAGAGAGGTTGTTACTGTTTACCTGGGACCCCATTCCTGTGCACCTTAGAGGGAGCGTTCAGGACGATGGGAATGCTTGAGACGCGGACTCTGGAGCAGAGGGAAAAACAGTGGTTAGGACGACGACGTCGAGTCAATTGCAGAGCTCTCTTGGTTGGTCAGGGACACCAAGGCCGGTTGGAGTTCTTCCCAGTGCAGACTAGTCAGTCCTTCTTCTCACTACCTCACTCTTTGTGGCCCCGAAACCACCTAGAGAGGCCAGGCATGGGTGGAACATGTTACATACATCATTATGTAATAACAATGCTCAAAAAGCATGTTTCAAATACCTTACACCTCATACTTTGATGATAATACCTTGTACTAATGTCTTATGTGTTAAATTCTCAGGGATATACAGGCTTTATCATGGTATTGTCGACACACCCATTGATGGTGTCGACACTAGGTCATAGTCCCTGAAGCATTTTCATGAAGACAGGGTCAAGTGTGTCGACACAGTCCATGGTCGTGTCGACACTAGACCCAGCTTCCAGGAGATCCATTTGTCTGAATGGGACAGTGTGTCGACACAGTCAGTGGTCGTGTCGACACTAGTCCCAGCATCCAAAAGACCTTCTTCGCACAATTGGGACAGTGTGTCGACACTACCACTGAGTGTGTCGACACACTCCGGCTGAAATCTCAACTTATGATCTATCTGGACATGTGGCTGCCTAGGATTCAATGGAATCCATCTTGGATCATGTGCCCATGCACTCCAAGGGTACCATTGGACATGTAGGGCTATAAATACCCCATCAATCGGCCCCCAAGCTGTGCGAGACCTCCAGAATATTCCAGTAAGAGCCTTTGGAGGAAAGAAGAGGAATCTCCTGCTCCTGCTCCTATTGTTGCTGTGATGATACATCTGCATCCCTTGACAGCACAAGAGATTGAAGGAGAGCTTTGGATAAGGAGCTGAAGCATCTCTCAAAGGAGAAGATCCAGCACAAGTCAGTAGTTGAGGAGAATCTGAAGGCTACTCAGAAGCAATTGAAGCAGAGTATTGCCCAGTGACTCAAAGTATCAACAAATCTCCTTAATTCAACCTTCTGCAAGGTATCCATTGAAGAACATATCTGTATCTAATTCTCTTAACTCTGAAAGTGTTCTTCTGATTCATCCATGGGAATTGTGCAAAAAGTGTTGCACAAGTCTCTGTGAATGAATCTGTCTTGAATCAGATCTTTGCTAGAGGATCTGATTTATGTTGATCTTGATCTAGCTTGTGGTTTGTGAGCTATTGTGCTTAGTTGTGTTGAGTTGAATACTCTGTGTGTTTTTGAGCAAGTGTGCTCAGTTTCTGGAGCGGTTGTGCTCTGTGAGTTGTTGAACTCAAGTGTGTTGGAGTTGTCAAGATCTAGTGGAGTTGTACTCTTTTGAGTAGTGGAGCCTCACTGTGTGAGGGGTGGATGTAGGAATCACTGGTGTGATCTCCGAACCACCTAAAAATCCTTTGTGCAGTGGTTTGATCTGCTTGTCTTAGCTAGATGCTTGCATAGGATTTCGAACTCACACTAATTGTTGAATTGCTTCACACATCTTCCACACACACTCACCTTCAGATAAACAAATGTCTATGTGAATAGATCTCTGATTAGAAGTAATTTTGAATTACTCAAGCTTCCGCATTAATTGGGTAAGATCTATTCAACCCCCCCATCTAGATCTTATCCTTCCACATATTCGATCCTACAATTGGTATCAGAGTGGGTTCATATCTGTGTCTTATCTGATTTAAGTGTTTTTGTTTGATTTTTGTGTCTCACTTGCTTGAATTGTTTGGGTGTTTCATCACTATATTTCATCTTGCTTAATGGATTCTCGAGGATTTCTTGCTGAAGGCCATTCCATTAATAGACCACCATTTTTCAATGGGTTTGATTACTCTTACTGGAAAAATCGCATGCAAGTCTTTCTTAGGGCTCAGAATTATGAAATCTGGAGGATAGTTGAAGTGGGACCTTATGAAAATCAAGGAGATGAGGAAACTTGGACTAGAGAATAGATTAGGAGAGCCACTCTTAACTATAGTGCTATGAACATGCTTCAGTGTGCAGTCCATCCTAAATTCATATTCAAGAATATCCATGTGTAAATCTGCTAAAGAGATGTGGGATAAACTTGAATTAATGTATGAGGAAACATCTCAAGTTAGGGAAACTAAAGCAAACATACTTGTTTCTGAATATGAATTGTTCATGATGAAATTTGATGAATCAATTTCTGAAATGTTTGCTAGGTTTATGACAATTGTCAATGGACTAAGGCACTAGGTAAAGAATACACTGATGCTGATTGGTAAGAAAGATTTTGCGCTCTCTCTCATCTCTGGCATACTAAGGCCACTGTGATTGAAGATTCTAAGGATTTATCCAAAATCTCTTTGGATGAACTCATAGGATCTTTAATGACATATGAAATAATTTGAAAAGAAATGAAGAGCATATACTTAAGACCAAACTAGTAGCACTTAAAGCCTCATCAAGTAACAAAGAGAAAAGTCAAGAGAAATCAAGTTCTGAAGAGTCTGAGTCCAATGAGGATGAACTTGCCCTCATGACTAGGCAATTCAGAAAATTTCTAAAATCAAGAAAAGGAAGATTCACTGGAAAGAAGAAATTTTCTTCTGGCAAAAGGAACATTTCTTTTTCAAATGCTAATTCTAATAGAAATAAAAAAACTGATGAGATTATTATTTGCTACAGAGCAACAAAGCAGGACATATGAAAGGAGAATGTCCTGAGAACAAGAAGGACAAGTACAAAAAGAGCAACAAAATGAAGAAGCCTAAAGCTATGGTAGCAACTGGTCAGATGATGACCAAAGTGAAGATGAAGAAGAAAAGTCCTCAAGTTTAGGGAATGAGGAGCTATGCTTCATGGCTAACAGCAGTGATGGAAAGGTAAGCACTTCCTTTGAACAATACTCTATTGAAGATTGGCAAGATGCATATGCCGAATTGGTTGAAAAGTTTTCTGAAATAAGAAAGGAAAATAAGTATTGAAAAGGAAATTTGAAAATGCCATGCATGATACTTCACTCAGTAGAAGAATCACTGAACTTGAGAATGAGGTATATGAACTCAATCAAGAAAAGGAAGAACTTTGAACCAAATTGATGAACTGAAAATTGCATCTCAAAAGGCCAATAATAACTTTGAAAAACTCTCTGAAAAAATAGAAGTGCATCAAAAGGAAAAGCAACAAGAAATTGATGAAATCTAGAAGCTTAAGAATTTGTTGGAAGAAAAGGAACAGGTAATTGAAAACTTCACAAAAGGAAAAGACAATCTCGATGCTTTGTTAGGAGCAAGAATGAGATCTGAGAAACATGGACTTGGTTTCACCACACAAAAATCTTTGAAAAATAAATCTGTGAAAAGGAAGAAAAATCTTCAAAAACTCCATTGATAAAATTTGTTAAAAGTGCAAGTCCAGAAAACAACAATGAACAAGTGTCAATTAATACATTTAAAACTCTCAAAAATAGAACAAAAAGAATGTTTATAACCAAAAGAAGCAAAACAGGTCGATACCAATCAACCACAAGATGAAAGCTGTTGTTGAGTCGACACCAATCCAAAACAGGTCGACCTGTCCAACTCTGAAAATCAACAATCAGCTAAACAAAAATCAAACAAAAGCTTGAAAAATAATAAAAACACAAAAGGGAACTTTTATGATAATTCTTGGACATCCAAGACAACACATCAATCTGATTGGATCAACTCTTGGAATCATTGGTATCACAATTCTTATTGGTACCATTCACAATTCTTTTATCCAAATTTCCAAGATACCAACAGAATCCTTGGTTTGAATTTCCATACATGAATGATCATGCCCAATTTCATAATCTTCATGCTCATGAAAGAAAGAACACTGGTATTTTCATTCCAAAAGGAAATGTTAGATTGACAAAAAGAAAAATCACTTCTGAAACCAAGGAAATGCAAAAAACAACTCAAATATGGATTAGAAAAGATCTATTGCCTTTACTCAAACAAACTGATGGTCCCAACAATGTTTGGGTACCAAAATCTTTTCTTCTCTGATCTGATTTTGCAGGAAGGTCGTGCACCCAACTCCAACACTTGGTTTCTTGATAGTGGGTGTTCACGACACATGACTGGAGACAGAACAAAGTTCTCATTTTGATTGAAAAGAGGGAGTATCTGTCACATTTGGAGGTAAAATAAAGGGAAAATCCTTGGATTTGGAAAGGTTGGTAAATCCTCCTCAAACTCAATTGAAAATGTGCTGTTAGTTGATGGCTTGAACTATAATTTGTTGAGTATTAGCCAACTATGTGACAAAGGTCACAAGGTTGTGAAAAAATACAATACTGTTTCGTACGTGATGTAACTCCTATGCCACATAATGGATGTAGACCCCCTAAAAAAAGACGTGTATAGAAATAAGAATGAACGAATTTCAAGAGAAATAAATGATTCAATAATCTAATCAAATAACAATAATATATATTATGGTTCGAGAGGAATAGCAGGATCCACTCGAACACTACAGTGGAAGTGTGTTGAATCAAGAATAGACAGTAAGCGTCTATTATGGGCGTTTCGTTCGTTCTGTCCCGCTATGAAAGGTCAAGCCGATACCATGGTATCGCTATGCGACGGATTTTACTTGAAGAAATAGAAGGAACATGTATAACACGTGCAAAATCTGAAAAAGTACCACATGAATATTCTACGCTAGTGGGTATTGAAGAATCAGTACATGAAATTTTAATGAATTTGAAAGAAATTGTATTGAGAAGTAATCTATATGGCACTCGAGACGCATCCATTTGCGTCAAAGGCCCCAGATAACAAACAGCTCAAGATATTATCCTACCACCTCTGTAGAAATAGTGACACTACACAGCATATAGCTACCCTAACAGAGCCTCTTGATTTGTGTATTGGATTACAAATCCAAAGAGATCGGTGGATATCGTATGAGACCACAAATAACTCTCAAGATGGAAGTTATCCTATAGATGCTGTATCCATGCCTGTTCGAAATGCGAATCATAGTATTTATTCTTATGGGAATGGAAATGAAAAACAAGAGATCCTTTTCTAGAAATATGGACAAATGGAAGTTTAACTCCTAAAGAAGCACTCCACGAAGCTTCTCGTAATTTGATGATTTATTTATTCCTTTTCTACATGCAGAGGAAAAGGACATTAATTTCGAAGAAAATAAAAGCAGATTTACTTTACCCTTTTTACCTTTCATGATAGATTAGCTAATCTAAAGAAAAACAAAAAAGAAATTGCATTGAAATGTATTTTTATTGACCAATCAGAATTGCCTTCCAGGACCTATAATTGTCTCAAAGGTCCAATATACATACATTATTGACCTTTTGAGTAACAGTCAAGAAGATCTTATGAAATTGAATATTTTCGGATAGAAGATGTATTAAACAGATAGTGGACATTCTACAGAAGCATTTCACAATTAATTTACCTAAGACTAAGTTTTCATTTTAAATCTATCACAATTACTTCATCTTTTTTCTCTATTTTATAAAAAAAAAAGTTTATATTTTGAATATAAAAATATATAATATAAAAAAAATAATATAAAAATATATAATATAAAAAAAGAAGAAATTTTTGAATCTTAAGCACAATCCGTATTGAGAAAGATTAAAAATAATGTATCTAGGGAAGATTCAGTTTGAATCGACTATTCCCTAGATACCTACGCGCAGTATTTCACGGTTGAATCAATTTAAAAAAGACCTAAAGTAAGGGATTTATCAATAGGTAATGTTGCTCCAATACCTAACCAAAGAGCTACTGCGCGGTAACGATCAAAAAGACTGTTGTAGCTACTGGACGACGAAATGGATTTGGATTTATTGACATTCTCCAAAAAAAGGTACTGTTAATATCCCGCAGGTACTGAAACCATTAAAAGAAACACCCAACAACTTATTGGGTACTGTGCGAAGTATTTGAAATACGGGAAAGAAGTACCATTCGGGTAATATTTCCAAAGGAGTTGCAAATGGATCTGCCGGTTCACAATCATTGAGGGTTCATTGAGGGTTTAGGACGCTAAGCCTACGTTACATGCTATAGTACCCAAAATAACTACTGGAAAATATATAAAAGATCATTGGGCCATGCGGGTTCTCCGTATAATTATGTCCCATCCCTTTAGCCAATTTAGCTCTTAATACAGGATCATTCAAGTCAGGTTTCTTTGTTATTGGGATAGGTGAATTCTTATGTTTCCACCCCCCGAAGGAACCGGACATGAGAATTTTTCATCATCCGGCTCGAGCAAGAATCAAAGGAATGACAGAAGTAGATCTATATCAAATCTATATTTCATCCATATCTACACATATATAGTGACTCTATGTAAGAAAATATTTATCGAACCCCACTTTCCGGAGTTGCAACTATTCATTGGCAAGAATTAAGTTCTTACAGGTAAATGCTCAATATCCAAGTAGGCTTAAAATTTGATCATGATCAAGTGCTTTTTGGATTATCTCATATCTTGTGATTGGTATTTATTCTCACAATATCGTGAGTCTTCTTATAAATACAAAGAATTTACTTGTTACTAATACAGTCTAACCTCTGTTCTTCCTTAGATCCCTTATTTCACTCCGATAGTATCATGGATCTGGATGGATGCAAAGGAAATGGATGCATTTCCATACTATAAACTATAAATAAGTAAGTAGAATAGATAGAACATAATCCAGATTATGCCACATCATCTATTTTACGGGATCTTACGGAGCCTGCCCATGCATGACATGGATTCGGGTATGATCATGGAAAAGATTCTCCTCAAGCGAACCAGCCTATCTTCCGCTACGTAAGGGAACTCGCGCGGTGATTGGATGCGGAGACACATTTGGTTGTGAATTCCAATGTGGCGGATAAAATCATATATCTGCATGGCCCAATCAATAGTTCAAGTCACACACTCCCATAATCCATCTTCTCTTCGGAGGATCCACTTCAACTATTCATATCAAAGTATCAAATAAAGAATACTTCGGAGTTGAAGAGAAATATCCAAATAACATGTCTTATTTTTTTTTTTCAATAATCCATATTTGTAGCAATGAGATACTATTGTTCCTTTCCGAAATAATATAGGATCGATTACAAATATCTATGATCTGTCTTCTTTAGTTTATAAAGGACCTGAAATACCTTGCTTACGTATCATTGAGAAATGCATTAACATAAATACAGCAGTAAGAAGAGGCAATACAAAAGTGTGTAAACTATAAAAACGAGTCAAAGTGGATTGACCCACACTAGCACTTCCGCGTAATAACTCTACCAAAGGCGATCCTATTACAGGAATAGCTTCAGGTACGCCTGTCACAATTTTGACTGCCCAATAACCAATTTGGTCCCAAGGTAAGGAATAACCAGTTACACCAAAAGATGCAGTCAATACAGCGAGAACTACACCCGTAACCCAAGTTAATTCGCGAGGTTTTTTAAATCCGCCTGTGAGATACACACGAAATACGTGCAAAATCATCATTAGAACCATCATACTTGCTGACCATCGATGAACTGATCGGATTAACCAGCCAAAGTTGGCCTCAGTCATTATGTATTGAACAGAGGAAAAGGCCTCTGTAACAGTTGGTCGATAGTAAAAAGTCATAGCAAAACCCGTAGCTACTTGTACTAAAAAACAAGTAAGTGTGATCCCCCCTAAACAATAAAATATGTTGACGTGAGGAGGAACGTATTTACTAGTTATATCATCTGCAATCGCCTGAATCTCGAGACGCTCTTCGAACCAGTCATATACTTTATTGAGATAGGTAACCCAAGGGAACTCCCCCCCCCCCCGAGAACCGTATATGAGAATTTCATCTCGTACGGCTCAAGCAAAAACATACAAATACTGTTTCAACGGATATGTAATAGAAATTTTGAAACTTTTTAGCCACTCGATTCAATCTACCCACTCGATTCAAAATACCCAGTATTTGCAAAATAATTGATTCCTCAACTGAAAAAATAAATTTTTTGGGAAGAGAGAAAATAATGTCTACATGATTAATCTTGATAAAAATTTTGCTGAAAACATTTGTTTAGTTGTAAATAAAGATGAAATTGCATGGACATGGCATAAAAGACTTGGTCATGCAAGTTTCAATACAATAAACAATCTTTTAAGGCTAAATCTAGTTAAAAGACTTCCTGAATCTTTTCCAAACATTGAAAATCAACTTTGTGGGATATGTGCTTAAGGAAAACAAACCAGAAAATCTTTTAAAACCTTCAATGATGTACTCATATCTAAGCCACTAGAATTACTTCATATGACCTTTTTGGACCAACAAGGATCCTTAGTCTTAGTGGCAAAAGATATGGCTTTGTCATCATTGATGATTTTACTAGATACACATGGGTTATTTTCTTATCCCACAAGAGTGATGCTTGTCTAGAATTCAGGAACTTCTGCACCTCTGCCTTAACAAATTTTTCACATAAAATAAAATCCATTTTGACTGATTATGGGGGAGGATTTGAAAATAAAACATTTTCTGATTTGTGTGCTGAACTAAACATTTTACACTGATTCTCTTCTCCAAGAACTCTAGAACAAAATTGAGTTGTGGAAAGGAAAAATAGAACACTTGTGGAAATGACTAGATCCATGCTCTTGGAAAGTAAACTGCCCAAATCCTTCTGGGCTGAAGCTGTAAACACAGCAAATCACATTCTAAATAGAGCATTGGTCAGACCAAAAATCAGAAAAACCCCCTATGAACTGTTGAAAAATAAAAAGTCATCTTTGTCTTACTTTAAAGTCTTTGGTTGCAAATGCTTTGTACATAACAACAATAAAGAAAATCTTGATAAATTTCATGCCAAAAGTCATGAAGCCATTTTTCTTGGCTATTCAGAAATTTCTAGAG
>CM024755.1:150637002-150903017 GCA_014218235.1 Colocasia esculenta
TAAATATCTCACTGTAGCGGCATTCATTATATCGATGTGGGTTGGTATAACCGTACCGGTATAAGGAGGGTCGCTACATTTCTAGAATGGACCCTATTAGGTATCTCCTGGAGAAGCCAGTCCTTGCCGACAGATTGGCGCTTTGGCAAAGCTTCTTGTCTCAATTCGATATCACCTTTGTAGTCCAGAAGGCTATTAAAGGGTATGCCATTGCCGAGCACCTTCCTCACCTTCCTCTTCCTCAAGGACACGTTTAAGAGGATTTCCCTGATGAAAAACTGTCACTCATCTCTCGCGATCCCTTCTGGTCACTTCACTTTGATGGAGCTCTCAATTCCACTTGCATATCAACTCCAGTTCCCTGCCACCAACAATGTCTCCGAGTATGAAGCTCTCCTAGCCATTCTTAAGCTTGCCTATCTTTTAGGCGCATGCCATCTCAAGATCAGGAGATTCTCAGCTCGTTCTTCGGCAGGTCCTTTCTACCAACTATACTCGTGACCTCAAGCCCTATCAAGATCTAGTCACGCTCCTAGCCAAGCAATTCTGCAAACTCATTTACATTCACACTCCTCGCTCTCAGAATATCCTGGTCGATGCCCTTGCGTCCCTGGCCTCATCTCTCTCATTCCCTCTCAGCCGCAGTGCTGAGACAATCACTGTTCAAAGATTAGAAGCTCCTCCACTCAGGACCCTTGGTTCAATAACCTTAGCAGCTCTTTAGTCTTAAAGGCAGAGAGAAGCGAAGCAAAGGAAGTAATGCTTGTAGAGCTAGGAGAAATGATGGCAGAAGAAAGGCCATGGTACCATGAAATTGAGCTATATTGCAGAGACGGTACCGTCCCAGAAGAGGCTAAAGCAAAAGATAGGAGAGCCATCCGTAGAGCAATGTTAAGATATACTATTCTCGAGAAGTGTTGTACATGCGCGCTCTAAATGGAATGCACCTCAGATGTTTATCGGACGAAGAAGCCTGGAAGGTAGTGGTGACGGTCCTCGCCGTTCAGACCCGTTACCTAATAACGAGCCTAACTCGAGTCCGCCTCCCGCGATCAGGCCGAAGCCTCGCAAGGGATATCAAACCACGAGTCCGTAGAAACATAAAGGAACTAGCTCAAATATTCATAAGATCTGCCAATCTCACAAATATTTACATGAATATACATAACTGTAGTACAACTGTAACCAACTACAACAAAACCTAGGGCATACCCCGAGGTAAACACAAAAAAGTGAAACTTACACTGCTGGTGGTGCTGACCCTCCACTAGATGACGGGCACGAAATCTCCTGATCTCCCTCACCTGGTAGGAGGTAGGGGTGAGCCTCTCAAGTCATTGGCTCAGTTGGGAAACTCCCTAGAAACCGAGCAAACTAACACAAGTAGCAAAGCAGGAAATACTACACTAACAATTTATAATTTTATCCACAGGATATAAAAACTGTAAGTACTACTTACCCTTTGCTTCTTAATAGGAATCGACGTAAATAAATAAACAGCAAAACCAAACAGGTGTATGAGCTACTGTAGAGAAACGCCACACTCGGGCCACGCAACTGGTTCGCGACACCAGTTACTGACCCGGACAAACAACATAGGACTACTCTCAGTCTCGCAGCCACGGACGAAAGGTCCAGCCGCCGCTCCACTAAACAAGTACAAAGAACTGTGGAGTCCAACTAAACCACCACAACTTGCAAGTCACACACCTCGCAGGCCATGCCTGGCACCTTTAGGGACTCTGGCCCGAGCTCCCTAAAGCGAGGCATGGAAAACAGGACTAGCTGGGGTCCAGTACGTCTACTGGTGTCCGTCTCCCCCAACTACGAGCGCGCTACAAACAACAACACAACAAACTCTCTCTAGTCGCTGTCCTACTGTCGTCTTTCCCTCAGCTGGACGTACTACTCAACACAAGAGTGAGGGTGTCCAAGAAGACGACAAGACCTCATTGGTACCAGTACCTGGGACAAGCTCCGAGCACTCACGTGCCTGGCTCACACAAAACCTGGGGCTCCCAACTGAAGAGGTATCCAGGAAGGCGTCAAACTACACACCACGTACACAGAAACCACGTGCCAACGCACAATCCATGTGAACACCACATAAACCACATACCTCACGCTCCCCGAGTGCTGAAAGAGTGCCAATGCACCTTTACTATCATCACATACCACAAATCACACTAAACGGATAATCAAACACTTATACGCATTTATGATAACTACATTCGGTTGTTATTGCGACAGGTATTGCGTCGCCTTCATAGCGCGACAGCACGATGGGTACTTTCTAAACGCGACGCATCACTGTGTCGCGACATGGTCGCGACGCCATGGGTCGACGCCTTAACAAGTGCGAACCCTAACCGAAATCCTTCATTCGGATCACTCCAAACTCTTTAGAACCTACGGTTTCCATTCCATTTTCATACTTTAATGTGTTCCTACACATGTTATCTAAGGTTTAGAAAGCAGGAAACACATTATCCACATCACACGAATGTTTCACGGATCAAACCACAGGAAATCTCCCTACCTTCGCGAAGAATGCAAAGAACGAAGCTCGTACGATGTTTCACCCGCTCCACCAAGCGTCCTCGCGGTGGAAACTCACCAAACCAACCACTAACAAGCCGAATCGCCAGCAATTCCCACAGCAAAAACCCCCTGGCCGAGCAGAGCTTCTCTAAGCTCTGTTCTGCCAGGGTTTCTTAAAAACGTAGTACAATTAAGAACGCGACGCTCGACTAAGTCGCGACCTGAACTTGAACATTAGACTGTCGCCTTAAGCCTGCTGATGTCAGTCCTTGCGCCCAGATGCGCACACGGCAGACATGCAAACGTTCACTTAAACTGGCGGTTTCATGAACGCGGCGCCATGGGCTGTCGCGATCAAAACGCGACGCCCCTCACTGTCGCGTTAGGAACCGAGAAACAGTGAGCGCGTTGGGCAAAATCTCATAACTTGTGGAAATCACCTGCCACACACACGTCATCGGCTACACACTGGCCTCCATAACCACACAATGACGATCCGAACGATCGGAACGTTACATTACTATCACCTAAAAAGAAATTTCATCCTTGAAATTTAAAACAGAAGCCAATTATCAAATTTCAATTTAGTCATATGGTACTATCACCTAAAAAGAAATAAGACTTACACAAACAAATATGGATACGCTTTTCTCATTTCTTCCGCTAATTCCCAAGTATCTTCACCACCTTGCCTGTTTTTCCATCTGACCTTTACCAATTCAATTTCTTTGTTTCTAAGCTTTTGGGTTCTGTGGCTTGAAATTTGCACTGGATATTCTGGTATTGACATGTCGGGCTTTAAATCATCTCTTTGATAACTGACACTTGGTTGGATCTTTGATATATTTCTTAACATTGAAACATGAAATACATCATGTTCATCAGTGAAATCTGCTAGCAAATCCAATTTATAAGCTGCTTCACCCATCCTTTCTTTTATTTGGAACGGTCCGACATATCTCGGGCTCAACTTGCCTTTCTTACTGAACCTTAATACACCTTTAGTAGGAGACACTTTTAAAAATACATAATCGCCGATTTCAAATTGTAATGGTCTGCGTCTAACATCTGCATAACTCTTCTGGCGACTTTGGGCTGTTTTCAACTTCTTTTGGATGATTTTACTATTTCTGCACTCTGACGAACCATTTCTGGGCCCAAAACCTGCCTCTCTCCTACTTCATGCCAATTTAATGGTGATCTCCACGGTCTACCATACAAGGCTTCATAAGGTGCCATTTCAATACTTGAATGGTAGCTGCTGTTATATGCAAACTCAACTAGACCCAAATGACGCTCCCAAATGCCTCCCCACACAAGACAGCAAGCTCTCAACATATCTTCAATAGTCTGAATTATTCTTTCTGTCTGCCCATCTGTTTGAGGATGATATGCTGAACTGTACCTTAGCTCTGTGCCGACTACTCTTTGCAAACTCCTCCAAAAGCCTGAAGTAATCGAGGTCTCGATCTGAAACTATAGTGACTGGTATTCCATGCAAAGGTACAATCCTTTCTACGTATAACTTAGCTAATCTATCAATTGACCATGTCATGCTAACTGGTAATAATCTGCAGACCTTGGTCAATCTATCTACAAAAACCCATATTGCATTATGACCTGATGAACTGGGCAAACCAACTATGAGATCCATTGCTATGTCATCCCACTTCCACTGCGGAATGGGTAATGGCTGCAACAATCCTCCTAGATTTGATGCTCTGCTTTTATTTGCTAACATACTGCACATCTGGTTATAAACTCTGCAATTTCTCTCTTCATATTTGGCCACCAAAAATGCTTCTTCATGTCTTGATACATTTTAGTGCTGCCTGGGTGGATGGTGTACCTCGATCTGTGATTTCTTCTAAAACCTTTTATCTAATTTCTGTATCTTGGGACATACAATCGTTCTTTTAGTCTGACCACATTATCATGCCCCAAATTTACTTCATCCATTCTGAGAATATCTGCTAAATTGGTATCTACTTTCTGTGCCTCTGCTATCTGCCAGTAAAGAGAAGGCTCCACTGCACTAGTTGCTAATATTGCTCTGCGTTGACTACTTGGTACATAAAAAATTCTCTGCCACATCCTCATAAAGTTTCCATTCTCTGATCATAAGTTGATTCATAACCGCTTTTCTGCTCAGTGCATCTGCCACCACATTTGCTCTGCCTGGATGATATGCCAAATTAAAGTCATAATTCTTTAAATATTCCATCCATCGGCGTTGCCTTAAATTCAAATCTTTCTGAGAGAAAATATATTTTAAGCTTTTATGATCAGTAAAAATCTCAAATCTTTCACCATACAAATAATGCCCAGATTTTTAATGCAAAAACTACTACTGCTAGTTCTAAATCATGAGTAGGGTAGCTCTCCTCATGTTTCTTCAATTGCCTGGAGGCATAGGCTACCACTTTACTATGCTGCATTAAAACTGCACCCAAACCTTTCTTGGATGCATCTGTAAACAAAACAAATCTGCCACAGCCTGATGGAATCTCTAGAACTGGTGCTGATGTCAACCTCTTCTTCAATTCTGCAAAACTGCGGCTGCACTCCGGGACCACACAGAAGAACACCCTTTCTTGTCAACCTTGTCATTGGTGCTGCTATCTTGGAGAAATCTTGGATAAATCTTCTATAATAACCTGTCAAACCCAAAAAATCCTAATTTCAAACACAGTCCTCGGCTCTTCCCGCTTCATTACTGCCTCAACTTTGGTCGACCCACAGCAATACCTTCACCTGATATCACATGACCCAGAAACTGAATCTCCTTCAACCAGAACTCACATTTACTAAACTTAGCAAATAATTGATGATCCCTCAATATCTACAAAGTAATCCGCAAATGATCTGCATGTTCTTCTTCTGATGCTGAATAAACCAATATATCAACAAAGTAATACTTATGAAATATTCTGTTCATCAAATTCATAAATGCTACAGGTGCATTTGTTAATCCAAAAGGCATCACAACAAACTCATAATGTCCATATCTAGTCCGAAAAGTTGTCTTCTCAATGTCTTCTTCTTGATCCGCAATTGATGATATCCTGATCTCAAATCTATCTTGGAAAATACTTTGGCTGACTGCAGTTGATCAAATAAATCATCAATCCGAGGAAGTGGATACTTATTCTTAATTGTAACTTTATTCAGCTGCCTGTAATCTATACACATTCTTAACTGCCATCTTTCTTTCTGATAATAACACTGGTGCTCCCCATGGTGACTGACTAGGCCTAATAAACCTTTTTCTAATAACTCTTGCAACTGCTTTTTCACTCTTTCAATTCTGCTGGGGCCATTCTATATGGTGCTTTAGAGATAGGTAAACTGCCTGGTTGCAATTCAACTGTGAAGTCTACCTCTCTGCATGAGCTAACCCTGGAAACTCATCGAGAAACACATCTGCAAATTCTCTAACCACTTGCACTGAATCTACAGACTTACTAGGTTCAACTAGACTAACAGAAGCAAGGTACGCTACACATCCCGCATTAATTAACTTTCTAGCTCTAAGTGCGGAAATAATAAACTTGGGAGTGTAAAAAGGCATACCTTGAATTCAAACACTTCACCACCGGGTCTGCAAAATCTGACTCTCTTCTTTCTACAATCAACCAGTGCCTCATAGGCCTCTAACCAATCCATCCCATAATCACATCATATTCTTTCAATGTTAAGGCATACAATCTTGCTGGCATTTGATTCCCATGAATTACTATCGGGACCTCTATAAAGCAGGAAGTCAACAAATACCCTCCTGAAAGAATTTCCACTACCAACTCACAAGACCTTTCTTCTAAAGGAAGTACCATGTATATCAGAAAATCTCAGAAATAAATGAATGGGAAGCACCCGGATCAATTAATACTCTAGCAGTAAAATCAAAGATAGGTAAAATACCTTCAATAAGATTGGATGCTTCCGCTTGAGCTCTGGTAACAGCCATCACTCGACCCCGTCCTCCTCTTTGGTACGGTGCACTTCTACCCTGCTCTCCTGACCGCTGAAAGGACTGCTGCTGCTGCTGCTGGGTCCCTCTACCTCTACCATAGTCTGCTCTCGAGGATATGGAAATTCCTTGCTATATGTCCTGGCTGCCCACAAGTATAACATCTAAAAGCTGGATATTTGTAGGCTGCCCTGCCGTGCTCTTCTGTGATTCTTCTGAAACCGGCGGTCTGTAGTCGCGGCCCAGCTGAAAACCTCCCTGCTGAAAACCCTGTTGCCTGCCTCTACCACGGCCTCCTTGAAAGAATTTCTTGATCTGCTTGCCCCATTTTGCTATTCCAGATGATGAAGAAGCTCCAGAAGGTGCTTTCCCCTTACTAATTCCTCCTGACGGTTGTGGATGCTGAAAACTACCTAAACCTAAACCACCTGTCTGAGACTGCCCCTGCCTGGCTCGAATAGTCCTCTCAAGTATTGTTGCTCTCTGAGCTGCCTCTTCCACTGTTCTACCCATCAATGGGATCACTGCATCTTGCAATTCTGGCCTCAGACCTCGAATAAAATATTCCACCATCATGATATTATCAGTTACTACATATGGGGCGTACCTGCTCAAGGCTATAAACCTCATCTGATATTCAGTACCGAAAGATTCCCTTGCTGAGTGTCCTGAACTGTTCTCTTTTCATTTGTTGAATCTGTATTGGGAAGAAAGAGTCATTAAAAATTGACAAAAATTCCGACCATGAAATAGTGTCCTCCGTCCTGCCTGTAAAATTGTATGCATCTTAATCGCCACCATTCCTCGCGTAACCCTCGTAACTGGGATGCCGCAAGAATTACTCTATCTTCCTGGAGACACCTCATTATCGCAAATACCCTCTCGATCTCATGTATCCAATGTCCGCTGTATCTGGGTTGGGACCTCCTGAGTATGTAGGGGGCTGCTATCTCAAAAATCGCTCTATAAGTACCGTAGTCTCCTCTCCAGTAGCTGGTCTCACTGGAACTGCCGGTTGTACAGGTACTACAGGAGGTACCTCTACTCCGGGTGGGGGTGGAACTGGAGCTACTGGTACTGCCTCCTCTAGAAAGGGTGGTACTACTGCCACTGGCTGTACCAGTGGTTGCTGATCCAGTCTTACCCGAATCTCTATCAAGCTTCCCAAATTCTTTCTATCATTCTCTGCATAGGATCCTCTCCTGCCCCTTCTCCTTCACCTCCCACATTTCTCCTTTCGGCCATTACTACTCCTGCACAAACATTATCCAACAACACATACACAAGAAATCTATACAAACGGGTCACTACCAGCAGTGGGTTACAGTAATGACATAGCCATGTAATTTCCAATTCCTTTATATTCTAACGGACCTTGCTCTGATACCAACTGTGACGGTCCTCGCCATTCAGACCCGTTAACTTAATAACGAGCCTAACTCGAGTCCGCCTCCCACGAACGGCCGAAGCCTCGCAAGGGATATCAACCACGAGTCCGTAGAAACATAAGGAACTAGCTCAAATATTCATAAGATCTGCCAATCTCACAAATATTTACATGAAATATACATAACTGTAGTACAACTGTAACCAAAGTACAACAGAACCTGGGGCATACCCCGAGGTAAACAACAGAAAAGTGAAAATTACACTGCTGGTGGTGCTGAACCTCCACTGGACGACGGGCGCGAAATCTCCTGATCTCCCTCACCTGGTAGGGGGTAGGGGTGAGCCTCTCGAGTCATTGGCTCAGTAGGGAAACTCCCTAGAAACCGAGCAAACTAACACAAGTAGCAGCAGGAAATACTACACTAACAATTTATAATTTTATCCAGCAGGATATAAAACTATAAGTACTACTTACCCTTTGCTGCTTAACAGAATCGACGTAAATATAAAACAGTAAAACCAAACATGTGTACGAGCTACTGTAGAGAAACGCCACTCTGGCCACGTCAACTGGTTCCCGACACAAGTTACTGACCCGGACAAACAACACAGGACTACCTCTCAGTCTCACAGCCACGGACGAAAGGTCCAGCTGCCGCTCCACTAAACAAGTACAAAGAACTGTGGAGTCCACTAAACCACCACAACCTGCAAGTCATGCACCTCGCAGGCCCATGCCTGGCACCTTTAGGGACTCTGGCCCGAGCTCCCTAAAGTGAGGCACTAGAAAGCAGGACTAGCTGGGGTCCAGTACGTCTACTGGTGTCCGTCTCCCCCAACTACGAGAGCGCTACAAGCGACAACACAACAAACTCTCTCTAGTCGCTGTCCCACTACCGTCTTTCCCTCAGCTGGACGTACAAGAGTGAGGGTGTCCAGGAAGACGACAAGACCTCATCGGTACCCAGTACCGGGACAAGCCCCGATCACTCACGTGCCTAGCTCACACAAAACCTGGGGCTCCCAACTGAAAGGTATCCACGGAAGGCATCAAACTACACACCACGTACACAGAAACCACATGCACAATGCACAATCCACGTGAACCCACGTAAACCACATACCTCACACTCCCCGAGCGCTGAAAGAGTGCCAATGCACCTTTACTATCATCACATACCACAAATCACACTAAACGGATAATCAACACTTATACGCATTTATGAATAACTACGTTCGATTGTTATCGCGACAGGATACTGCATCGCCTTCATAACGCGACGGCACGATGGATCACTTTTTGAACGCGACACATCACTATGTCGCGACATGGTCGCGACGCCTTAACAGGTGCGAACCCTAAACCGAATCCTTCATTCAGATCACTCCAAACTTTTTAGAACCTACGGTTTCCATTCCATTTTCATGCTTTAATGTGTTCCTACACATGTTATCTAAGGTTTAGAAAGCAGGAAACATTATCCACATCACACGAACGTTCACAGATCAAACCACGGGAAATCTCCCTACCTTCGCGAAGAACGCAATGAACGAAGCTCGTACGACGTTTCCCCCGCTCCACCAAGCGTCCTTGCGGTGGAAACTCGCCAAACCAACGACTAACAAGCCGAATCGCCCGCAATTCCACAGCAAAAACCCCCTGGCCGAGCAGAGCTTCTCTGAGCTCTGTTCTGCCAGGGTTTCTTAAAAACGCAGTACATATAAGAACGCGACGCTCGACTAAGTCGCGACCTGAACGCGACGCATTAGGTTGTCGCCTTAAGCCTGCTGACGTCAGTCCTTGCGCCCAGCATGCGACACGCGGCAGACATGCAAACGTTCACTTAAACTGGCGGTTTCATGAACGCAGAGCCATGGGCTATCGCGATCAAAACGCGACGCCCCTCACTGTCGCGTTAGGAACCGAGAAACAGTGAGCGCTTTGGGAAAAATCTCATAACCTACGAAAATCACCTGCCACACACACGTCATCGGCCACACACTGGACTCCATAACCACACAATGACGATCCGAACGGTCGGAACGTTACATAGTGGAAGGGTCCCATTCCAGTGAATGCTGTGGGCATGTGAATAGTCAAATGTTGGCTAAGAAGATTCTTAGGTAGGGCTACTAATGGCCAACCTTAGAAGAAGACTGTGCCATCTACGTCCATAGGTGTGTCAAGTGCCAAGTTCATGCCGACAAAATCCATGCTCCAGCTTCCTCTTTACATCCACTATCTTCCCCTTGGCCGTTCTCCATGTGGGATTTTGATATCATTGGGCCTCTGGGTGATCCTAACGCTCAAGTGAAATAAAAATCTTTCATTCTTACTGCCACTGAGTACTTTACCAAGTGGACTGAAGCTAAGACGTTCGCGGAAATTAAAGGCTCGACCATGTGCAGGTTCGTCATGAAAAGCATCATCTCGTGGTTCGGAGTACCAAGCGGCTTCATCACCGACAATGGACCCCAGTTTATATCCCAAGAGCTTCAAGACCTATGTAAGAAATTCAATATTTCCTTGCATCAATCGTCTCCTTACTATCCACAGGGCAATGGCCAAGCCGAAGCCACAAATAAAACGATTTTGAAAACTTTAAAGAAAACTTGTGAGTCTCATAAGTTCGCTGATTGGCCTGAGAAATTGATTGAGGCTCTATGGGCCTACCGCACCTCCGTCTGCACGCCCACTGGGCAAACTCCCTTTTCGCTTACTAATGGGATGGAGGCGGTATGTCCACATGAGATCCTCATTCCTTCGCTAAGAGTTCAGCTAGACAAAGAACTTAATCCTGACAAACGTCGAGAGGCGTTACTTACGCAGCTAGAACTCCTAGACGAACGGCGTCTAGCCGCAGCTGATCATGTGCTTTCATATCAAAATAGACTCTCAAATTTTTTTCAAAATAAAGTAATTGAGCACAAATTCCAAGAAGGAGACATGGTTTTGAAGTGAATTTTCATAAAACCTGGGGTCCTAGGTCAAAATTGCAACCAAACTGGGAAGGGTCGTATGTTGTTAAGGAAGTGTACCCTGGGAACGCGTACAGGTTAGTCAATGCCGATGGTGAGGAGCTTTCTCACCCGTGGAATGGGCTGTATCTTAAAAGATTCTACCCGTAATAAAAGGTTTTCAATAACTATATCTTTTTACAAAAGAATGTTGGGAGCTATGTGTCTCACTTCCTTCCATTTGTTGACAAACAAACTCCTGTGTTCAGTCACACACACAACACAGCAACCCAAGGTCAATTCCCCTTAGTTAGTGATGTTCCTATTTAGTCCTAGTGCAAGGGGACGAAGGTCAATTCTCTTCTTGCTCGGACAACGTCTAGGGGCAAAAGGACGCTAACATGTAGACAAGCGAAGGTGTAGATCATGTGCATGAGGTCTCAAAGAGAGGCGGTTTGTTCAAAAGAAAGAGGAAGAAAATGATAAAAATGATAAAAAAAAATGATGAATAAAAAATGATGAGATAGGGGCATGTCAAAGAGTGGCAGTACAGTTCCCCGAGGGACGCCCTTGAGCCCGGTCGTACGCATGCCCCAATCAAGTGCAATGACCATAAAGTCTCTAGACAACAGACGGATTACGTATGAGCCATACCCTTGCAAATCTTACAAACTTGTATCCCAAGCTCCAAGGCCGAGTCTTATCTCCTCTTAAGTCTTCCAATCCCTTCTCACGACCAGAGAACTCATGCACTTGGTCTATGGTGGAACGTTAATGACTAGGGGCAAGCAAACTTTGGTAAGCCAAAAAAAATCAAATGCACACTACACATAGAGGATGTTTGGCAAACATAAGAGAGGAATAAGATCCATAGCACATCACTCAAGAGCAAAAGATGGAGTTATTTGAAAAATCCTAAAAATAAAAAAAAAATCAAAAAATCCCAAACTAAAAAAAAATCAAAAATTCCAGAATCCAAACAAATAAATCCCAAAATAAAAAAAATCAAAAATTCCAATATCCACAAAAAATCAGAAAATTCCAAAATCCAAAAAAAAAAGTCAGAAAATTCCAAAATTCAAACAAATCAGAAAATCCCAAACTAAAAAAAAAATCAGAAAATTCCAAAATCCAAAAAAATCAAACAAAAAATCCCCAAAACAACAACAAAATAGAAAATCCCAAAAATCCAAAAATCATAAAATCCCAAAATCAAAAAAAAAATAGAAAATCTCAAAACCTAAAAAAATTTGTGTGTACATATCACTTTCCTTTTGCATACATTATTTTCATTTTATTTATCGCTTATTTGAATAAGGCTCAGCCCCTTGACAATTACGAAGTCAAGATTATTTTTAATGTAAGGTGCTGAGCCAAAGAACAGAACTGACCTGTTTTTGTTAAGTGTACAGAGACAAGGAATTTTGGAGCAAGCACATCTATGTACTCGGGGTACTCTTGTTCTCTCCCTCTCTCGTATTCGGATCTCCCTCTCTCCCATGTTCGGATCTCGTCTCACTCGCATGTCAATTACAAAATCATTCATTTTGTAAACATTGATATAAAGTAAAAGATCCACTAAGTGATAAGTCATATGTACAAAGATAAGGGGAGGTGGCTCACAAACTCCTCACTGTCCCCACCACCATCTCCCCGGATCCCTCCTGCCTCTCTGGAGGTGGTGGCATCTCACCACCACCCCTACCGCTCTGGGCACTCGCCTTGCCCCGATGGCGTCTCTCCTCTTCCTCGTTCCTCCGACGGCTAGAGGAACCTGCCAAATATTGTCCGACAGAGGCCCCGCTCGCCCTACTCGCTCCGCTCCTACTCCTACTCCTACTCTGAGCGGCCTGGCCTAGGGTCGTCACTAGGCCATGGATCTTCTCTATCTGGATCTGCTACGCCGTCACCCCAGTATGCAGCCTCACCATCTCCATCTGGTCCATTAACGACCCCTGCACCCGCAGTGTCGCCAGCTCCCACGTCGTCTCCGCCACCAGTAGCTCCGCTGCCTCCGCCCGGATACGCAGCCGGTCCTCATCGCCCGTGGCGGCATCAACCTGTCCCTAAAGCTGGGACGTGAGGTTAGTGGCGGTCCTCAGCTCCCTCTCCTTCAAAAGAATTCAACTCAGTACCATGTTTAAATAATCTTTAAATTAAAGACAATGTCTTACTTACCTACTTGGCCAGCTCGGTTTGTGTCTCCTCGACCCTCCTCACTGCGGCCGCCAGTCGGTCTTCTAGATCCCACTGGGAACTCTCCGATGCCCTGGAAGAGGAGCCTCCAGCTCCTGCCGCTCTCCTCACCCTCTCCAACTCCTTCTGCTGCACACGCAACACACGTTAATTTCTTCAAATCAGCCATGAAAATGGTAATGTATGGAAGTTTGAGTATGTACTTACCAGCTGCTCCGTCTCCCTCTGAGCCACCGCTCGGTCCTGCGCAGCTGAGTGTAGCAGGGCCTATAGTGAGGCAATCTCCCCGGCCACGTCAATCTGCAATTCAAATATCAGTTCAATTCAATTCAATAAAGATCATTTCATAGTGTTTGAGTTTATGGGTTTTACCTGACGCCTCCTGCCACGGTAGACCCTCGCGCCGTACTTTAAAGTGAATGCCTGTAAGTATGCGTCGTCGAATGTGGCCTCCGACCGGACCTGCTTTCCCTTCCGCTCTCAGTTGTTGATCTTCTCCTTGGCCCGCACTTGCCAGTATGTCGTGCCATGGAGTCCCCCGAAGCTCCGACCAGGCCTAGCAGTCCGGTCTCGGCTGGGGAACTCCACTGCACTCTGGCGTAGGCCGAGCGACCTCTGAGCTAAGAACAAGTGCAGAGGTAGCACAAGGTTGAATGCATGGATCCACACTGACCTACCAAAGTAGGGGCGGGCCTGCACCAACCAAGGCTGTCCCTCATCTCCCTCCTCTAGATATGGCTGCCACACCACCTGCACATCAAAAACATCTGTTTAGTAGCCAAGCAGTTAATTCAAATCATCGAAGTTAGAGAGCAGGGTAGATAACTCACATCTAGCTGAGGGTAGGTGTCGATCTCGTCCTGGATGGACGCCAACTGGTCCTCCAATGTATGAGTGTCGCGGCGAGAATCCCAGCGTCGAGCTATGGGCACAAGGCCCGTTTGCCCTAGGATCCCTCTCCTCAGGTCAGGGAGGTGGAGGTAAGCCCAAACCTGCAAAAGCATGAAGTCAGTCAAATCTCAAGCCATATCAAAGTGCAGTAAGTAAAGGCGCAAAGGAGAGAAATGTACCTGAAGTAACGGGAAGAAACCACTCGTGGACGTCTGTCGCTCAGAGGCGTCCAAACTGTCGAACTGGTGCGCTAGAAATGCGGCCCCCCAAGAGTAGTCGCCCACCCCGTCCAGGTCCTCCAGGTGCGGCAGGAACCGACAGTGGACTACGTCGCCTCTCGTGGCAAATAGGAGTCTGCCCAAGAACAAGATGAGAAAGCGATGCAATCAACCAAGACTGGCCTCTGCCCCTGGCTCCTCTGCTAGCACCAGCTGGCACCCCCAGGTCAACCTCTGCAGCTGCCCATCCACCGTTTCTCCCACCTTCTTCCCCACCTCATAAAGCCCCAAGCTCTCCTGCAGCGCCACTCTAGGGACAAGGGAAGACCTCGCCTCTACAGTCAAGCCTAACAGTCGGTGGGCTATCTCGCTATAACCTGGGTAGGTGAACCCGCTCACAGGATTCCCGTACACCCTAAGTCCCGTGATCCGGCTCACGTCCTCCAAACTGGGGATCATATGACCCCATGGGAATACGAAGGCAGTCGCCTCCGCATCCACACTGCTTCGCAGGGCCTGGGTGAGCGCGGGATCCGCCCTTATCCTGTCCATCCTAAGCACCACCCCAAAACCCATGCCCTCCAACCTCTCTCTCTGAAAGGCCGGGAAGGCTAAGTAGACTGCCAATACTAGAAGCCAAGAAACCTGGGCCCTCATTTTCCCCTGCAAGCACAAATTAATTCAAGATCAGTTTAAATTCTCCTTGTTGGTTTTTTCGGCTGAGGTCGTGTCGGCCCAGTGGGGCGCGATCTTGTCGCGGCATCATGATATGCCGCGACAACATCGCGACTCTCCTTGGATCCGCGATCTTGTCATGACGTCGCGATGAGATGCGACACTGTCGCGGCCCAGGCCCATGTCGCGATAGCTGGTATCGCGACGCTTGAGGCTGTCGCATTCTCAGGCAGAAGCCAACCGGACCTTTCTTTGTCCGGAGGCTATTTTCTCTGGGCATCATGCCCTACATCCGCCCTCTAGGGGCCTCCTTGCCCATTCCCACACATCCATCATGGTTTTAAGTTCGATTTACTTACCGTTTTCATGGCGTCCTCCCGTGCTCTTCTCGTTGTCTCCACGTCCGCCGTCGGGTTCTCCTGCTCCTCCATCTCCACGTCCGCCACTATCTCTTCTGCTAGAGTGGCCTCCTCGCGCCTCTGGGAAGAGGATTCCCTCCTCACGGACCATTTCCTCCTCTCGTCGCCCGGCGAGCCACTGCCCCCGCCATTGCTGCTGCATTTCCGCCTTCCATCACCGTGAAAGAGAGAAGTGAAAAGGGAGAAGGAGAGAGTTTGAGGGAGCTCGGGTAAGAATCAAGAAATCTCTAGAGAGTTTGAGGGGTTTGAAAGCGTAAAGGAGGGAGAAGAGGGTTGTTTGCATTTTGAATCCTCGGTTGAGGACGCGACGCAGCGGGGTGTCGCGTTAGTGTTGCGTCGTCTAGGTTGGTCGTGACATGGTCGCGACCTAGCGCCACGTCGTGATTTTAAGGCGTCATCCCTGCCAGTCGCGTCATAAACAGAGACTTGAGAAAACAAATCAAAACCTATTTTTTATTCATTCAAAGTTGTCCATACATTGTCCAAATCGCTCCTACATTCAATCCAATGCATTTTCTACCCTAACTACCACTTAATATCATGCCTACATCAGACCCATCATTCCCAAGCCTCCGGTGCTGCTGGATGGATCTCCTTCAGTGCCTTGAGGTACTCCTGGATCACGTCTTCATCTTCCACCACCTCTGCTTATACGAGAGCCCTAGCGCATCCCTCCCAGTGGATGATGGCGCTCCGCACGTCTCGCTCATCCTGATCATCATCCATCCGCCTTTTCTGAATAGGCGGGAAGTGTGAAAAGAAGGGGACCACTGTGCATGTCGCTCCGCACTGCAAGTAGCAACGGTCTGGATTGTAAAGGACCAGTGCTTCGTTGCCCAGAAGTCGAAGTGTCAGTCCAGGACGTTGCCGTAGGCGGATCATCCTGTTGTGGAGGAAGCGTGGGTGCATGTTGAACTCCGCCACGGTCATGTTCTTGAAGTGATCATGCCACCCTTCAATCCCTTCACTTGGGCCATTTTGCACCATGCCTGTGGTGTCATATAGAGGGGCGCTCCGACAAAGGCAAGAGGGTGATGTAGCATAGTCTTGCACTCGGTGGAGAGGGTCCATCACCCGGAACTATATGTGCATGCCCATCCAGAGCTCAAGGGTGATGACGAAGCCGTAGAAGGGGCCTCCGGTGGCTGCGGAAGAGAGACCAGCATAGAGATAGCCAAGAACAGCATGACCGATGCTCATACCATCCGAGACGGAGTCGATTATGCTCAGGTTTGCAATGGAGATGTTGTCGTCTTCAGCTGGGAAGAGAATGACATCGCAGATACAGACGGCGACTGCTTTGGCAATGGCGAGATGGTTCCCAATCTTGCGTTTGCACTGGGAGATGACCCACTAGGCGATAGGGAGAAGATACACATGAGTCTGGCTAGTCATGGAATGCAGGTCAGTCTTCCTCGTGGTAATCTCCCGAGGATGCTCCACGCGTTGATCGGCACTACGGTATAGGAGAGGGCAAGCTCCTCCCCCCTCTGGTACCTTGGGAAACCCAGCATTGTCTCCAACTCCTCTAGCAAGATGGTCGCTCGAACCTGGGGAAAATGAACGTGTGGGTCTGGGGATGCCACAGCTCCGTCAGTGCTGTAATGCTATCCCATACATGCACATTTTATGATACTGCTTGGCTAGGACGAGCACACTGGACAACCCCCACTCACGCAAGTGGCGAATGGAGGAAAGTGGAAGCAAGTCGATCATTGGGTCAGTCATAGCACTTTAGAAAACCTCCTATGTCCCGGGAGAATCTGATGTAGAAGAAAATAAAGGAGTGGGTTGAAAACAGGGGAGGATGAGAAGTAGAAGGGAGGAAAAAGAACCAGAATAAGATCACTTACGTGAAGTTCCGGCCGTGTGCATATATGCCTGGGCAAGGAAGAAAGACATTGGAGCTCAGCATGGGATTCCTGGGCCACCTTGGACCGGCATAGGGCGGGATGTCTTCTTGGAAGGCAGAAGAAGCTCTCTACATGGCTGCAAGAGAGAGAAAACTAAAGAAAAGCTGAGAGAGAGAGAGAGAGCTGGGGGATTAGCACCCTAAGCAGCTCTATTTATAGAGTTCTGGGGGGCTAATCCAAGCTAATCCCGTACCTAGGAGATAGAGTCATAGTAGGGTGAGTTTAGGAGTCCTAGTGTTAGTCTAGGTGGTCTTAGAATAGGGGTAAACACAGATTTTCTGTGTTTATCACTTCTGTCGATGTCGTGACGCTGCGATATGCCGCGTTCAGGTCGCGACATGGTGGGGAGATGCGACTATGTCGCGACCCCCAAAGGCGTCGTGTAGCAACCTGAATTTTTTGAAAAATAAAATTTAAATAATAAATTAAAAACTCAACTAAAGGGATATTCAATGAAAAGAGTATTAAATAAAACCCATTAAATGGAGAAGAGTAATGGGCTTTGCTTAATGGATCCTCTAGAACTTATTGGGTCAAAAATATGTTTACGAAGGGAGAATAATAAGAAAATACCCTAAATTCAGAGTTTAATTATCTCCTAATTGGAAAGGGGTTATTAAGCAATAAAAGTGGCAATTAGAGTTGGAATTGGATTCCTAAACCTACTCCATATAGTCTAGCACGAATTTAGATACTATCCTAACCCAATTAGAGATTGGAAAGAAAGAGAGGAAAGGTGGAGTTAGGAAATCTCGTAATTAAGAGGAATTTGAGTAGTAGTAGGAATGAACTTTTTTTATATAAATACACCTCTTAAACCCTCATGGCCGGCCCTAGCTCGTGCAAAGGGGTTCTTGGACGTGGAGAAGAGGCCAAGGAGGAGAGAATCGAGGAGAGGAAGATCCATCAAGCTTCTTCCTTCGTTCTTGGAGTTCTAAGTCCTAGAAGATAAATCGAGTCAAAGGTAGGCATTCTCATGAGCAAAATTAAATTAAATTCGTCTGTAGGTAGTTCCAATCACCAGGAACAAAAGCCCTCTTGATTCCCTCTTTTTCATCGAGCCAATCTTTTGTTCTTGATTTTAGAAGATCTGCAAACATGACAACCCGAGACATCATGTTTAATTCAAATCTCTATGAATACTTGATCCCATGCTACGAAATTCCTGTAGATACTTCATGTTGTTAGTTGTTAGGGATCTTTTTCCCTAAAAGCCCTAAATTTCATCGAGCATGCTGATCGAATTTAATCAATCTTTCTCTATGTGCCATGTTCTGAATAACTCGTTCTTGCTCATATTCAAACCCTATATGAACCATGCTCTCTCTCTAATTCCGATTTATTGAAAGTACCCTTACATGTCTACTTTAATTTACAACTTGTTTCGTGATTTTTCATCGACTATGTAATTAGTTATGATTTTTCAAAGTACCATATGTCCAAACAAGTCAAGTTGGCACGCAATCTGATGTAGAACCTTTTTCCCGCTCAAACCTAGGTGAAGTACCTGAGAATGCGACGGCTCGACACGCCACGTTCTAAGAGCCGTCGCGACCATCATCTGGTCGCGTTCTGAATGCGACAGGAGACCCCATCGCGTTCTGGCCGCCTGAGTAGACAGCCCTATCGCGACCCGTACAGGACCCTGTCGCGTTCCATCATGACCCTGTCGCGACCCTTACATGGGTATGTCGCGATCACAGGATTTTGCATGAAAACCCATAAATTTTATTGCTCTCACGCCTTTTTAACAGTCGTACACAGTATAAACACCTGTTTTAAAATGGAGCTATATTGAATACTTAAAAAAAAACATTTCACGACTTCTTTTCTATCTATGATTTCTCTTACACATGCACACATATGAACCATCCATATATGGCTGAAATATGGCATAAAATAACTCACAATGTATCTGGTAATTTATTGTAATTAAGTATATTAATTGCCATATTTTAAAGGACTTGTATTCGTTTCTTGCGTTGTTTATATACTGATATCGACGCTCCACTATTCTAGAATTCCTCTAGAACGTCGAGCACCTATTTTTATATACACACTTTACTTGGCTTGTGGTGAACTCTCCGTCGGATATTCCCTTCGCCGGACTAGTAAACCATTGCACAAGGCCTCCGTAAGTCTCCTCTGATCATGGATTCCCAGATGGTCGACGAGCCGATTGTACCCTAACACCCATTACACCTTTAGGGATCGATATGATCCAAACGGCTATTAGAAGTTCGCTCTTACTTGAATCACGTCGGACCTCTAGACTTGTGCATAACATAGCCAGCGGGAAGATCGTGAATTCCACCTGACTGCCAATACAACGTGCGGGTGTTGTGCAACTGTTACTATAGTCTGTTACTCGTCGCAATACGTGCAATGTCCACTAGCTCCCATCTATACTCTGCTCGCTCGTCTATTCACGTTCTCTCTACTATCTCATCTATTCATCTAGTGCTCTTAACTATTCTTGGTACTCTATATTGGCCATTGACTGATTGTCTAAAGATACAATACAACCAATGCCTGGCAATATATAAAGGGCCCGATCTGGTCCTGGGATGTGCGCCCGAAAGTGCTAGTGCCCATGGGAGTTAAATGATCAGAGTGTTTGGCATTACACTCAAGTGCTATCTATCTCGACTATCTATATGACAATCAAAACACAAAACGTGCTATACTCTCTCGATGTCTAGAATGACAAACAAGTGCTATCTATCTCAACTATCTATATGACAATCAAAACACAAAAAATGCTATACTCTCTCGATGTCTAGAATGACAAACAGTGTTATACTCGTCGTGCTATTATTATACATGTGCTAGTTGTGCTATGGCCATCCTGCTATTCGTGCTATACTCGATACTTGTGCTATTTTTGGAAACTATACTCTATCCCATGCTATTGTGCTATCATGTTACCTGTTGTGCTATCTCTTGCTATATTTTGACTCTCTTGTACCTGCTATCTTTAGATACTCTGCCATTAAATGCGTTAATTATTTAAAGCCTGCTTGAGCCTGAGATTTAAGTCCTACTGGGCGTTATTGCTCACCCTACGTTATTTGATGTTGCGTTCTATGGTGAGTTCGAGGATGACACATACACTCACGAGGAAGGGAATGACCAAGAGTGAAGCCAGGAGTACCCTCGAGTCATTATGTTATCTTAGAGTTGTAGTTAGTTATTTCCTTCTATTGCAATGTAATTGGGCCCTATAGAATGGCTCTGATATTAGTGGTTGTAACTAGACGTTTGAAAAGTTATTAATGAGAAAGATTTACTTTAGTATTATTCAATGTGCAATGATTTGATGTCTAGTATTCGCTCTATACCTTTTTCTTGCAACTGCCTTCGCGCTCCGATATTCCGCGTCGGGGCGTGACAGTTTTGTGGTATCAAAGCCTAGGTTATTCTTAGTACAGGATGAACTAGGTTAACCTGCCTCGACTATAGTCAATTATCCACCTATGTGAGTTGTGGTTAGAGCAAGGGTAACTAATTAAAATAAACTCACACATGCACAAATTAACTTTTAATCAGCATTATAACTATCAAACTATTTTATAGGAACTAAACAGCTACAATGACTGTGGAACGTGCCCAGAAGAGAGGCATGCAACAGTCCCTCTAGGAATTGACTCGTGCCATACTACATGGCACCCAGCAAGGTGGTGGTAATCGCGGAGGGAACCAACCGGGTGCAGGCAAGCTGCATCACAATTTCAGGGGTCTGAACCCACCTAGGTTAGTGGGTCTACGGATCCAGATGAAGCGGAGCACTGGCTAAGGAAACGGAAAGGATCTTCCGTGTAATGCAATGTGCGGACGGGGACAAACTCCTATTAACGACATTCCAACTGGAGAAGGATGCCCGTGCATGGTGGGAGTCTGTGGAAGCCACAAAAGCTAACGGCCATTTACTTGGGCCGATTTAAGGAAGCTTACAATGCTAAGTACTTCTCTGAACGAGTACAGGAAAAGAAAGTTGTTGAATTCGCTGCTCTTAAAAACGAAGCCTAACAGTAGCAGAATACGAAGCCCAGTTTTCTAGACTGGCAAAATATGTGAACATCTGATCAACACTGAGAGAATGAAGGCTAAGCGCTTTCTAAATGGCCTTAAGCCTCAATACATTACTCAACTGGCGCCACTCGACATACAAACTTATGTCGAGATGGTTAAGAAGGCCCAGCTACTAGAGGACGCTACGGACTTCACTGACCGTATCAATGGAAGTTCGTAAAGAAAAAATGACATCAGGACCAGCATCTGCCAAGCCGACCAACGGCAAAAAGCGTCCTTTCCACCCAACTAAGGGATCCAGCCAAGATAGGAAACCCAAGGTCTTCATCCCCAACACTCCAGCAAAAGGTAACTGCAAGCACTGTGATAAACCTGGACACACCGCTGATGGGTGCTGGGAAAAGCCGGAGCATGTCTGCGCTGCGGAAGTCATAAGCATTGCATACCCAAGTGCCCGATGTTGAAAGAAAATGAGAAGCACACTGCTATGCCTAAGAAACAGGGTAGGCTGTAAGCCTTGCACAATGAAGAAACCATTGAGGAGGGTGGCATGGTAGAAGGTACCCTGCAAGTCTTTTCTTTGCCAGCATTTGTGTTATTAGATACTGGAGCTACTCATTCATTATATCTCAACACTTGCTGATACCTGACTGCAAAACCTACCACCATGGGTTGTGAATTCTCTGTCACAACACCCTTGGGGGAGAAGGAGAAACTAAACCAATACTTTCCATCTGCCGATGTAATGATCGGAGACCAAACCTAAAGGCCGACTTGGTATGTATGTCCATGGAAGGGTATGATGTCATATTAGGAGCCGACTGGTTGTCCACATATGGGGCAAGCGTCGATTGTAAGAAAGGAAGGGTGACATTTAGTGACTTTCCTAAATTAGCATTCACTGGGATTAGACATAAGAAGCGAATGTCTCTAGTCTCCGCCGTAAAAGCCATAACATGATTAGGAAAGGATGTTTTGCTTTCCTTGCGGCTGTCATAGTCGAAAAGAAGGGTTCAAAAATAGAAGACATCCACATAGTCCAGGACTACCCAGATGTATTCCCTGAAGACTTACCCGGAGTTCCCCTGAATGGACGTCAACTTCGCCATTGAGTTGACTCTTGGAGCTGCTCCGGTATCGCGTCAACCGTACGGATGTCGCCTGCCGAATGAAAGAACTAAAAGCACAACTGATGGAGCTGCTAGAGAAGGGGTTCATCAGACCAAGTACCTCCCCTTGGGGAGCACCTGTGCTATTCGTCAAGAAGAAGGATGGGTCGATGAGACTACGCATCGACTATCGTCAACTCAACCAATTGACCATCAAGAACAAGTACCCATTGCCCAGGGTCGATGAACTATTCGACCAGATATCTGGAGCCAGTACTTCTCCAAGATCGACCTTTGATCTAGTTATCATCAAATGAGGATCAAGGATGACGATATCTTCAAAATGGCTTTCAGAAGCAGGTATGGACATTACGAATTTGTTGTTATGCCTTTTGGTCTAACCAATGCTCCTGTAGCCTTTATGCAACTCATGAACATCATATATCGGCCATACCTTGACAAATTTGTGGTCGTCTTCATCGACGATATCCTCATATATTCAAAGACCAAGAAAGATCATGAAGAACACTTGAGGACCGCACTGCAAGTCTTACGAGACAACAAACTATATGCAAAATTAAGCAAGTGCGAGTTCTGGCTCGAAGAGTGTCTTTCTTGGGCCATGTCATATCAAAGGATGGCATCTCTGTTGATCCCTCCAAAGTCGAAGCTGTACTCAACTGGGAGAGACCAACCAACGTCACCGAGATAAGAAGCTCCTAGGGACTGGTTGCTACTACAGGCGGTTCATCAAGGACTCTCAAGGATCTTATCCTCTCACGTGTTGACACGAAAGGACTGTCATACCTCAGCACTGTTCTCGCTCTGCCAATGAGGGAGAAGGTTTCTTTGTCTACAACGATGCCTCAGGAATCGGGCTAGGATGTGTACTCATGCAAAAGGAGAAGGTCATCGCCTATTCTTCAAGACAACTGAAGACACATGAAGTCAACTACCCTGTACATGATCTCGAGCTGGCTGCCTAGTGTCTCACTTGACGATTTGGAGACACTATCTATATGGCGAGCAATTCACTGTCTACTCAGACCATAAAAGTCTGAGTATTTATTCTCACAGAAGGAACTCAACATGAGACAAGGAGATGGCTGGAATACTGGAAAGATTTCGACTTCCACATCCAGTACCATCCAGGTAAGGGAAACACCATGGCTGGTGCTCTTAGTAGAAGGCCAATGGCATCTATCTCAAGTCTAGTCCTTGGCGAGATACAATTACTTGAACAATTCGCGAGGCTAGACTTAAATATCGAACATAGGGATGATCATGTTTTGATTGCCAATCTCAAGATCCAATCCGATCTGCTGGAGGAAATCAAGATACAGCAGGACAACGATCCATTCTTGGTTCGTGTCAAGGAAACCTTAGCAGACAGACCGAATTTTTCCATGACTGAAGATGGAAGGTTAGTATTCCAAGGGAGAACTTGTGTCGCAGACAACGAAGCCCTAAAAAGGAAACTAATGGATGAAGCTCATCAAACTAAGTACACTATTCATCCAGGAGGTACCAAAATGTATCAAGATATGAAAAGAACATTTGGTGGCCGAATATGAAAAGGGAAGTAGCCGAGCATGTAGCTCATTGCCTCACATGTCAACAAGTGAAGGCAGAACATATGCGCCCTGCTGGTACTCAGACCACTAGAATCCCAGAATGGAAGTGGGAAAGCATTGGCATGGACTTCATCATGGGTTTACCCAGAACTCGTGGTGGACTTGACGCCATATGGGTCATCGTTGACCGGTTGACCAAATCTGCGCACTTCTTACCCATAAAAAGTACATGGCCTGTGGAGGTGCTAGCTACATTATATGTCAAGGAGATCGTGCGGTTGCACGGTATTCCGTCATCTATTATCTCAGATCGAGATCCAAGGTTCACCTCTCATTTTTGGAAAGGTCTGCAAACTGCCCTTGGTACGAAGCTTAATTTTAGTACTACCTTTCACCCGCAGACCGATGGGCAAACTGAGAGGACAAATCAAATTGTAGAAGACATGTTAAGAGCCTGCATTATAGATTTCAATGGTCATTGGAATGAACACTTACCCTTGATTGAGTTCGCCTATAACAACAGTTACCAGGCGAGTATTAAAATGGCACCATTTGAAGCACTTTATGGCAGGAATTGTAGATCTCCTGTGTGCTGGAATGAAGTGGGAGAACAACAATGGTTAGGACCTGACATGGTACAAAGTACAACCCGAGGTATACAGATGATACGAGATCGACTCAAGATTGCTCAGTCTAGACAGAAGAGCTATGCTGATAAGAGAAGACGGGATCTGGAATTTCAAATAGGAGATCATGTGCTATTGAAGGTATCTCCTACTAGTGGTATTCAAAGATTCGGAGTGAAAGGAAAACTTAGTCCAAGATTCATTTATCCTTTCGAAGTACTTGAAAGGATTGGTGAAGTTGCTTACAGACTGGCCTTGCCACCAAATTTGGCAAGTGTGCACAATGTCTTCCATGTCTCCATGCTTATAAAGTATGTGTACGATCCTACAGATGTCATTCGCCATGATGATCTGGTGTTAAACAAGGACATGACGTATGAAGAGAAGCCGATCAAGATATTGGACCGGAAGGTACAACAACTCAGAAATCGTCTCATTCACGTGGTGAAGGTCTTATGGAATAACAGCGGAGTGGAAGAAGTCACATGGGAACCAGAAGGAATTATCAAACGCAACTACCCTGATCTATTCGGTAAGCCATTCTCTCCTGTAAGGTCATATAAATTTGGGGACCAAATTCTTTTCAAAAAAATATAAATTTAAATAAATAAATTAAAAACTCAGCTAAAGGGATATTCAATGAAAAGAGTATTAAATAAAACCCATTAAATGGAGAAGAGTAATGGGCTTTGCTTAATGGATCCTCTAGAACTTATTGGGTCAAAAATATGTATTTACAAAGGGAGAATAATAAGAAAATACCCTAAATTCAGAGTTTAATTATCTCCTAATTGGAAAGGGGTTATTAAAGCAATAAAAGTGGCAATTAGAGTTGGAATTGGATTCTTAAACCTACTCCATATAGTCTAACACGAATTTAGATACTATCCTAACCAATTAGAGATTGGAAAGCAAGAGAGGAAAGGTGGAGTTAGGAAATCTCGTAACTAAGAGGAATTTGAGTAGTAGTAAGAATAGGAACTTTTATTTATATAAATACACCTCTTAAACTCTCATGGCCGGCCCTAGCTCGTGCAAAGGGGTTATTGGACGTGGAGAAGAGGCCAAGGAGGAGGAGAAATCGAGGAGAGGAAGATCCATCAAGCTTCTTCCTTCATTCTTGGAGTTCTAAGCCCTAGAAGATAAATCGAGTCAAAGGTAGGCATTCTCACGAGAAAATTAAATAAATTCATCTGTAGGTAGTTCCAATCACCAGGAACAAAAGTCCTCTTGATTGCCTCTTTTCCATCGAGCCAATCTTTTGTTCTTGATTTTAGAAGATCTGCAAACATGACAACCCGACATCATGTTTAATTCAAATCTCTATGAATACTTGATCCCATGCTACGAAATTCTTTCTGTAGATACTTCATGTTGTTAGGGATCTTTTGCCCATAAAAGCCTTAAATTTCTCGAGCATGCTGATCGAATTTAATCAATCTTTCTCTCTATGCCAAGTTCTAAATAACTCGTTCTTGCTCATGTTCAAACCCTATAGAACCATGCTCTCTCTCTAATTCCGATTTACTGGATGTACCCTTACATATCTACTTTAATAGCAACTTGTTTCATGATCTTTCATAAACTATGTAATTAGTTATGATTTTTCAAAGTACCCTGTGTCCAAACAAGTCAAGTTGGCACGTAATCCGATGTAGAACCTTTTTCTCGCTCAAACCCAGGTGAAGTACCTGAGAACGCGACGGCTCGACACGCCGCATTCTCAGAACCGTCGCGACCATCATCTTGTCGCGTTCTGAACACGACAGGAGAGCCCGTCGCGTTCTGGCCGCCTGAGCAGACAGCCCTGTCGCGACCCGTACAGGACCGTGTCGCGTTCCATCATGACCCTGTCACGACCTTACATGGGTACGTCGCGACACAAGATTTTGCATGAAAACCCATAAAATTTATTGCTCTCACACCTTTTTAACAGTCATATACGCAGTATAAACACCTGTTTTAAAATGGAGCTATATTGAATACTTAAAAAAAAAACATATTCACGACTTCTTTTCTATCTATGATATGTTTTATACATGCACACACATGAACCATCCATATATGGCTGAAATATGGCATAAAATAACTCATAGTGTATCTAGTAATTATTGCAATTAAGTATATTAATTGCCCTATTTTAAAGGACTTGTATTCGTTTCTTGCGTTGTTTATATACCGATATCAACGCTCCACTGTTCTAGAATTCCTCTAGAACGTCGAGCACCTGTTTTTTATATACACTTTACTTGGCTTATGGTGAACTCTCGGTCAGATATTCCTTTCGCCGGACTAGTGAACACCTTGTACAAGGCCTCCGTACTCCTCTGATCATGGTTCCCAGATGGTCGACGAGCCGGTTGTACCCTAACACCCATTACACCTTAGGGATCGATATGATCCAAACGGCTATTAGAAGTTCGCTCTTACCTTGAATCACGTCGGACTCTGGACTTGTGCATAACATAGCAGCGGGAAGATCGTGAATTCCACCTGACTGCCAATACGACATGCGCGTGTTGTGCAACTGTTACTATCGCCTGTACTCATCGCATTACGTGCAATGTCCACTAGCTCTCATCTATGCTCTACTCGCTCGTCTATTCACGCTCTCTCTACTATCTCGTCTTCATCTAGTGCTCTTAACTTCTTGGTACTCTATATTGGCCATTGACTGATTGTCTAAAGATACAATACAACCAATGCCTGGATATATAAAGGGCCCAATCTGGTCCTAGGATGTGCGCCCGAAAGTGCTAGTGCCCATGGGAGTAAATGATTAGAGTGTTTGGCATTACACTCAAGTGCTATCTATCTCGACTATCTATATGACATGACAATCAACACAAAATGTGCTATACTCTCTCGATGTCTAGAATGACAAACAAGTGCTATCTATCTCGATTATCTATATGACAATCAAACCACAAAACGTGATATACTCTCTCGATGTCTAGAATGACAAACAAGTGCTATACTCGTCGTGCTATTATTATACTTGTGTTAGTTGTGCTATGGCCATCCTGCTATCCGTGCTATACTCGATACTTGTGCTATTTTTGGAAACTATACTCGATCCCGTGCTATTGTGCTATCATGTTACCTATTGTGCTATCTCTTGCTATATTTTGACTCTCTTGTACCTGCTATCTTTAGATACTCTGCCATTAAATGCGTTAATTATTTAAAGCCTGCTTGAGCCTGAGATTTAAGTCCTACTGGGCGTTATCGCTCACCCTACGTTATTTGATGTTGCGTTCTCAGGTGAGACCGAGGATGACACATACACTCACGAGGAAGGGAATGACCAAGAGTGAAGCCAGGAGTACCCTCGAGTCATTATGTTATCTTAGAGTTGTAGTTAGTTATTTCCTTCTATTGTAATGTAATTGGGCCTATAGAATGGCTCTGATATTAGTGGTTGTAACTAGACATTTGAAAAGTTATTAATGAGAAAGATTTGCTTTAGTATTATTCAATGTGCAATGGTTTGATGTCTAGTATTCGCTCTATCCTTTTCTTGCAACTGCCTTCGTGCTCCGATATTCCGTGTCGGGGCGTGACACGTCGCCTATTTATCTTGCGTGTTGCTATGTGTCTGTTCATAGTTTCTTTGCATAATTTGATTGTACGTATGTGTATATGTGTCATTGTTGTACTCGTGCTTGATTTATTTAAAAAAAAAATCCAAAAACCAAAAATCAAAGAAAAATGGTCACCACAGGTAAGTCAGGTAAGTATTTCTATCCCTATTCCCTTATATTACTATATAGTAATCTACTTATTATATCATTTCAAGGACCGAGGTTCTCAATGTGTTCTGGGATTTGAGTTCCCCTTTACCAAAAACAGTGATAATCTAGGTACACATTGTTAATCGTTGGATAGGCGTTGAGTCGGATAGGATTGGGGACAATGGACTCTGTCTTGCAGAGCGGTTGCAGGAAGACTCTTGACCCACTCTAGTCTGGCTTAGCAATATTATCCTTGATCTATTTTCTATTTTCTCCTTTCTTTGCATTTGTTTTGATGATTCTCTTCTTTAGCCCAGCATGCATCATGTAGGACTTTGAGCTTTCGCGTCTCATCCCTGGCTAATGGTGAGCCCTTGTTGAGTGCCCAACCCTCATATTTCAAACAAGAAATCCTATTCCATTCCGAATCGGAAGGTCTGCCTCTGAGCGAGTTGTTCCCGTCAGATTGCTAAGAATTTCATGTCTGGATTTCCTTGATTATCATCCTTATTCCTTGTGATCCGTTTTGGTTGCGAACCGCTCCCAGGACAAAGTCATGAGTTACCTGCCTGGCACGTACATGTCCCTCCAAAATGAAACCTGCAGGCCAATCGGCTAGGGTACCTCTCAATCAAGGGGTTGATCGTCCTTTACTCTCTTCCTCCTCGTCTAGGCTTGTGCTTTTCTTTGCATTCTGCTCAAGCAGCCAACCCGGGGCCTTCACGAAGATTCCAATTGCTTATTGGTTAGATCGGGTGTCTCTTACCTACTTTGGCTCCACTTTCCCACTCCGCTTCATCTCCACTTCGCCATCACTTCGTGACACGTCCGCTAACTTTGCTCCGCTCCTGTAAAGTGGAAGTCAAGGAGGGGCAAATCTGTAGACACCGATTTTTGGCCTACAAGTTGAACCACATTTCTTGTTATTTAAGTGAGCCCCAATATTGGTCACTCACCTTGAGCCCACCATTAACCTTGCTTTGAGCCCATTAACAGCCTAAATTTCCATAAAATCCCTCCCATTATCAATTACGAGAGTCCTTGAGCTTAAAGATCATTATTTTCTTATGTGATTGGCTGATAATTCAAAAAATAATCTACTTCCTTAACGAGTCGTATCGTAGCACCGCATTAGCTTGTCGCGACCTCCATGGCCGTCGCGACAGCTATGTATATTCATGCATGTGGCTTCATTGTCGCGGCCTTCCTGGACGATGCGTTAAAGCTTGTCGCGCCCCTACGATACGTCACGTCAACAGTCGCGCATGCAGGCCTCCGCAACCACCTCCACTTTATCCTCCTATGGCCATATCCCTATCTCTAAGCAACTCCCCAACCCCCTGAGCGCGGTTTGAGCTCGTAGGGCACCCTAGGGACTTGCTAGGATCTGCTAGGACTCTCCAATACGATTTCTCATGGGTTTTATCCCTTTATTTTGAGCATTCTCTCCATGGATGGGATTTTTCTCTCTTTTCATATAAAAGCAAGGGCCTTTCTTTCAGAGAGGTAGAGCCTCATTTTCACCCAGAAGGGCTGCAAATTTCCCTCTGATCAACACTTAGCCCGTAGCTCTGCCATTCCCCTCATTTCCTCCTATTCCCTTCACCATCCATGCTCATTTATCCATCTACAAGGCTTGGAGCTTGAGGAGGCGACCCTTGAGCTTCTACACCCATTGAAGACACCACTTGGAGCCAGGGAGTCGCCCCATACGGGGCTCCTTCTTCCTCTCTTCCCTCTTTCTTATTTCATGCATGTTTATTGCTTTGTTAGAAGGAACCATTTTCCCTTTTCCTTCCCATGTTTTCCACACACCCAAGGGGTTTAAAACCACCCCCAGTCCATTCCCACCATGCTTCACCTTTTCTTTTCAATTCGAATAGATACTATGCTTAGCTTGTTCTAACAGGGTTTTCTTCTTTGTTTTCGTTGTTTTGGTAGGTATTCAGACAACACTTCATGAGGAGCTTTGTCTTCTGGATGGCCGGAGGACAGGAAGGAGGTCCACCTACACCTCTCCCACACTGCAGAGAATGCGACGGACAACGAGACGCGACACAGAGACGCGCCTTTTACGGGCGTCACGTCATCAGAGCCATCGCGACGGGGTCCTCTGTCGCGATATCAGTGAGTCTCCATGTTCTCTCTCCTTTTCCTAGACTAGTTAGCCGTGTTATTTCTATTCTTAGGCAACTATCTAGGTGGCGATCACATCCACTTTTCCATGCCTTCATATTGAGAGCACGTTCTTTTGTGTACTTGGGGGCGCACAATCTCCGTGATTACAGTGGGTATACTCCAAATATATGTATTGATAGTCCATCATAAAGAATTTGGACCAATGGACCCCTCATAGCCATGATAAATTTAAGTAAGAAAAGAAAAAATAAATACAATAAAATCCGTAACGCTATTATTCCCTAATTAAAAGGGAAATCCTATAAGTTAAAATCATTAGGATGGGCTTTGCTAAATGGATCATATAAAAGTTATTGAGCCAAAATTGGGATTTTAAAAGATGAATAATAGGAAAATACCCTAAATTCACATCTAAATATTTCCTAAAAAGAAAAGGGCTATTAAATCATTAAAATAACTAATATGTGTTGGAGTTGGACTCTACCACTACCAAATTGGCTAGGTACGAAATTGCAATCCAACCAAAACCCAATTAGGAGGTGGAAAGCTAGGAAGGTTGAAAGAAATAAGGAAAACTCAGAATTTAATAGGAATTTGAGTAGTAGTAGGAATTGGAAACAATGGAAGCTTAAATACCCCCCAATCTCTCCATGGCTGGCCGTAACGACCCTCTTTATATCGGTACGATTATACCAATCTACGTCGGTACAAAGGGTGTCGTCACAGTGGGACAGTTACCCAACATTAAACATTTGATTGAGATGCACACAAATTTGAAATAGAACAGCGAAAACAAATAAATATTCAATCTTATTCCATCATCCACATCATATCCACAGTCTATGTAGTGATAAAAGAAATGCAAGTGTCCACATTATTACAACTACAAAAAATACACTGCCCATATGAATTACATCACTTATTGAATACATACTTTTGAAAAGAAAAGTACAATGTAGCACTATCCACAACTAAAGCTACTCCTCGCACTCGAAGTCGCTCTTCTCAATGTCCTCCTCAAGATGGAGGTACCTATCACACTTGTACGCCGAAGCAAGGATGAGTCTAAGAGACCCAGCAAGCAATCTAAGAATACAACCTTACTCATATCATAACCATATGCTTGTATTTTACACATTTAAGAAATAAACATGGTACATGCTTCATGCTACTTAAACAATTAATTATAAAACCTATAGCATGCTTTCTACACATTCTATTCACATGGTTCAAAATGCAAATCTTATTCAAATCATTTTGTAACAATACACAATTTAAGTATGGAACTATGTACAAAGTAGATAGCATACCTAGCATGAAATATAGCAATTTTCTCATGCATTTATCACATTTATATACACATATAGCTTGCTGTTTTGTCATGAATTAAATATAATCACAATGGTTTACTCTTATTCACATGTTAACTTATTCACTTAACCATTTCACATGCTCATTTTACACATTGCACAATTCACATATTCACATCCACATTTTTTTACATTTATTACCGTAACACATAGTCCAAACCACACTAGAAGGACACACATACACATTCACATACCCATCACCTAGGCAACATAGTGACGAATCTTGATTAACTGCGCAGAACCAGGAGATGCACTCTCCACCCTAACTAGTGGTACTTGTCCACCTTTAGGATTTCATCATAATGCCCATAGGATATAACACACATTGAACCTTCCCGTAGGAACTTTACTACAGTACGGTTCCACAGCCCTCTATGGTAGCAGTGTCACTAATGGCACATATTTACACAATTCACATTAATCACATTGTTTACACATTTCTCATGCACCACTTAACACAATTGCATTTACTTTTACTTAATTACACATACTTCAGTTTTCCTAACATTATGTTACTATTCACAGTGCTAAATAACTCATCCACAGTTCAAATCATGTTGTTAATGATTGCATCATACAAGATTAAAATTAATATACTCAGCAGTGTTAATTTTCATTGCTAAATTAATAACTACACCTACTGTCATCAAAATAGAACGAAACTTTATTACAATTCTAAACAACTAACAAGTCACATGCTCAATTTTTCAGATTTTTCAAATATAACCATATTTATAACAATTAAATGGATTTCAGACATTTTTATCACTAAATCCACTTAAGCAGATTCCACAGTAAGACAGGCATATCTAACAAAGCCAACACTTGAAGACATATACCATATTTTCGTACACATTTATGAAACCCTAATTCATCATGTATCTAATTAATCGAGATTTATCAAGATCAAATCATGCTTAATATCCGTTTACAGTAATTCTAATAAATAAAACTATGTACAGAAATCCAACGCCTCTGTATGACATGACCTAATGACTGCACCTGACAACATATAAAATTTACAGCATGCACTAACATTCAGAAGTCCAGAATTATATCACAGAGATTGAAAACATCAAATCTGTCAAACCTGATGAACTTGGCGGCATAAGGGTTGTCGCCACAGGGGTAACGGCACACGATGTTGTCGTCAACTCAAGAACATGATGGACACATGTGGCCCGTCAATCTCCTATCTGCAGAAACACAGACAGGGCGCACTAACACAAGAGAATAGGGGGTTCCAGGACACGATAAAAATTTCGTAAAAATCCTGAGACCTACAAGACATGGGTAGGGTTGATATCCATAGGTTACTTGCCTTAGCAAAATTGCAAGATAGGATTATTTTGCCAAAGATGCTCTCCTCGGCCAAGCCAAGAAGCGCCCAAATCTCCTCCCGAACCGGCTTCTATGTTGATGCTGATTGCACACCGAGTCGAGGAAGCCTCACCAAAGTCCAAAGTATCTTCCAGTCATTGTAGATTTCCAGAAGACGCACCATAAAACTAGATCCAAGCCTCCAAAGTTCAGGTTTTCGCACAGAGTTCTAGGGTTTTCTCTAAGAGCCCAAAAGACTTAATCCGGAAAAAAGGGTGTTTTTTATAAGCTAAGGAGGTTGGGCTGTGCTTAAGGGTTGGAATCCTACCATTGGAGTCAGTTTCCAAAACAAGAACTGAAGGAAACACAGCCGTTTCCAAATCTGAAACCGCATAAATTTTGGGGAAATAGACATCCACATTGCTGTCGTTTACTGGCAATTGGCGTCCATCGATCTAGACGTCGACTCCCTTATAAACGTCCACTCATGTTGACGTTAACATGCCTCTCGGCCAGAACACAGAAATACCCAAACATACATGCACTATATACATATATACAGCAATGTAATGTATAATTTAAACACCATATGTACAATTAATAAAATAGCATGTACATAAATAAACACATGTATGACTATATACACCATTATTCAAATGCAATATGTACAGAAATAAATACATATACATTATACATATACTATATACACATAGCTATATACACAAGCATCTAACTACCATATGACAAAGTTTAAATAAAGAACAAAATTTGAGGGCCTTACACCCTCTCCCCCTTAAAGAAACTTTGTCCTCGAAGTTAGAACGAAACTAATCAAACAATAGGGATACATCTTCATCATGGCATCCTCAAGCTCCCATGTAGCCTCCTCTCACGAGAAGTTCCTCCAAAGCACCTTTACGGACGCAATGCTCTTGTTCCTGAGGTGCTGAACCTTCCGATCAAGAATAGCTATGGGTTGCTCAACATACAAGATTTGGCTGGATCTCCACTAGCTCATGACTAATCACATGAGACGGATCTCGCACATACCTTTTAAGCATAGATATGTGGAAAACAGGTGAACACTAGCTAGCGCTGGGGGTAAAGCTATCTCATATGCCACGTTGCCCAACCATCTAAGAATCTCATACGGGCCAATGAATCTAGGACTCAACTTGTTATGCCTGCCAAACCTGACAATGCCTCGGGTAGGTGAAACCTTAAGAAAAACATGCTCACCCACCTCGAACTCCAAAATCCTTCCTTCTATTGTCAGCGTAACTCTTTTGCCTATCCAGCGCCACAACAAGCCTCTACCTAATAAGCTGAATCTTATCTGAAGTCTCCTGCACTAACTCCGGACCTATCAACTGCATATCACCTGTATCCTCCCAACATAAAGGAGATCTACAAGGCCGCCCATACAAAGCCTCAAACGGAGCCATGCCAATACTCACATGAAAGCTATTGTTATATGCAAACTCCACAAGAGGCAAATGACGCTCCCATCACCCTTCCAATCCATCACACACGCTCTCAACATATCCTCAAGCATCTGGATAGTCCTCTCGGACTGTCCATCAGTCTGGGGATGGAACGCTGAACTGAGCTTCAACTCAGAACCTAAAGCTTTCTGAAGACCCTTCCACAATCTCGAAGTGAACCTTGGATCTCGATCTGAAATGATCGCTTCGGCATGCCATGCAATCTAACAATGCTACTAACATACAATCTAGCCAAACTCTCTACTGACTGCTTCTCTTCATGGGCAAGAAGGAGCCATCTTGGAGAATCTATCACAATCACCCAAATCTAGTCATTGCCCTTCACTGATTTGGGCAAACCCGTTACAAAATCCATAGTGACAGCCTCCCACTTCCATACTGGGATTTCCATCTTCTGCATAGACCGGATGGTCGCTGACGCTCAACCTTCACTTGCTGGCATACTAAACACCTGGACACAAAATCCACCATCCTTCTTCATGCCAGACTACCAGAAAGATATCTTTAAATTCTGGTACATCTTAGTGTTCCGGATGAATAGAGAACCTCAATCTATGAGCTTCTGCAAGAACATGCTCACAGACATCCGCAATATCGGGGACACAAAATCGGTGATGTAATCTAATCCACCCATCCTCATCTTGAGCAATGCCTGCTTTACCTACCAACTTTTGGAGTCTAGGGTCTGCCTTCTGCTGCTCAATCACTTCATCTAAAACAGTAGACCGAATGGACAACTGAGCCACAAAAGCCTGACATAACGATGGCTCTAACTCAGTCATCGCACAAGCAGCTTCCTCCAACATCTTCCAATCCTGCTAGAGCAAAGATATCTTTCTGCTAAGAGCATCCACCACCACATTCACCTTCCCTGGATGATATTGAAGATCGAAGTCATAGTCCTTGAGTAACTCATCCATCTCCTCTGCCGCAGGTTCAATTCCTTCTGCGAGAAGAGATACCAACTCTTGTGTTTAGTGAACACCTCAAATCTGACACCATAAAGATAGTGCCCTCCAGATCTTTAGTGCATGAACCACTGCCGCAAGCTTTAAATCATGAGTTGGATATTTACGCTCATGCTCCTTCAATTGACGAGAAGCATATGCCACTACCCTACCATGCTGCATCAACACACAGCCAAGACCAATCCGAGATGCATCTAAATAAATGGCAAAACCCTCTGCACCACTCGGCAAAATCAACACCGGTGCAGATGTAAGCTTCGCCTTCAGCAACTGAAAGCTACTCTCACAATCCTCAGACCAGATAAACTTCACACCCTTCCTGTTCAGCTTAGCCAAGGTGCGGCGATAGATGTAAATCCTCAATGAATCACCGATAATAGCCCGCTAATCCAAGGAAACTACGAATCTCCGATGGGTTCCTGTGGATCCCCAATCTAATACAGTCTGGACCTTCGCTGGATCAACTACTACACCAGTGCCAGAGATAACATGTTCAAGGAAATGAATCTCGCGCATCCAGAAATCGCACTTGCTGAACTTTGCATACAGCTTGTGCTCTCGAAGAATATCCAGAACAACTCTCAAATGATCACGGTGTGTAGCCTCATCAGGAGAGTAGACTAGCACATTGTCGATAAACACCACTACAAAGCTATCTAGATAAGGTCTAAACACCCTATTCATGAGATCCATGAACGCTGTAGGGGCATTGGTCAGACCAAATGGAAGCACTAAAAACTCATAATATCCATAACGAGTCCTAAAGGCCATCTTGGACACATCTTCACTCTAATCGTCAACTGATGATAGCCAGATCGCAGATCAATCTTAGAAATACTGATGCATTTTGCAGCTGGTTAAATAGATCATCAATCCACGGTAAAGGATACCTATTCTTTACGGTCACCTGTTGAGCTTCCTATAATCAATGCACAACCTTAGTGAACCATCCTTCTTCTTCACAAATAATATAGGTGCACCCCAAGGTGACACACTAGCGAATAAATCTCTTATCTAGTAAATCTTGCAATTGCTTCCTTAACTCAGCTAATTCTGCAGGTGCCATCCGATATGGAGCCTTTGAGATAGGAGAGGTGCCCAGAAGCAACTCTATATAAAATCTCTCTCTAACCGTGGCAAACCAGACAAATCATCGGGAATAGTCTGGAAATTCCTGCACTACATTAATCTCATCAAGGGTGGGTGACTAATCACCTTCGGTACTAATACCATGCTGGAAAGAAAAGCATCACTACCCTTGTTCACCATCTTCATCGCCTTCATGGCGGAGACAACAACCTTCCCGTTAAGTTCCTTGGCAATGGATGTGAAAACTCATCCTCACCAGGAATACAGAAAGTGATCTTCCTCCCACGACAATCTACTAAAGCATAGTGCTCCTCTAGCCAATCTAGACCTAGAATAGCATCATAGTCCTTCCTTTAGCAAATAGAAGCACCCTTCTAAGACTCGGTCCTCAATGCACACAGGTAAAGACGGAATACACTTCCTAGTCGATACCGTTCCCGCGGGTGTGTGCACAGACAAAGGGACCTCTAACTCCTCAGCCACTACACCTAACTCTACTGCTAACTGCCTAGTAAACCGCTTGGAAATGAACGTGTGAGTGGCACCCGTATCAACAAAACCCGAGCGTGCACACCCATGAAAAGAACGTACCTTCTATGACGTTTTTTGCCTGCTTTGCGTCCTCTCGCGCCAACGCAAACACTCAATCTTGGGCTCGAGGCCTTCTGGTCTTTCGGTCACTAGCTGTCACACCCTGACGTGGAATATCGGAGCGCGAATGCAGTTGCAAGAAAATGGTATAGAGCGAGTACTAGACATCAACCATTGCACAGTGAATAATACTAAAGTGAATTCATTTCATTAATACTTTTCAATGTCTAGTTACAACCACTAATATCAGAGCCATTCTATAGGGCCCAATTACATTGCAATAAAAGGAAATACTAACTATAACTCTAAGATAACATAATGACCGAGGGTACTCCTGGCTTCACTCTTGGTCATTCCCTTCCTCGTGAGTGTATGGTCATCCTCGGTCTCACCTGAGAACACAACATCAATAACGTAGGGTGAGCGATAACGCTCAGTGGGACTTAAATCTCAGGCTCAAGCAGGCTTTAAGTGATTAACGCTTTTAATGGCAGAGTATCTAAAGATAGCAGGTACAAGAGGGTCAAAATATAGCAAGAGATAGCACAACAGGTACAGGAAAGCACAATAGCACGAGTCGAGTATAGTTTCCAAAAATAGCACAAGTATCGAGTATACACGAATAGCAGGATGGACATAGCACAACTAGCACAAGTATAATAATAGCACAATGAGTATAGCACTTGTTTGTCATTCTAGACATCGAGAGAGTATAGCACGTTTTGTGTTTTGATTGTCATATAGATAGTCGAGATAGATAGCCACTTGAGTGTAATGCCAAACACTCTGATCATTTAAGTCCCATGGGCACTAGCACTTTCGGGCGCACATCCCAGGACCAGATCGGCCCTTATATATATTTCCAGGCATTGGTTATATTGCATCTTTAGACAATCAATAATGACCATTGTAGAGTACCAAGAATAGTTAAGAGCACTAGATGAATAGATGAGATAGTAGGGAGAACGTGAATAGACGAGCGAGTAGAGTATAGATGAGAGCTAAGGTACATGACGTAAAATAACGAGTAAACAGGCGATAGTAACATTGCACAACACGCGCACATCATTTGGCAGTCAGGTGGAATTCACGATCTTTCCGCTAGCCATGTTATGCACAAGTCCAGAGGTCCGACGTGATTCAAGGTAAGAGCGAACTTCTAATAGCCGTTTGGATCATATCGATCCCTAAAGGTGTAATAGGTGTTAGAGTACAACCGGCTCGTCGACCATGTGGGAATCCATGATTAGAGGAAACTTACGGAGGTCTTGTGCAAGGGTTCACTACTCCGGAGAAAGGAATATCCTACGGAGTGTTCACCACAAGCCAAGTAAAGTGTTATATAAAAACAGGTGCTTGACGTTCTAGAGGAATCTAGAACAATGGAGCGTCGATATCGGTATATAAACAACGCAAGAAACGAATACAAGTCCTTTAAAATAGGGCAATTATATACTTTATTGCAATAAATTATCAGATATATTATGAGATACTTTATGCCAGATTTCAGCCATATGGATGGTTCATGTGTGTGCATGTGTAAGAGAAATCATAGATAGAAAAGAAGTCGTGAATATGTATTTTAAAGTATTCAATATAGCTCCATTTTAAAATAGGTGTTTTTACTGCGTGTATGACTGTTAAAAAGGCGTAAGAATTTTGTAGAAGGTGAGAGCAATAAGTTTTATGGGTTTTCATCAAAAATTCTGTGAACAAGACGTAGGCCAGTAAGGGCCGCGACAGGGTCAGGGCAGATCGCGACAGGGCCTAAAAAGGGTCGCGACAGGGCTGCCAGGACATAAGGCCAGAACGCGACGTAGGGTACTGTCACGTTCAGAACATGACAAGGAAAGTGTCTCGACGGGCTTGAGAACGTGACCTATCGGGCCGTCGCGTTCTCAGGTCCATGGCCTGAGTCTGACAGAGTTCTGCTCTATCTTGGATTGCGGTCCAGAAATATCAGATTTTGATACAGGGTTGTTTAGAAAATCATAACTAATTGTATACATGATGAAAAATCATGAAACCAGTGACAAATGAAACTAGACATGCGAGAGTACTTCCAGTAAATAGGAATTAGAGAGAGAGAGCATGGTTTGAACATGGTTTGAGCATGAACAACAACGAGTAACATAAAACATGATACAGAGAGCAAGATTGATTTAATTCGAGCAACATGCTCAACAAAAATTAGGGCTTTCAGGGGCAAAAGATCCCTAACAACATGAAGTGTCTACAGTAAAAATTTCGTAGCATGGGATCAAGTGTACATGGAGATATGATTCAAACATGATGACTCGGAGTTATCATGTTTGCAGAACTTCTAAAATCAAGAACAAAAGATTGGCTCGATGAAAAATTATGAAACAAGAGGGCTTTTCGTTCCTGTTTATTTAAACTACCTATAGATGGATTTGATTTAGTTTTGCTTGTGAGAATGCCTACCTTTGACTCGATTTGTCTTCTAGGGTTAAAATCTCCAAGAACGAGGAAGAAGCTCCAAGAACTTCTTCTCTCCCATGAGATCCTCTCCTCCTTGGCCTCTTCTCCACGTCCAACAACCTTTGGCAACGAGCTAGGGTCGGCCAAGAGGGTTTAAGAGATGTATTTATGCATGTATGTGTTCCTATTCCTACTTCTATTCTAATTGCTCTTTAATTACAAGATTTCCTAACTACAACCTTCCTTTCTTGCTTTCCAACCTCTATTTAGGTTAGGATGGGATCTAAATTCGTGCTAAATCATAAGGGGTAGCTTAGGAATCCAATTCCAACTCTTATTGCCTCTTTTAATGCTTAAGAGTCCTTTTCTATTAGGAGATATTAAGACTCCGAATTTAGGGTATTTTCTTTTTATTTACTATTTGTAAATTCATATTTTGACCCAATAAGTTCTAGATAATCCATTAAGCAAAGCCCATTACTCTTTTCCATTTAATGGGTTTTATTTAATGCTCTTTTCATTGAATATCCCTTTAGCTGAGTTTTAATTTATTATTTAAATTTTTATTTTTCTCAAAAATTCAGGTTGCTACACTAGCGCTGGTGCTACTGCCACTGCTGGGGCTGGCGCTCCACGTTGAACTCCCTACTGTAATCTGGGACAATCCCTGATCTGATGCTCGTTGCTACCGCACTTTAAGCATTTCCCCACTAACTTCCAGCACTTGATACCGCCGTGTGCCCTTCCACAATGAGGACACTCCTTCTTGCCACTGGATCTGAGGCCTAGGGACCTCGACGCAACTGTCTGATGACTGCTCGCTGCCACGGGGCGCTGCAGTGACTGGTATGCCGCCTTCTTCCTGTCCTGCCGCTGGAACAGTGGCACTGATCTCTTCTGCGAAGCCTTCTTTTCTTCCAGGTACTGCTCCATCTCGCTCTCCTGCCTACACGCAGCACTGAGAGCCTCGTCTAGGGTACGATGGTCAAATGCCACGAGCCTCGACCTCAGTGATGGCTTAAGGCCCATCACGAACTTCTTCGCCTTCCTGCGCTCATCAGTAACTATGTGAGGTGCATACTTAGATAATTCTACAAACCTGGCCTTATACTCAAGCACCGTCATGGAGCCCTGAGTAAGAGTGAGGAACTCCTGCTCCATCTTGTCTTAAATATGCTCGGGAATGAACTTGGCTCGAAAGAGCCTTACGAACTCATCCCATGCCACCTCTACAACACCATCCTCAAATCTGGTGCGAAGCAAGGAGGCCCACCACACATCGGCTCTCTCCTGCAGCATATAGGTGGCCAAGCTAACCTTGTCCTCCTCGGCACACCTAATGGCCCCGATGATCTTTTCAATCTCCCTCAACCAGCTCCCTGCCAGCAATGGCTGACTCTTCCCTTAAAAGAGGGTGGAGCCATCCTCTTGAATCGCTCCATGATGGAAGGACCACCATGGCCATGCTTCTGGGGAACTGGAGCTGGAGCCTGAGCCTGCCACAACAAACATATAAGCAACATAATAGCATCATAACAATCATACATTAATAAAAAGAGGCTACTTCTATCTAACATTGCTAACCTAAGCCTCCAGCTTAGCCTGGAGTGCAGCCTGAGTGTGTGCATAAGTCTGCATAGCCTGTACCAGACCTTGCATGAACACTCCATAATCTACAGGCGGTGGTAGAGGAAGAACTGTAGGACCCTGGGGTGCTGGGGCCTGCTGCTCATCTCTATCCTCACGCCTCTGCTCATCATCTCGAGCATGAGCACCACGCTAACCACGAGAAGCCATAGCGTGTAAAACAAATTATCTAGTTAGAAACTAAGTAATTAGCCCTAACCATTTTCTTAGCTATCTTTCATTCATTATTAATATTTTCTATATATGTGGATAATTCTATAAAGACTTACCATATTATGAAGATGATGGTATATTTATGTACAATGTCAACCTTGGTTGCTTTGATACCAATCTGTGTAACAACCCTCTTTAACCGGTACGATTATACCAATCCACGTCGGTACAAAGGGTGCCGTCACAGTGGGACATTTACCCAACATTAAACATTTGATTGAGATGCACACAAATATTGAAATAGAACAGCGGAAACAAATAAATATTCAATCTTATTCCATCATCCACATCATATCCACAGTCTATGTAGTGATAAAAGAAATGCAAGTGTCCACATTATTACAACTCCAAAATAAATACACTGCCCATATGAATTACATCACTTATTTAATACATACTTTTGAAAAGAAAAGTACATGTAGCACTATCCATAACTAAAGCTACTCTTCGCGCTCGAAGTCGCTCCTCTCAATGTCCTCCTCAGGAATGGAGGTACCTGTCACACTTGTACGCCGAAGCAAGGATGAGTCTAAAGAGACCCAGCAAGCAATCTAAGAATACAACCTTACTCATATCACAACCATACGCTTGTATTTTACACATTTAAGAAATAAACATGGTACATGCTTCATCCTACTTAAACAATTAATTATAAAACCTATAGCATGCTTTCTACACATTCTATTCAACATGGTTCAAAGATTCAAATCTTATTCAAATCATTTTGCAACAATACACAATTAAGTATGGAACTATGTACAAAGTAGATAGCATACCTAGTATGAAATCTAACCATTTTCTCATGCATTTATCACATTTATATACACATATAGCTTGCTGTTTTGGCATGAATTAAACATAATCACAATGGTTTACACTTATTCACATGCTAACTTATTCACTTAACAATTTCACATGCTCATTTTACACATTGCACAATTCACATATTCACATCCATATTTTTTTACATTTAATTGTCGTGACACATAGTCCAAACCACCACTAGAAGGACACACATACACATTCACATACCCATCACCAAGGCAACATAGTGACGGATCTTGGTTAACTGTGCAGAACCGGGAGAAGCACTCTCCACCCTAACCAGTGGTACTTGTCCACCTCTAAGATTTCATCCTAATGCCCATAGGATATCACACACATTGAATCTTCCCATAGGGACTTTACTACAGTACGGTTCCATAGCCCTCTATGGTAGTAGTGTCACTAACGACACATATTACACAATTCACATTAATCACATTGTTTACACTTTTCTCATGCACCATTTAACACAATTGCATTTACACATTTCTCATGCACCATATTTGCACAATTCAGTTTTCCTAACATGATGCTAATGTTCACAGTGCTAAATAACTCATACCAGAGTCCAAATCATGTTGTAATCATTGCATCATATAAGATTAAAATTAATATACTCAACAATGTTAATTTTCATTGCTAAATTAATAACTACACCTACTGTCATCAAAACAGAACGAAAATGTTATTACAGGTTCTAAACAGCTAACATGTCACATGCTCAATTTTTCAGATTTTTTGGATCTGTAACATATTTATAACAATTAAATGTATTTCAGGCATTTTCATCACTAAATTCACTTAAGCAGATTCCACAGTAAGACAGTCATATCTAACAGAGCCAACACTTGAAGACAAATACCATATGTTCGTACAAATTTATGAAACCCTAATTCAACATGGATCTAATTAATCAGAATTTATCAAGATCAAATCATGCTTATATCCCTTTACAGAAATTCTAATAAATAAAACTATGCACAGAAATCCAACGCCTCTATATGACATGGCCTAATGACTGCACCTAACAACATATAAAATTTACAGCATGCACTGACATTCAGAAGTCTGGAAATATACCACAGAGATTAAAAACATCAAATATGTCAAACTTGATGAACTTGGCAGCACAAGGGTTGCCACCAACAGGGGTTAACAGCACACGATGTTGCCGTCAACTCAAGAACTTGACGGCACACATGTGGCCGTCAATCTCCTGTCTGCAGAAACACAGACAGGGCGCACAAACACAAGAGATTAGGGGGTTCCAGGACATGAAAAAATTCCATAAAAATCCTGAGACCTACAAGACATAGGTAGGGTTCATATTCATAGGTTACTTGCCTTAGAAAAATTTCTAGATAGGATTATTTTGCCGAAGATGCTCTCCTCGGCCAAGCCAAGAAGCGCCCAAATCTCCTCCCGAACAGCCTTCTGTATCGATGCCTGATTGCACACTGGAGTTGGGAGAAGCCTCACCAAAGTCCAAAGTATCTTCTAGTCCTGTGTAGATCGTCGAAAGACGCACCACAACACCAGATCCAAGCCTCCAAGTTTAGGTTTTCGCACAGAGTTCTAGGGTTTTCATTAAGAGCCCAAAAGACTTAATCCGACCAAAAGGGTGTTTTATAAGCTAAGGAATTGGGTTGCGCTTAAGGGTTGGAATCGTACCGTTGGAACTCAGTTTCCAAATAGGAAACCGAAGGAAACACAGCCTTTCCAAATCTGAAACCGCACAAATTTTGGGGAAATAGACGTGCACATTACTGTCGTTTACTGGGAATTCGCGTCCATCGATCCTGGACATCGACTCCCTTATAAACAACCACTCATGTTTGACGTTAACATGCCTCTCGACCAGAGCACAGAAATACCCAAACTACATACACTATATAATATATACATGCAATGTAATGTATAATTTAAACACCATATATACAATTAATAAAACAGCATGTACATAAATAAACACATGTATGCCTATGTACACCATTATTCAAATACAATATGTACATAAATAAATACATATACATATATACACATACATATATACACATACCTATATACACAAGCATCTAACTACCATATGACAAAGTTTAAATAAAGAACAAAATTTTAGGGCCTTACACTTGCCCTAATGCGTTCCGAGGCTTGCTGGACGTGGAGGAGAGGCCAAAGGAAGGGAGAATTTGTGGGGAGAAGGCTTGCTCAAGAACTACAACCTACACTTTGAGTTCTAAGCCCTATACGACAAATCGACCCAAAGGTAGGCATCTCATAAGGAAAACTCATTAATTTTATCTGTAGGATGTTCCAAACATCATGAACAAAAGCCCCTCGTTTCTCTATTTTTTCATCAACCCTATCTTTTGATCTTTATTTTGAAGTTCTGCTATCAACTTGACCCCGGCCCATCATGTTTAATTTAGATCTCCAAGTACTCTTGATCTCATGCCATGAAATTTTAACTAGAGATACTGCTCGTTGTCAAGCATCATTTGCCCCCGTAACCCCCAATTTTCATTCACCATACTACTCGAATTAATTCTTTTCCCCTGACTAAACACTGTTCTGTGTACTTCTTGCATGAACTTGTTTAAAAACCATCAAGACCATGACTGTTTTCAAAGTCCTATTTACTGTGTATACTCTTGCATGTCTAGATTTGTTTAAAATTGGTTTTGCAATTTTTGATCAACTGTAGATCGAGATATCAAATTTTAATCGACCCTGTATCAAAACATGGAACTTTGGACCGCAATCCAAGGCAAGGGCCTTCCCGCTCGACTCAAGCGTAGGACCTCAGAATGCGACGGCCCAATAGGTCGCGTTCTTAAGGGCTGATCATGACCATCTACCCGTCGCGTTCTGAATGTGACAGGCTCTGGCGTCGCGTTCTGGCCACCTGTCCTGACCAACCCGTCACGACCTTTAAAAGACTCTGTCGCATTCTGGAAGTACCCTATCGCGATCCTTACAGGGGTACGTCACCTTCTGGAATTTTGCATGAAAACCCTTTTGATTTTGGTACTCTATCCTTCTACAGTGATTATACCCTTGTTAACAGTGCTAAACGCAGTGAATAAGATGCCAAAATGTGAACATGTATTGATTTATTTAAAAGACACTCACATGACCTTTTCATATCCATGATTCTCTTTATCACATACACATACTTGGAATCATCCGTTATGACTTAACTTGGCATGAAAATATCTGGTAATTTATTTCAATAATGTATTTAAATTGCCCTATTTTTAATGGACTTGTCTTCGTTTCTCGCATTGTTTTGGGAATACTGTTACTGATGCTCCACTATTCTAGAATTCCTTTGGAACGTCGAGCACTTGCTTCTATATATACACTTTCTCTTGACTTGGACAAACTCTTCGTCAGATATTCCTTCTGCTAGACTAGTGAATCCTTGTTCAAGGCCTCCGTAGACACCTCTGTCCATGGATTTCCACATGGTCGATGAGCTGGTTGTACCCTAATACCTATGATACCCTTTAGGGATCAGTAAGATCCAAACAGCCTTAGATTTGCTCTCGCTCTTATCTTGAATCACTTCGGACCTCTAGACTTGCGCATAACATGGCCAGTGCAAGGGTAGTGAATTCCACCTGACTGCCAACACCAATTTGCGCGTGTTGTGCAACTGTTACTATCGCCCGTTTAACCGTTGTTTCATGTGCAATGACCTATAATTCTCATCTATACTCTACTCGCTCATTTATTCACATTCTCTACACTCTCGTCTATCTTGTCAATGACTCTCATCTATTCTTGGAACTCTATTTGGCCATCTATTGATTGTCTAAGATAATAAAAATAACCAATGTCATACAATATAGGGCCTGATCTGGTCCTAGGGGAAGCGCCCGAAAAGTGTCATTTGCCTGCGGGAGTTCAATGATTAAGATGTCGGCATTACAACCAAGTGTCATACTATCAAGATTAATCTAAGACAATTAAACCAAAGTGCTATATTCTCTCATTGTCTATTGACAAACAAAGTGCTATACTCTCTCTCGGCTATCTACGGATAACCAAAGTGCAATGTTATCTCGATTGACGAAAGTTAATCAATGTGCTATACTATTTCGATTGATGAAAATCAATCAAAGTGCAATTTACTCTCTATATGGCCAACTACCCTCTCTCTCTTTTCTATACATGTTACTTGCTAATGCTTGACAATGACGTTACTTGCTATCGTTAGTTTTCACTTTCTATCGTGACTTGATCTATTCATTGTGCTATACTTGATTCATGTGCTATTTGAACCATGTTACTTGTGCTATAACTTTCTCGACTTTACATGATTCTCTCTATCATTAGTTACTCTGTCCTTTAAGCATTAATTATTTAAAACGTGCTTGACTCATGAGATTTAAGTCCTACTGACGTTATCGCTCACCCTTCATTATTGTTATTGTGTCTCAGGTAAGTCAGATGATGACGTTACACACACCAATGGGACCGGACTAGAGTGTTGAGTGACTTGTAGTCAAATGATGAAGTTACCCTAGTACAATGGAGTCTAGTAGTTATTGCATTAGATTTCTTTTCCAATGTAATAGTGTCATTGAGCTATATATATTGGCTCTGGATTAGTGGTTGTACTAGTCTTAGTGAAATTTATAATGAAACGAAGAGTTATTCCAATTATTCTTCATTAGATGCTCTGACTCACTTGACTGTGGTGTAATTTACACTACTATGCACTTTGCTCATGTCTCCCCGATTTATTTCGCTGCTAAATTGGTGGGGTGTGACAGTAATATACGATCAAATCTTCATCGTTCATTTACAAAAAAAAATAAATCTTCCTTTTGAAAAATTATGAGATTAGAGTAATAAAGTATTCTTTCATCACACGTTGCTTCCTTTAAAAGAGCCGCAAAGTGATATAGGGTATATGCAAGATATATGTTAGATTAAATATAAAGAAATATTTGTCATCTAGATGTTTGACATGTAATAAACACCTTTTAGAAGTTACAGATACACATTTAATGCATGTCAGGTTGTCAATAGAATCACAAATATATATAGACTACATAAACAACTATTTCAGATTGCAATCATGTCAAGAAAAATGAATAAGTATTTTAAGTGACATGTCAATCATCTCTTCTGAGATGATAACAGAGATGCACTGCAAGTTATGGATTAAAATATGCTAAGGTAACAGATCGTAAGATGTGTACTACAATATATATTATTATTTTATTTTATTTCTATATTCAACATGGAATAATTGATTATTTTTATGAAGTATGTAGTGCAATTAATCGATTATTTGTGTGTGCATGTGTAGACAATATCTAGGTAGACAAGCAATGTCATTTGTCAATCACACAGTATTAATATAGAGATATATGGAAATAACTGATTATTTTGTAGTTCGATATGATAGAGAATTAATTGATTATTCCATGCTTCAACTAAATTGATCACTAAGTCATGTAGTAATATAGAAAACTATTGGACCACTTGATATGGTAGCAAGACTAATCTAGAGAGGGGGGTGAATAGATAATCTGAAATCTGAAATAAAAATCACAACTAAAAATGTTTGGTTAGTCTAAATAAGCGTGTGCAAATAAAGTAAAGGTGTGAAAGCAAGCACATAAGGAACACAAAGGATTTATCCTAGTTCGACCTTTCCAAATGGAAGTCCTACGTCCAGTCCCCAAGCAAATCACTAACCAAGGGTACAGTCTCCCTTAAGGACATACAATACATAGACCCTACTGGTCTTCTTCTCTTTCCCAGGCAAGAAGGCAGCCCATGTTTCACCTCAGCCAGGTGCTTCTTTTACTAGCTCAGAACAACTCACTGGTACACACCCTAGTAGGTCTTCCCTTCGAACCAAGGGGAACATTGCGTACAGTCTCACAGCCGGACACACCACCAGACGCAAGCTGGTCTTCCCTTCTCAATAGAAGAGGAACACTTCTGAACACAGAAGCAAGGACCTGAACCTAGGGCTACCAATGGATATCTGCTTTCTGATTTTTCGACCCATTTCCGACCTTTCCGTATCTGTTTTTCCGTGTCCGATTATTTTCTTTTTTTCGTTTCTATTTCCAATAATATATAATTTTTATTTTATTTACAAAATATATACTCTTAAAATTTTACTTTTTAATATTAAAAACTTTAGACTAAGTTTTTATCTTCTCCTTAATTTGTAAATAGAATCTAATTAATTTGTTTTTCTCGTAGCATTTATTATGCCTATTATTATCAAAGATATATCTTTTACCACTACTCCTAATGCTACATACATCTACCATTTGATCGTACCAAATGTTTCTGATTACTTTCCGTTTTCGACCCGTTTCCGATTTTCTTATAGGAAATGGATGCAGAAAGTGTCATTTCTGAATCCGACTCCGACCTATTGGCAGACCTACCTAAACCCCTAGATCAAGCTCAAGATACACAATGAGATGCTTGATCCGAGACTAAGCATATGAAAGAATGAGTTTACAGGACAAGACTCTTCTTAGTATAAACCCCCAACTCTCTCTCTCAAATACATAGAGACGCACATAGAGAGAATGAGGAAGGAAGATGACGGCTTGAAAGCTTGAACTTGAGTAGGCTCTAGCTCTCTTCCTTTCTTGCTTGAGTGTGTATGGAGTTGGAGCTTCTCACAGGATGTACACTCCTTGAAAGATCTTCAAGTTTCTCTTCCGATTATTTCTTCTCTTTTTGCTTCTTCCTTTATATGGAGCAACTTGAACAGACCCATTGACAAATGGCCGTTGGAGATTTGATTTGTTGCTCATCCTCTTCTTCTTCTTCCTTTGAGTCTAACGGTTTCCTTCATGTGCCTACTGGCTACTTGGAATGGATGAAGATATTCTATCTGGTGTGTACTTCCAAGGGAGCCAGCAACAGGTCCAAGATGTTGATTGTGTGCAGAGGTGGACCTGCAGACATTAAATGCAAGGCAGATAATTAGACTCGTGAAGTCCTTTGTCAGATGGCCCATACCTCTTTTTACTTTCTGTCTGTATATCCTGCAGATAGCTAGAAGAGGAATGTGTGCTTTTCTTTTGTTGCAGGAGGAAAGAGATCCTATTAGACAAGCAAAAAGATCTTTAGTCAGAGAAATATAAGTCAATCATATGAAGTACATTTGAACTTTCATTTGGCGCCAAAGATAATTTGAAACATTTGAAATATAGAGGAAATCGATGTTTAAGTATAATAGAGTCGATGTGTAAAACAATCGATGTTCCAATGTAATCGTTGTTTCAATGTAATTCATGTATGTAGTCGATGTTTTAAGTGTAATCGATATTTCAATGTAATCCATGTATGAAATCAATGTTTAAATAGAATCGATGTTGCAATGAAATCGATGTTGAATTGAAATTGATGTTCTAATGAAATCGATGTTCAATTGAAGTCGATGTTTGAATGAAATCGATGATGAACCGAAATCGATATATGAGTGAAATCGATGCTCAACAGAAATGATGTTTAAGTGAAATGAGCCATAGTCGATGTATTTGTATAGTAATCGATGTGGCACTTAGTCAGTAATCGATATGCATTGAACATCAATCGATTTGGCTTTCCAGTTTAAATCATGAAGCGATAGTGCCATAATTTTATATTATTATGAAAACATGATATTAAATAGATTTTGATATTTAATTAATCATGAGTTTTGTTATCACCAAAATATAAGGGTAAAATATAAGAGTGGTTTAACAAAAACAACTAACTATTCAACACGTGAATATTTAAACATAATCTTAAATGAATTCAAATTAGTTTTGTTGATCATCCAAAACATAAGTAGGTTGTGCAATAGGGACCATCTTGGTTATCCCATGGATGGTTACCGGTTGCAACACCCCCCCCCCCCCCCCCCCCCAAAAAAAAAAAAAAAATCCTATGGAGGGGGAAGATGTTTTGATTTTTGCTAGATTTTCTATTTGTTTAAATTCTGCTCATCCATATAAATACATGTAATATGACTAAATGATATGATCATGGAATGAGTGAAATGGTATTGGGTATTGCTATGCTGCCAGTTTGGCCTCCTCATTAGAGAGTTGAAGGCCCAATATGTTGGTGCCTCGATGGACAGACCAAGGACACAAACTATTGACACATGTGAATGAATCTAGGATGTTCAAAGTATGATTATAATCATATGAATTGTCACGCCCCTCCAATTTAGCAGCGGAATAAATCGGAGGGAGACGCGAACAACGAGTATGGTAACGACAATTGCGCATACTTTCGCAAACATCAGAGCATCTAACGAACAATAATTGAAATAACTCTTGATTTCATTATAAAATCACTAAGACTATTACAACCACTAATTTGGAGCCAATACATAGGGCTCGATGACATCATTACATTGAAAAGAAATCTAAAGCAATAACTACTAGACTCCATGGTACTAAGGTAACTTCATGAGTTGACTTCGGGTCGCTCATCACTCTAGTCTTGTCCCATTGGTACGTACAACGTCATCGTCCGACTTACCTGAGACACAATAACAATAACGAAGGGTGAGCGATAACGCCCAGTAGGACTTAAATCTCAGGATCAAGCATGCTTTAAGTGATTAATGTCTTATAAGCAGGATAACTAGAGAGAATAACGAGAAACATATAGCAAGTACTGGTACACGATAACGAGGAACATAACACAATGTACGAGAGTATAGCACGACAAGTTTGATATCGGATGGCCGTATAACAAGATAACAAGTAAAGTTGCACAATAGTGCACAAGTCACGATAGCAAGTGATGGTCGATATTCTTTCAACCACGAGATTCAAGTAAACAAATAATTGACTGTTTGATTAATTGATTGCCATAGATCAAATCTTGCGTGTTCATGCGTTAGGTGTATGCCATCACCCAGATCATTAGGCCCTCGTGAGTTATAGCCTTTTAGGTGCTCCTCCCAAGGACCAGACCGGGCCCTTATAATGTTGCCTAGCATAGTCATGTTTTTATCATAGACAATCAATTTACTGGCCAAATAGAGTACCAAGGAACAGATGAGAGTGCTAGATGAATAGACGAGATAGTAGAGTGAACGTGAATAGATGAGCGAGTAGAGTATAGATGAGAGCTAGTGGACATTGCACGTAATGCGACGAGTAAACAGGCGATAGTAACAGTTGCACAACACGCGCACTTGGTGTTGGCAGTCAGGTGGAACTCACGACCCAACCACTGGCCATGTTAAGCACAAGTCCAGAGGTCCGACGTGATTCAAGGTAAGGGCGAACTTCCAATAGCCGTTTGGATTAGATAGATCCCTAAAGGGTATCATAGGTGTTAGGGTACAACCGGCTCGTCGACCATGTGGTAATCCATGATCAGAGGAGACTTACAGAGGCCTTGCACAAGGATTCACTAGTCCGGCGGAAGGAGTATCCGATGGAGAGTTCGTCCAAGTCAAGAAAGTGTGTAAATATAGAAACAAGTGCTCGACGTTCTAGAGGAATTCTAGAATAGTGGAGCGTCGAGATCGGTGTTCTAAACATCGCACGAATCGTAAACGAGTACTTGTTAAAGTAAGGTAATTAATTGCAATAATTACCAGATATGTTATGTGTCATATTCATACAAATTAAGCCATGTTTGGATGGTTCAACGTGTGTGTATGTGTCATGAAATCAAGGATATGAAAGATCAAGTGATTGACTTTTATTAGATTAAAATACAATCAATACTTACAACTTTGTTTTTATGTAGTTAAGATCGTCAACATGATATGAGAATTATGGTGGTACAACAAGACTTGCAAAAGACTGATTTTCAGGCCCAAAACTGAGATTGCGACGTGGTCTTGCAAGGATCGCGACGGGTCGTCAGATCAGGCAGGCAAAATGCAACATGGGTACTGTCGCGACCAGAACACGACAGAGGTACTGTCGCGACCCGACCTCAGAATGCGACATATCGGGCCGTCGCGTTCACAGGGTCTGCGCCTGAGTCCGTCAGGGATCTGACATGCTCTTGGTTCAGACTACCATGATTTGACACAGGGTGATATTCATGAAACGCCTATATCTCTCTATATGCTGACCTTTAGACAAAACTAGCAAGATAGAAATGTCGAGGACATCTATTGGAAGAACTTTTGTGTTGTGAGCTGGGTCTGAATCGGTCTCTAATTGCATGAAATACAGGAAGAACGTGGGAAAGCCCTAACATGCATGACTTCGTTGCGACTTACATGTTAGACTTGTAACATGAGATCTACTGACATTTGGACAAACGTCTAACATAAAAGATGACAAGGACAACTAGTATAAGAACTTTTTTGTTGGGTTTTAACCTAATTCGGTCTCAAACCTTGTGAAAAACATGAAGAAGTGAAAGTTAAATGCAACCTGAAAACGCAGTATCCTGCATGACTCTATTACGAAGTTTATAACTCTCTAACTAATGATATTTAAACAAAACACATAACATGAAAGATGACCATGAAATTCGTTAAAGAACGTTTTATGTTGGAGGCTTGACCTACTTTGGCCTTTAATCTTGTGTAAAACAGGATGAACTTAAAGTTAACTGCATCTCGACATTGCCGTATCATGCAGCGACTCAATTAACACAATTATAACTCTCTATATAAAGACTTTTAGGCAAAACTTTATACATAAAGATGATTTTGACTATAAGTAGAAGAAATTTGATGTTGATGATTTAGTCTAATTAGGTCTCGAATCATATGCATAATAAGAAGAACGGTAAAAGCCCTAACTGTGCGCGACTTAGGGAAAACGATTAATACACAAGTATACTTGATGAAAATTAGTAAAATCAGAAGCAAATGAATCTAGACTCGAAGCTCTACAAGATGGTATTATTTTTCTTTAATCTTGACCCGAAAATGCCTACCTTTGAACGCAAAGAACTCCTTGCAGGTTCCTAGTTCGCTACAGGGCGAGGTGGAAGAAGACCACGTTTTTCCCCAGCCTTCTCCTCTCCTCCAGCGCCCCAAACTTGCTGCACACGACCCCAATTGATGCTAAACCTTCCCCAAATGTTTTGTGAAGAGTTCTTATAGTTTTAGGGTGCTACTTCATGTCCTAATGGGACTAGGAAAGAGGGCTGCGAATTTCTGCATTCTAGTTTCCAAAATCTGAGATTCTCTCACCCAAAGGAGGTAGCAAAGGTTTAGGAAACCACCTCTTAGAGTTGGGTCCGGTTTTGACTTACCTTGTATGACTAATTACCCTAATTTAAACCCTAATGTGCCCTTCACAATTATTGCATATTTACAGGTGCGAATTTCTGAGTATTTTTATGTTCCTGTTTTATTATTAGGCTAAAAGTGATCCATTGGCCCATTTTGATTAATGGGTCACTAATATATAATGTTATAAGTCTCTCCAACCTATTTATTTAATTTATTGTTGGTTATTTTTCCATGTTAACAATTTTCCGACTTAGTTCCCTAATTCGGTTAACCTGGTCACGTGTAACGTACACTTGGTCAATCGGTTTTTCGTTGCTCGAATCTGTTCATGAAACTCTTAAGAATAATGTTTGAGGTTGATTTATAATTTTTACGAAATTTTCTAATGTGTTTTCTCACGTACGATAGTGGTACGTAAGTTCTATCATTTCGATAATACGTAAGTTATTTATTTACTATTTTCATACTTGAATTTGTTCATGGGTCATAAGTTGTCCATTGATCCAATTCCTTTTTTGGACTATCCCCACATATTGTTTGGAATCTACCCATAATTTTTATTTCAATTGTTAATCCACTTGGCTCATGTAATAATGGATTTTCCAATTTATTCCTTAGTTACAATAATAAGTCACATAAATTCTAAATCATGGTCCGAATTATTTTTCTATGCCCAAATTTCTTAATGGGTCATTAGATAATAATTTTTAAGGTATAACTATTATTTCCATAGAATTTTTATATGAGTTTCTACTCATGCAATAATGATGTGTATCTTTTAACTAGTTTGATTTTTATTAATGGCAAAATGTTCATTTATCTATAATATATATTTTTTAATTAATGAAATTTCTGGGGTATTACATCCTCCCCCACTTAAAGAGAATTTGGTCCCCAAATTCCATGACTCCTTCAATTAAATAGTGAATCATCATACTATACTAAGAGTATTAATCGAGACGAGTTTAGGTTTACCTTCCATGGTTCGTACTTCGTCATTTGGACTAGGTGTTGTCGAAGCTTCGAGTGTATCCTTATGTGTTGATTCTCCTTAACGTTTGTCTTTCTCGGGCAATTCCTAATCTTGTGGTCTGAGCTTCCACATCGGAGACACTTCCCTTGATTCTTCCAGCAATCTTTCGATATGTGGCTCGCCTTATAACAATTCTTGCATCGACCTTCGTGATTGAGATTTAAACGCCTATCATTTTTATTGTTTTGTTTACTCTTACCACTGTTTAGTCGCTTCCTCTTTGTCATAGAGTTGAGATCTTTCACAATAGTAGCTGATTCTTCTAAGAGTGGACAATCTCACAGCTGATGTCTCGAGTTGCCACAACGTAGACATGCACCAATTCTTCGCCAACACTCCTTGGCCACATGACCTAGCTTGTGACAATGAAGGCAGATAATCGCATCGTTACGATTCACTTGCTGGTTGGCCTTCTTGTCATGGTTATATCTTCTCTTGCCATTCTGATTGGTCTCCTTTTTAATCTCCTTAGTTGCTTCAAGAGCTCTTTCTAGCAGTTGAGTGGCTTGCTGACATGCCAGAACTAGCCTTTGAGTTGGTCTCATGTCGGCGTCCATTAAGAGTTCCTTCTTCTCACGAATCTTCTCGGAAAAGTATTTGGTGGTGAAGAGTTCTAAAAATTCTCCCCACTCTATGTTGATGTTGGGTAATTGACGACTGACAGCTTCCCACCAAGCTCTAGCATCGCAGTCCAACTGGAAGGTTGCCAGAAGGACTTTCTCCTGCACTGAACATTGCATGACTCTAAAAATTTGTTCCATCGTCTTTACCCAATTTTCGGCTTCTTCGGGATCCGAGTTCCATTAAACCTAGGAGGATTTATTCGTTGAAAATTTGCATATAAGTCTCCGGGCCCATTTCTTGTTCTAGCTTGAATCACGTTGTTAAGGGCTTGAGTCAATCCTTGTACGGTCCATTGTAATTCAACCATTGGCGCACGCTCGCCAGCCATCTCCTCTAGTCTCCTGCGAGCAATAATAATCTATTAAGTTCTTCTTAAACTTAGGGTGTTTGTACATATACTTAAACTCCTAGCATAACCCCAAGCTTTACCCAATCTCTCACATAAGTATGGTGGTTGACTTAGACACGTGTCATGGCAGTCCACCTAGAACATCCTAGGACCTACAATATCCTAGTAAGGACATCCTAGGCTCTGATACCAACTGTCACGCCCCTCCAATTTAGCAGCGGAATAAATCGGAGGGAGATGCGAACAACGAGTATAGTAACGACAATTGCGCATACTTTCGCAAACATCAGAGCATCTAACGAACAATAATTGAAATAACTCTTGATTTCATTATAAAATCACTAAGACTATTACAACCACTAATTTGGAGCCAATACATAGGGCTCGATGACATCATTACATTGAAAAGAAATCTAAAGCAATAACTACTAGACTCTATGGTACTAAGATAACTTCAAGAGTTGACTTCGGGTCGCTCATCACTCTAGTCTTGTCCCATTGGTACGTACAACGTCATCGTCCGACTTACCTGAGACACAATAACAAATAACGAAGGGTGAGCGATAACACCCAGTAGGACTTAAATCTCAGGATCAAGCATGCTTTAAGTGATTAATGTCTTATAAGCAGGATAACTAGAGAGAATAACGAGAAACATATAGCAAGTACTGGTACACGATAACGAGGAACATAACACAATGTACGAGAGTATAGCACGACAAGTTTTGATATCGGATGGCCGTATAACAAGATAACAAGTAAAGTTGCACAACAGTGCACAAGTCACGATAGCAAGTGATGGTCGATATTCTTTCAACCACGAAATTCAAGTAAACCAATAATTGACTATTTGATTAATTGATTGCCATATATCAAATCTTGCGTGTTCATGCGTTAGGTGTATGCCATCACCCAAATCATTAGACCCTCGCGAGTTATAGCCTTTCAGGTGCTCCTCCCAAGGACCAGACCGGGCCCTTATAATGTTGCCTAGCATAGTCATGTTTTTATCATAGACAATCAATTTAATGGCCAAATAGAGTACCAAGGAACAGATGAGAGTGCTAGATGAATAGACGAGATAGTAGAGTGAACGTGAATAGATGAGCGAGTAGAGTATAGATGAGAGCTAGTGGACATTGCACGTAATGCGACGAGTAAACAGGCGATAGTAACAGTTGCACAACACGCGCACTTGGTGTTGGCAGTCAGGTGGAACTCACGACCCAACCACTGGCCATGTTAAGCACAAGTCCAGAGGTCCGACGTGATTCAAGGTAAGGCGAACTTCTAATAGCCGTTTGGATCAGATAGATCCCTAAATGGTATCATAGGTGTTAGGGTACAACCGGCTCGTCGACCATGTGGGAATCCATGATCAGAGGAGACTTACGGAGGCCTTGCACAAGGATTCACTAGTCCGGCGGAAGGAGTATCCGATGGAGAGTTCGTCCAAGTCAAGAAAGTGTGTAAATATAGAAACAAGTGCTCGACGTTCTAGAGGAATTCTAGAACAGTGGAGCGTCGAGATCGGTGTTCTAAAACATCGCACGAATCGTAAACGAGTACTTGTTAAAGTAAGGTAATTAATTGCAATAATTACCAGATATGTTATGTGTCATATTCATACAAATTAAGCCATGTTTGGATGGTTCAACGTGTGTGTATGTGTCATGAAATCAAGGATATGAAAGATCAAGTGATTGACTTTTATTAGATTAAAATACAATCAATACTTACAACTTTGTTTTTATGTAGTTAAGATCGTCAACATGATATGGGAATTATGGTGGTACAACAAGACTTGCAAAAGACTGATTTTCAGGCCCAAAACTGAGATCGCGACGTGGTCTTGCAAGGATCGCGACGGGTCGTCAGATCAGGCAGGTAGAATGCGACATGGGTACTGTCGCGACCAGAACGTGACAGAGGTACTGTCGCGACCCGACCTCAGAATGCGACATATCGGGCCGTCGCGTTCACAGGGTCTGCGCCTGAGTCCGTCAGGGATCTGACATGCTCTTGGTTCAGACTACCATGATTTGACACAGGGTGATATTCATGAAACGCCTATATCTCTCTATATGCTGACCATTAGACAAAACTCGCAAGATAGAAAATGTCGAGGACATCTATTGGAAGAACTTTTGTGTTGTGATCTGGGTCTGAATCGGTCTCTAATTGCATGAAATACAGGAAGAACGTGGGAAAGCCCTAAACATGCATGACTTCGTTACGACTTACATGTTAGACTTGTAACATGAGATCTACTGACATTTGGACAAAACGTCTAACATAAACGATGACAAGGACAACTATTATAAGAACTTTGTGGTTGGGGTTTTAACCTAATTCGGTCTTGAACCTTGTGAAAAACATGAAGAAGTGAAAGTTAAATGCAACCTGAAAATGCAGTATCCTGCATGACTCTATTATGAAGTTTATAACTCTCTAACTAATGATATTTAAACAAAACAATTAACATGAAAGATGACCATGACAACTAGTTAAAGAACTTTTATTTTGGAGGCTTGACCTACTTCGACCTTTAATCTTGTGTAAAACAGGAAGAACTTAAAGTTAACTGCATCTCGACATTGCAGAATCATGCAGTGACTCGATTAACACGCTTATAACTCTCTATCTAAAGACTTTTAGACAAAACCTTCTACATAAAAGATGATTGTGACTATAATTAGAAGAACTTTGATGTTGATGATTTAGTCTAATTCACTCTCGAATCGTATGCATAATAAGAAGAACGGTAAAAGCCCTAACTGTACGCGACTTAGGGAAAATGATTAATACACAAAGTATACTTGATGAAAATTAGTAAAATCAGAAGAAAATGAATTTAGACTCGAAGCTCTACAAGATGGTATTATTTTTCTTTAATCTTGACCCGAAAATGCCTACCTTTGAACGCAAAGAACTCCCTGCAGGTTCCTGGTTTGCTACAGGGCGAGGTGGAAGAAGACCACGTTTTCCCCAGCCTTCTCCTCTCCTCCAGCGCCCCAAACTCGCTGCACACGACCCCAACTTGATGCTAAACCTTTCCCAAACGTTTTGTGAAGAGTTCTTATAGTTTTAGGGTGCTACTTCATGTCCTAATGGGACTAGGAAAGAGGGCTGTGAATTTCTGCATTCTAGTTTCCAAAATCTGAGATTCTCTCACCCAAAGGAGGTAGCAAAGGTTGAGGAAACCACCTCTTAGAGTTGGATCCGGTTTTGACTTACCTTGTATGACTAATTACCCTAATTTAAACCCTAATGTGCCCTTCACAATTATTGCATATTTACAGGTGCGAATTTCTGAGTATTTTTATGTTCCAATTTTATTATTAGGCTAAAAGTGATCCATTGGCCCATTTTCATTAATGGGTCACTAATATATAATGTTATAAGTCTCTCCAACCTATTTATTTAATTTATTGTTGGGTTATTTTTCCATGTTAACAATTTTCCGACTTAGTTCCCTAATTCGGTTAACCTGGTCACGTGTAACGTACACTTGGCCAATCGGATTTTTCGTTGCTCGAATCTCTTCATGAAACTCTTAAGAATAATGTTTTAGGTTGATTTATAATTTTTACGGAATTTTCTAATGTGTTTTCTCACGTACGATAGTGGTACGTAAGTTCAATTATTTCGATAATACGTAAGTTATTTATTTACTATTTTCATACTTGAATTTGTTCATGGGTCATAAGTTGTCCATTGATCCAATTCCTTTTTTGGACTATCCCCACATATTGTTTGGAATCTACTCATAATTTTTATTTCAATTGTTAATCCACTTGGCTCATATAATAATGGATTTTCCAATTTATTCCTTATTTACAATAATAAGTCACATAAATTCTAAATCATGGTCCGAATTATTTTTCTATGCCCAAATTTCTTAATGGGTCATTAGATAATAATTTTTAAGGTATAACTATTATTTTCATAGAATTTTTATATGAGTTTCTACTCATGCAATAATGATGTGTATCTTTTAACTAGTTTGATTTTTATTAATGGGCAAAATTTTCATTTATCTATAATATATATTTTTTTAATTAATGAAATTTCTGGGGTATTACATGAACTCACATGACCATGAAATAATCATAAGGAATAAACAAAGTAAATCTAATAATCACAAACTCAAATGCAAACTTCAAAAAAAAAAAAACTTCAAAATGAAAGAAATCTAAGCAAACTCATGAACACAAACTAGATCAAATAATAATTACTACTTTTATTTTATTACTTATTACTTCATATTTCTAGGCCTAAGGCCCCTTACTCTAGGGATTAATCAAGGATTTTTTTTTCAGAAAAGAGATGTAATTAACACTATTGCATTTAAGTAGCGACAGGTCTTTGGACCTAACCCAATATCCTCTTTAGTTTGGAAAAATCAAATGGTGTGCACATGAACCTAAAGTCCTCCAAACCTTGGAGACAAAACACATAGTCACCTTTGTAATTGGCACGTTTGCGCCCAAAATTGTAGGTTCATCCCTCATCCCCACAACTTATGATAAGCACTTCTGATGAGACTTGAATTTGAAATACATGCACATGTCCACACATTTAAACATAATTATGCAGGGAAGTAGAGAAGATCTTTTATGCTATTAAGTGTTTTGAGGACGTCAAAGTGAACTTGGCAACGTACATGCTGCAAGTAATTGAAGAGCATGGAAATATGTGTAGATTGCTGATTTGGATTTGGTTTGTGCTTATTATGGTCTTCTCTCTTGCGGCAGGGAATGGATGTGTGGTGGTCATCCATTTTGTGCACACAGTTTGGAGACGAAGAGTAGGAAAATGACTTGGGGAGAGTTCACAAAATTGTTCAAGTCTAAGTTCATTCTTGAGTACATTCAAGATAAGATGGAGCAAGAATTCTTATCTTTGGAACAAGGATCAATGACTATACTGAAGTACAAGGCAAGATTTGCTGAGTTTTCTAAGTACGCACCTCATTTTGTTGCTGGTGAAAGGTAAAAGGCTAACAAGTTCATGACGGGGCTCAGACCATCACTGAGGACTAAACTTGTTGTCTTCGACCATGACCATGGATAAGACACTGAGCGCAACGTGCAAGCAGAAGAGTAAGATGGAGCAATATATAGAAGAGAAGAAGAAGACATCACTGAAGAGGTCGACACCGTCATACTAGTGGCAAGACAAGAAGAAGCTCGTAGGAGTTCAACAACGAGCCTTTGTACCTACCAAGTCAATGCCCTAGGAAGGAGGTTTTAAGCCTAGTGACAAGTCAGTGTGTGCACACTTTGTTAAAGACATGGTGGCAACGAGTGTTAGATGACAGTGGAGAAGTGTTTGAAGTGTGGCGGCCAGGACCACATGATCAATGATTGCCCAAAGCTGAAACAATTCACTTCAAGAGGAGCTCCAACAATAGTAGTAGTGGCTAAGCCAGGAGGATTAGAGCCCAAGCCCGAGTGTTTACACTAGCACATAAGGACATAGAGCAAGTTGACAATGTTACGGAAGGTACAATCTCTATTATGGGTGTTCATGCTAGAGTTCTATTTAACACTAGTGCCATACATATTTTTATCTCTAGAAAGTTTGTTAAGTTGTTGATTGAGGAGTCAAATGTGGAAGTAGTAGACTTGGATATGCCTCTCTCAATGCACACCCCGACAGGAGCAGTGTCTGTTGGGTTTACATGAGATTGTCAGATTTACAATTGAAATGGTTGTTTTTGATGATGAGCATTTCATGAACAATACAAATTGATGTGATGTGAATGTGTGAAACATGATAAGAATGACAAGTCAAGCAAATGTTAATCAAGAAACACATGTTTAATTTGATCATTTATATGTTCATAATATCTCACTAATAATGTTCTCAAATATAGGTGAGAAAGTGTGCAAGTCAAAGCACCAAAGTCAAGAGTAAAAGATCAAATGAAACACAAAAGGCAAGTGCCTGTCGACAGCCCCAAAGAGGTCTGTCGACAACTAGACACAGACAGCTTCAGAAATCTCAATGTGAAGTGTGCCTGTCGACAGCCCCAAAGGTGCCTGTCGACAGCCAAGCATAGGGAAGTGAAACAGACTTCAGGACAAGTGTCCCTGTCGACAGAGGCCAATCACTTGTCGACAACCACTGATAGGAAACTGTCTCCCAGGAAGCCCAGTCTTCTGACTTTTGTAATTCTGTCAGCACCTGTCAACAGATGCACTTCTTGCTGTCGACAGACGAAGAGAAACTTCAGTTCCGAGATTTCTATGTGTTTCCTATGTGGGTGTTTCCATTTATCATGACTCTCCATACTTGAAGACCCATATATAAGGAACCTTCTGAAGGTATTTTCGTACAGAAGCAACCACCATACCAAACCCTAGCAAAATCTCAAGAGAAAAGAGTCTCTTGCTTCTCTACTTCAACCTTCCGTCTAGGGAACGAAAGAGCCATTGTTCGAACGGAATTGAAGCCAGGTTGTCCATCTCTCAAGCTTCTCCATCAACTGGTACCTGTCAAGACGGAGCTTGAAGTTCATCTAGACGACCATCGTGAAGAGTTCAATATCAGGATTTGATACTTCAACTCAGAACTCTTCTTTGTCTCTGTTTTTCATATCTTGTGTGTGTGTTGTTGGGTCAAGCAACTCTTGTGCTTGATCTACGTGGTTAGCTTTGTTCTGATCGTGTGTTTACGTCAGACAGTGTGGTGTGTGTGTGTTGTAGTGAGTGAACTCGCTGATAAGCAGTCGTTTCTGCGTGTGTGTGTGGACGGTGGACGTAGGATACACAAGTTGTGTACTCCGAACCACCTTAAATCCTCGTGTCCTATGGTTTGCACACTTTCACGATAGTTGATTGGTAGGCACGCTGGTTTTACACACGTTAGATAGGTTGTTCGCATTTTATTCACAATAAGCACACTAACTGAATGTCAAATCAAACTTGAATTTGTTTAAGAATTTGATAAGTTTGTGTTCTCTTTTAAAAAGAAGTCAATCTTGGTTAAAGTTAGTTGTAATCTATTCAACCCCCCCTTCTAGATTACCATATTGGGCAATTCTGCACATCTTTCAGTGTCTACTAGGAGGTGCATTCCATCGTTGCTTGTGTATTAAAGAGCGAGTTCTACCAGGATGCTTCTATATGTTGAAGATGAAGGACTATGGCTATGGCACCATACTAAGCTTGGATTGGTAGGAGAAGAATTATGCTACAAGAAGAAGAGCATTACTTTTCTGTATTCCTAGAGAGGATAGGTTCTCACATCCTTTGCTTAAGAATCTAGCGAGGAAGTTTGTGATCTTGGTCATGAAGGCAATCAGATTGGTGAGTAAGAGATGTGATGCTTTCTTGAGGAGTGTGGTCGAGGGGCAATAGTGGCGAGTCCTACTTGGGTTGCCAATTCAGGAGGCCTTTATATCCCTCCATCAGCATTTGGAGCTGATTCTAGATCACGACCAACTCCTCAGTCACTACAGCTATTAGGTGTTAGGTGTTGCTGGTGAGACCTAGGGAAACAACCGTTGTTGATTAAACCATTACACGATGGAGCATGGGTGCCCACTTCGCCCCTCCTCTGGGTTGCATGGCTTTTGACTCATTTCCCACATAGGTGAAAAAACCTATAGAGGTTAAAATGCATTATGTAAGTTGGCCATCTGACTTACACACTTTTGAGATTTGTAGTAGACGAGATCACGATGGGGGACATGCAAAATGGAATGAGTGATTAAGGGGTCCCAGGTGTTGTCTCTGAAGCAAATCTTCTGATGCCTAAGTTAGGAAATGGTGAGAGAATGAGTGTAGTAGGGAGACAAGTAGACATCTGAGTGTTTTGGGTGTGTGGGTGTAAGCATCCACGAGTGTCTCACTTTGTCTCGATGGATCCCCTTACAGGCATTACTCAAGGTTTTTGTTGTTCCTCACGATCTCGTCCACTCCATGTACAATGTAGTTTTGGAGGCAATTCAAGACTTGTGTATGGGTGAATTGATCATGGTTAAGGGGTTGACATGCCTTCTTATCGAATCTTGTAGGTGTGAAGCATGCCTTGTTTTCATCCCCCTGCTCTAGAGTTACAATGACATATCTCGCCACTATTGTCCTACTCTAATGTCCCAGGAATATACTTTGCCACTACGATTACAGTCTTACAGTCATGCAGCTCTAAAGACTTTATCCCTCAACGGATGGCAGACCACTCAGATAGTGGGTGAACCCAATTGGGGAATGTCCCATCCATTCTGAGACAAATCAATAAAGGCCTCAACAAGTTTGAGGTGAGGAATTGGACTCTAACATGGTATGACTATTTTCTCCCTCCTCAATGGGCTGGGAGTGAAGAATTCATCTCCAGTGGAGTATAACCAATTTCTCCCTCATCAAATATATATGATCAAACTAATCTTAATCACAACGTGTAGAGATCGCCAAAAATTTTCCATTCTTTAATATATAGACTCCTCTGTACCCCCTCTGAGTGTATAGAGATATATATCACATTCATGTGATGGGATATCCACCCATATTTTAATGTAGTGGGCTTTTGTCCCCAACCTAAAAGAATAGCCTTTTTAAAGTCTCTTGTCGCTCTCACTATTGTAAGTGCACACTCAAGTGAAAGGAAATGCCCCTCGCCGATGCCCCCATGAAGCAAGTAGTAAATAAGGGGAGTAAGTGAGATTGTCGACAAGAGAGACCTCATCAACAACATAAATATGCTGAGGTTTGGGTTTTGATGGAAGGAGGCGTTCCGTTCCTTGGTGTGCTTTTGTTTGTGGTTGGTTGAAAGCTCGCTTTCCATCTCCTCTGTCCCCACTCCTCTCAACCTCCAGATACCAAATCCATTTTTTTTTATCTTTCTTTTTATGGCAGGGGGGTTCACAGGACTGCCCGTGGGCTCCCTCGTCCAGATTCCATTATTGGAATGTTTCTTTCTTTACCCGTCACCAGATGAGCTGTATTTGTTTCTGTCTTCAGTGCGATGTGACGTTGAGAAAGATGAGTAACAGTAGGAAGAAAAGTGGTTTCTTTTTAACTTATCAGATTTAACACATCAATAGATCTGCCGTCTGAAGTGTAAATTTACCATCAAATAATGATGTGAACAGTCATCAAAAATTGGGTGTTAGTAATAACCCATCTCTTCTCTACTTTCACCTCTTACTCTCACTCCCTACAGTTCATCGCTTCCTTATGTTTGAATGCTGAGAAATACTTGAAAAAAAATTCTGAGAAATAATTGTTGTTGCTATACCCGTTTAGAACTGGAAGTGAGCATTTCTTTTGAATGCCATGTTGCTTTCTGCGACACACAAATACGCGCGCACTCTCTCCCTCTCTAATCAATCATCTCATTTCCCTGCACTTCTCTTTCTAGCTTCTTCTCTCTCTGGATGGTACTGTCGGTTTGCTCCAGATATTCTATTCCCATGTTAGGTTGTTGTGGTGATTGGAGGCAGCAAAGCATGTAGACAATGTGGTGATTTGCCGGCCTGATGCCTCCCCCTCCCCTTCCTTCACTTTTCTACACTCTTCCTCTCTCCTTTTCAACACACTTTACCTTGCTTGTGCTTGTCTTCTCTTGCTTTTCTAGTTTCTCACTCTCTTCCTCCTGTCTTCTCATTTCCATGTTATGCTGATGTTTTGGGAGCGGAGGGGTTGGATGGCAATGGCCAATGGTTAGTTGAGCCCTCTAATGGCATTTTACTGGAAAGGAGGGAGCACTGTTTGAGAGGAAGCAACACATTAAGTACATAGTTGTCAATCATCTTCCTGTCAAAAAAAAGTTGTCAATCATCTCATAATTAAATAACAAAGTTGGAGTTGATTGGTATATATAGTGGGTACCTACAAAAATATATATATATATATATATATATATATACATTTAGATTATTACAAAGAGAGAGTACTGAACATGATCCAAGTATAAAAAAAATTTGATAATAGTGTTATCCATCCTTGATGTAATGTGCTCATATATAAAGCAAACCCAAGTTCAAAGTTTTCAACTACTAATAACTCAACCGAACATGTATGACGCGAAAATTATTTTGTTTTAAACTCAAATCTATTTTAGAGTATTGTCGGAGAGCATGGGCAAACTTGTATTATTGTTGGTGGAATGGCAACCACAGGTTAGATCGATGTTCGTGTGATAGCTGATCTCATGTGAGGTAAGCCAATGTGTAATCGGGTCTATAGAAGGTTTAATCTATCTAAATTGTCTTCTAAAGAATGGGGATTACTTAAGTTAGGTTGGTATACCGGGTTTGGGAGGTTGCCTTGTAGATCGGCAATGGAGTTCACCCCTTTTGCCGAGTTGTGCATTAAAATAACCCTCTTTCTTGATCAAAGAGATATGTGACATACGAATACAATATAGATATAAGCTTAATTGGGGGAGGGGAGAGAGGGAGAGAGAGGACCATGAAGGTGGGGTTGAACGGACATAATATTGAACCCACAAGAACATGAGAAGGAGAAGCACGTGTCCTCCCAAAATAGAGGGGAAATATGGAGTGGAAGAAGAGCTTGGACTGTGTGTTGTGGTCCAAATGAGAAGAAGAAGTCTTTAAAGAGGAAGAGGGAAGCTTGAAAAGGGAAAAGAGTGGAGGTAGAGGAGGTGCATTCAAGACTTCAGATAGAGGGGGGTCAGTACAAATGGGTCTTTCCATTAGAGGCTAATGCGTCCAAACCCGCTCATCAAGACCAAACCAAGCCTACGCTTCCCTTGTGGTGAAGGGACACATGGGTCTTTGGGAAGGAGGGAGTTGTGTTGTCAAAGTGGGGTGGGGTGGGGGTGGGGGGGGGTTGGAGAAGTGGGGGATAGGAGTTGAATGATAATGGCTTTTCGATTTGGTTAACGTGGGATGGAGAGAAGTAAGAAAAAAGAAAGAAAAATGGTTTAGTAATACTATTTGGTAACGCTATTAGTAACACACCAATGAAAAATACACCACAACCTTTTTATTTTTGATGTATTTTTGACTTTTCTTTTCAATTACTGATATGGCATAATTTTAATGATAATGTTACCAAATAATGTTACCAAATGATGTTACAGAACTGTTTCCCAAAAAGGAAAGGGACTGAGGGCCGGCCCTCCCACCAATACCATATTCTTTTCTTGTTTCCACCTCCTCTCTCACACATTTGCACCCCAACACATAAGTGAAAGAAATTCATATTAAATGTTAGAGAGAGAAAAAAAAGAGAGACAGAAATACATACTTTTGACAGAGGGGTGTGTGTACGTGCGTGAAGAAAGATGGGCTGTTCTGATATGCAGTAATATATTTCTGGAGCGTTTGTTATTGTCCAGAAAAATGGGAGTGAGTAAATGTATGGATGAAGGAATGAATGAATGAGGGGAATCCAAGAAAATAAAAAAAAAATGGGACGATGTTGATAACGGGAGCACTGAGAGTGGTGTTGAGGCTCCAATTGTCCCTCTTTTGATGTAATATCTCTCCCTTACAAATTAAACAAAAAAAAAAGGAGTACCTACCCCTTTCACACATACCGATATCACACCCAACAAAGGAGGGCAGGAGGGGTCTGCTTTCAAGGTAGTACATGTATAATAGTAGCCCATCCTCACGCTTTTGACCTCCTGGGTTAATGACCTCCTGGGTTAATTGGCGCCTTTGTTGTTTACTTCTCTTCTACTACTACCATACGGTGTTGCAATGGAGAAGCTGGCCTCCGTCGGAAGAAAGCCTGGACCTGGACCTGGAGTTTGTGTCTCTTCTCTTTTTGTTTGTCCTCTCTCTTCGTCTCTCTGCCTCTCTCTCTCTCTCTCTTAGACGACTTCTCCCCAACCCCAGCTCCCTCTCTCTCTCTCTCTCTCTCTCTCTCTCAGACGACTCCTCCCCAACCCCAGCTCCTGTACTTTAATCTTCTCCCACTTTTCCAGACCTCGTTACTTTCTCTCTCCTCTCCCGGCCTCAAAACAAAACACCATAACAACTGGAGCTCAGGGAGGCGCAGAGAGAGGGAAGAGAGGAAAACGCACAAAGGGAGGTAGGAGTTCTGCTGCTGCTGGTGCTCTCTCTCTCTCTCTCTCTCTCTGTTGCGTACTAGGTTTTGAGCGGGGGAGTGGTGGGAGGAGGAAAGGAGGCCTCTTTTTTATTATTATTAGCGTTGAGAGTATCTAGTCTTCCTCTCTTCCTTGTTTCACCGGTAACCAGACCGGGAATCCGCTCCCCCGGCCGGGTGGGTGTCTATCATGTCCGTGGCGCCGACGCAGTGAGCATAGCCGCGCAGAAACCGCGCCGCCGGTGGTGACCTGATCCATCCGTCCGTACCCGTCTGCCAATACCGGAGGGAGAGGGAGAAGGGGGGATGTGGGATCTAAACGACACGCCCGACCAGGTGAGGGAGAGCGGCTGCGGAGGAGGAGGCGTATGCGTCGCCCGGCGGCTGCTTGTCGCAGAACGCCTCCATGGGTGGCGAAGGGGTGCAGTCGGCGTCGGTCTCGGCATCGGGATCGGAGAAAGGAGGAGCCGACAGCGACCATTCCAGCTCCGCCGAGGATGACGGAGGAGGTGGAAGGGCCACGGTCGCGTCGTCCTCCTCGGCGGCGGCCATGGCGGGGACGCGGGATAGCGGAGGCAGCACTGGCAGCAGCGGCAGAAGGATCTTTGGGTTCTCTGTGAACGGCGGCGGCGGCCCTGGGGAAAACGTCTTGGGGGAGAGCGAGCCCGCAGTGCTGGTAACCCATCAGTTTTTCCCCATGGCGGCCAGAGAGTTCGTCGGCGGTGGTGGTGGCGGAGATAGTAATGGCCTAGGAGAGTTCGCCGCCGTCACCGCCTTGCCTCTGCCACGGGCGCACTGGGTTGGGGTCAATTTCTGTCAGAAGCCGGCGTTGGGGGTAGCCGGCCAGCCGGGGACGGGCAGGGCAGCGGCTGTGGAGGCGCCGCAGCCGATCAAGAAGAGTCGGCGAGGTCCGCGTTCTCGGAGCTCCCAGTACCGCGGTGTCACTTTCTACCGGCGGACTGGCCGGTGGGAATCCCACATCTGGTTAGCTCCATCCAACTCCTTCCTCAGTTAAAAGTTATTGTTGCAGAAAGTTCTCATCTTTGATTCCATCCCTGCAGACCAGACCCATGTCTCCTATAAGATTCAGAATTTTGTGAGCAAAACAGCATGATTGATTCTTACTCGGCTTCTTGTCTTACTTTGCAGGGACTGCGGAAAGCAGGTTTATCTTGGTTTGTATTCCCTGAAACTTGTATGGATATGAACCATATGAGATTATGTGTTTTCCCTCTACTTCCACCAGTTCTCTGTTTTTTTTTTTTCTGCTGATGTAGTGTGGTTGTTCAAGCTTAGCTTCTGATTGGATTGTGCGATGTTCTTTCCTCTCGTTTGTGCCTTGCAGGCGGATTTGACACTGCCCATGCGGCTGCCCGGTAACTCCTCCAATCATCCTTTGTCTTGAGAAGAGAGAACTCAGTTGAACCGTCTGATTTAAGTTGTGTATGGAATGTGACGTGCTTCTGCTCCTCGATTAAGGGAGGCTGAAAGTTTTAGATCAATGTGTTGCAGTGCATATGACAGAGCAGCCATCAAGTTCCGGGGTGTCGACGCCGATATCAATTTCAACTTGGAGGACTATGAGGAAGATCTGAAGCAGGTGAGATGCATGTTTGAAAACCTGTCTGATTGATTGAGAAAGTGGGGAACCATAGTTCTCTTCTTATTGTTGAATTCATATTCCTGCTCATCTTCCCTTATGAATGCACACCCATGAGCTTCCTTAAAAGAAAAAAGACAAATCAATAACAAGTTAATGGATTTTTCAATGCCAGATGAGAAATCTCACGAAGGAGGAATTTGTTCACGTGCTTCGCCGGCAGAGTACCGGGTTCCCTAGAGGGAGTTCAAAGTTCCGGGGTGTTACACTGCACAAATGTGGGAGATGGGAGGCCAGGATGGGCCATTTCTTGGGGAAGAAGTAAGATCAGTATTCCCCCTTGCTTTCAGATGCCTCATTCTTCTCACTCTCAGATTCCAGCACAGCCCCACAAGAAAAGAGACCTTTTTTCTGTCTCATCTTATTGCCTAGCCGTCTGAAATGTTGCTGTTCTCTTACTTCTACTATGCATCTCTCGATACACAGGTATGTCTACTTAGGTCTCTTTGACACGGAAATAGAAGCTGCGAGGTACTCCCCGACTCCTTTTGATCCTTCCCTGATGCACTGAAAGATATGTTCTTGACACCATCAATCTGAAACATTCTGCTCTAAATATTTGTAGAGCTTATGATATCGCTGCAATCAAGTGCAACGGGAGGGATGCCGTCACTAACTTTGATCCTTCTATTTATGAGAACGAACTCAACTCCACAGGTCACATAATAACAGCTCTAATGTGGTCGTTTTCTGTTCTGTGTGCTGGGCATGCCTTTCTAACTGCTGCAGTTAACACTTACATCTGGGTGTGAACATGTTGCCAGTTTGCAGTATCGACCACAACCTTGATCTCAGTTTGGGGAGTTCAGGCTCCAAAAGGAGTACTTTTGATGCCATGGAGGAAGAGAACTCGTCTGGGTTGGATCAGCGTGCTCCAATGCCCTTCGAAGCAGATTGGAGGATGGGCAGTAGAGGCACTAGAGCGAAGGTATCATATTCAATGGAAGTGCTCTCCCTTGCTCATACATCTTGTAGGTAGTTAAAAAATAAAAAAAAATGGACTTTTGATGTTCCTCTGCCGTGCCTTACAAACCTTTCCTCCCTGAAGCTGCCCCAGGAAGACAGCAGGAACTGCTACCTTCCCCCGAACGACTTAGAAGGTCACAGGGATGGTGAGCCGATGCTGGCGGTAGAGCACTCCTGCAACCAAACCCAGGTACTGCCCAAACCGGGCCAGACGCACCAGTACCTACAGCTGAGCAGGAATGGAGATGCGTCCATGTTTCATCAGTCCATTCAACGGCTGTACACTCCTGCTGGATACCATCAAGTGGGTTAATCGTGAATTACTGGATCAGCCTTTGTGCTTCTGGTGCGGGAACATGACTGAGAACAATTGCTGCTTGTCTGTTTGCTTGTTATTTTGAATGTGTAGTTTGCAGGAAGCACCGATGAATCTAGGATCCGCAGGGACTCTCCCTGGCGCTGGGCGGTGAACAGCAAGAGCAGCCGCTACACCAGCAGCAACAGAGGCAGCCGGTCGGGAGCAAGGGCGGCAGCAGCTGGCCTCCGGTGCCCGCCACCGCTTCACCCCAATTGCTTGCCGCCGCTGCTGCAGCATCATCAGGATTCCCACCGCAGACAATTGGCTGCAGAAAAATGGGTACCACTAGCCTCTCGTGATACCCCACCACCACCACCTCCGCCACCACCACCCTTCCTACAAATCAAACCCATCCCTCCAACCCACCCACCCCAAGTAATATGTATGGTCCCTTTCCTGCTATGGCCGTCTGCGTCATTGCTTTTCTTCTTTTGGCTACCATTCCATCACCATAAGAGCCTCAGTAACCTCCTTTCTCACCTCATGACAACATCAAACAATTCAGTTGCCCGTCCTTCATGGCTCATCTGATCACCCACATGGAGAAACCAAAACCTACCTCCTCATTAAGAGAACAGCCTGAGCAGGAAAGAGAGAGAGAGAGAGAGAGTTTGGCAAATTCCCAAAGGAAAGAAAAAGAGAGCTAAAAGAAATATTTAGGGTCTCTGGGTCTTTGTGAGAAATTGAGAGGAGATGAAGACTCTGATTCTTGGAGGCGGTGTTAGAATCTGAGCCCAGTTTTTATTACTATTAACAGTCTCAATTCTGAAATCCCTGTGCATGCGCTCTCTTTTTGTTAAAGCCAGGGGGCAGCTGTGCTTGTGTCGATGTCTTTGTGTCTTTAATCATATGCCCACATGGTGTAGTGCAGTGGTGCTGCGCCAGCCAGCCATGAGGGACCGACCCCATTGCCATATGCAGGAGCTCTGCTGCTGGGTCGTCTCATAGTGTGTGCAAGGCAGATGTCTGTGCAAGAAAGAGTTAACATTGGTGGCGGTGGGGCGAGATTGGAACTGCCAACAAACGCCCAATGCGGTAACATGATGGATGTGTCACATTGGCGAGCAATCCAGCCGTGCACTGCCGCAGCAACTGCAGCGGAGCCCATCGGGCGTGGGAGGAGGAGATCGGGCGTTTGAAAGCGGCATGAATGCGATTACTGCCTACCCAACCCTCTCCTGGCCCGGCCATTAATGGGTGGCACCAGAAAGTGTCGTAGTTTCAGGGCATTAGGTTTCCTTCTCTTTCCAACCGGCCCACACCCTCCCCCAACCGCAGCCGGTCCGTAAGGGGAAGGAAGGAGATGGTCAAATGTTGTCCTCCATTTTAATCCTTAAACCTGTTTAATGGATTGACGGTGATCCTTTCCCACACTATTGATCGGACATCCTGGGAGAGAGTAGCAATAGGACAAGTTTTTTAATGGTTCGACGCGTCCGCTCTGATCGAGCCCACATTTTCTGAACCTCCAATAAGTAGTAGGGGCTGAGAAACATTGTACATGACCTAGGGCTCAATTTTTGTGCACGGAGACTGGCTAGTTTGGCTGACCTTGTGCTGACTTCGAAGTCTAGCTTGCATCTCTTATTGGCGGAGTGGCCGCATCGTTGACTTGGTGAAGTCAGTCAACGTCAACAGCTTATAATATTGACCCTAGGCAACTTGGCGATCAGTCTTGGACGGCAGCTACTGAAGTCAGTTTCGCTAGCTGGCCTTTGATTGATACGAGTGCACCACACACGCGGACCAACCGTGAATGGGGTTGGGAGACCCCACGGAGGTGTTATCGATCTCTGGTTTGGCGGTCCTTACTGATGTTTGTTCACTTATGCTACTTTTTATTATGGCGAGGTCTTGCTGTTTCTTAAGATTATGGAAGTCCTTAAAGTGATGTTTCTCCACTTATGCTACGTTTCAGTATGACAAAAGATCTTACTCTTTCCTAAGGTTACAACTTCATCTATTCATCTCTCAAAACCTAAAAATTTTACAAAAAATATGCATTTTGCCCCCACGGTTTTTATAATTTAAGCAAACTTCATGTTCAATAAGTTGACTTTAGCAACTTTGTCCCTCTTCCTCCTTTCACATTTATTTTCTGGTCTTGTGGGTGGTTGTCACCTCTTAATGACTTTGCCGATAGTAATATGCGGCTATGATGGCTCCTCCATACGGGGAGGGCATCTATCTCTACCCACTCCGGCCTACCTCCATAGGATGGTACTTGCAAGATAGTTATAGATCATGTAACTCACCCAAATGCCATATCATGGAAATCTATATCCCTTCAGATGAGTGTTGAAGAGGTACGATCTCAAATCTGATTGCAGATTTGTTGAATGATCTTGGGATCTAATAAACATGAAAGCACTCTTCGCTCATCAAGATAGAAATTTATGAGGAGGGTTCTTGGGATGGCGATCGCAAGAAAAATCTTTTGATACGTAGGTCAGTATGAGCAAAGGCACAAAACAAGAGAGTGAGTCGATTCAAGATTGCTCTCCATGAATTTGAGTGCAGAATGTGTATCATTTGAAACAAAGGGGCTCCTTGGAGAATAAAGTGGTGGTCGTTCTTCCCAAATAGTCTCATTCGACATGGTAGCAATTATGGTCAAGTTGTGGTCATAACTCTAAGTAGTGGCCTTCATGAATGTTGTCATCCATTATGAGGATCGTGGGCATGATCATGGGCAACCCATTATATTCCTATTTAACGCTCCACTTCACCCCAAATAATCATCATTTATGTGGCATCTGATGACCAATGCCAGGTGGGAGTGTCGACCGCTTTATATGCACTAAGACAAGGGCTTGTCGAGCTAATGACATGTCAGGTTAATAGATGGATACAGGTCGAGATAGTTCCTTATTTTAGCACATGTTGAGGGGGTATCTTGGAAGCCTCTCACCATTGCCTTGGGTTTTCCTCTTGGATTCAGTGTTGCATTAAGGAGCACTCCTCTTGGACGACAGATCGGATGATCATGGCACTTTAAGGTGGGCATTGTTTGATACTTGAACTTTCACCTATTAGGCTGCATTTATAACTGGGCCTTCAACAGATTGAACTGAAGGGCCGAGATTCCCTCTCTCCAAGTGTACTTAGTATGTCACTACAACTTTCATGATCCATAACTGCGACTTCGGTTTGCTTCAATGTTAGATTCTGATATACTTAAGATAATACTTTGGTGTGGCTTTGGCCCTTGAAAATTACCCTAGAATTGTGTATATTTTTAAATTTTTGATCTCATTAAATATATTTGGAGAGGAGGTGATTTGTCTCCTCTAGGCCCATTACGTCCAATCTCCTCTAGTCCCATTAGGCCCAATCTCCCCCACTCCCACAAGACCCAGGTCTGATGGTTGATCCTGTTGAAAAACGATAAGTAGATAATAGGAGTAGGCAAATTCAATTTGGTCAATATGGCTAAAATAGATGACAGAGAGAAAGATCGACGATATACAAACTTGAGGGTCAAAGTGCGATGTCACTTTTTTTGAAGTTGTTTTGCCCCTACCACGGTGCAATAGGATAATTAAGAACTCATTTCAATCATACGACGACTCAACATCAATGTGGCATGAAGGTACACTCCAAATCATGTCTTCGAATGAACACTTCTCAGACCAGTTGCTAGTTATTAAACACCACAACAGAGAAGCCACGGAAAGAACACAATCTCGAGAGGGAGAGAAAAGTGCGGTCAAGAGAGAGAGAGAGAGAGAGAGAGAGAGAGAGTCATCTTCTCTCTTCTCATATCCACTATGGTATTATCCCACATTAAGGGTGGGCGACCGTTTGGGTTCCAAAAATCATCAAAGAATCCAAGAAGAAGTCAAGCGATCGGTCAAAAGTTAATAAGCAAAATAAAATAAAGAAAGTTACATAGGAGGCCAGTTAGACCTCCACGTAAGTGCCACGCTTATGCCAAGACAAGGCAATTCGTGCACATGTGTGATAAGGCCAATGCCCACTAGCTTGAATGGGTCCTCCTCATAGCTCTCCCTAAACATCACACCTCTATGGAAAAGAAATAACCCTATAAAAGAGATGAATTTTTTCTCAACTTCTAATATGAGATAAATCTCAAGAACCAGAGTCCAACATGAGGTGAAATATCATAATAGAGAGCTAAGAATTATTTTCAGAGTTCAAATCAAATGAAATCAGACTCTAAATATTCCAACAGATCCATGTGTAGACCAATCTTCCTATTTCTCTAAGTCAAGCCTATAGCTCGGCGAGCCTCTCTATTGCACAACTTGAGCCCTTAGCTGAGCCTGCCTTCTTTGTGTGTACGGCCTTGAACCTGTAGCTTTGCTATATAACCTTATTATTGTTCGGCTTTGATCTTATAGCTCGGTCAATCTTCTACTTATATTGGAGGATTTTTCCATAAGAGGAGATTACGAGGCCCACTGACGGTTTCTTCCTGGTTGCAATCTGCTGGCTGAGGGCTACATCGGCTATTCCATGCAATACAATCTCTCCGCATCGTCAATATACATCTTGTATTTGGTAAAAATGTATCAATCATACCTGTTAGATTAATTAACCGGCTATACGAAATTATTCAATGAATTTGATGACATAAAAATACCATTACCAAAGAAACTTTGTGTTTATGAGGGGTTGTGGGGGGGTGGAGTGAGGGGATTTTATATAAGTTGATGGTATCTGCCTCTTAATTAACCTAATTACGGTTGAATTCAACTGATGGGACACAACAACTGGGTTATTTGTGAATGTAATACATTCAAACATGGGTGTATTTGATGTGCGGAAGATTTCAGGATACATGCAGTATTTTCATGTATTTCCGAGACAAATATGTATTTATTTCTATTTATGGTGTTATTTTGTGTCATCTTTTTGCTCTTTCGTTTTTCACCAGCTTTGTTTTTTTCCGGGGAAATCAGACAGTGGAAAACGAGGACCCTGAAGTTATTACTCTGAGATGCACTAATTAAACCCAACTCTGACACTCCACATATCTCTATCACCTGATGTACGGATCAGATGAACGAGATAAAAATAGAGTTGCAAACAAGTTATATTAATGTCACAGCATTCTTCTTCTTCTTCGGGATAACAATATGCTAGCATGGATACTTCTTCTTATTCTCGCATGAGCGTGTAACACCAATTAAAGAGCAGTTTGGGTACATGACTAATGGTACTCGTCATTAAACGTTGCCTTAACCATTTTACTGCTGATGCAGCAAAACAAGAACTTCATGGGCCTCCGTGCACTACAGCAAACGCATAAGGCACCAATCCTAACATCGTTTACTGTTAGTATAAACTTTTACTCGGTCCACTGATGGAGGCCTATTGGTCTAATGCACCTAAATTCGGTTTTGACAAACCATTTTTTTTTTAATTTCATTCTATTATAGGCTATGTATCTGAACAATCCAATCCTTGATGTCATATGGTCTAAAAACTTAAGAAAACAAATCGAATAACCTAGTTAATAGGTCTATCACTTTAATCTTTTTGGCCCATTAATGGCTGTATCTTTTCTTTAATTGCCAAATCAATGATCAATTTGTATAGATATATCTATCAAAATTGACATGTCATTGAACAATTAAAGAAAAAAGGATGTATGGGTAGGTGGTGCATCAGCGTAGTGCACCTCTCCCAACGCATAAAGTGAAACTCATTAGTATGAAAATGAATATTTATGAGAAACTTACAAAAAATGGCCATTTTGTTTTCAAAATATTTAATTGCAGTCTACCTTCAAAATGTCCACAATGGAATGTCATTTCTTTTGAACATCACATCTATTTTGTTGTATTTGGTATATTTTGATAATAATAAAACATTGGGTGTGAAGAATTTCTTATGAAGTGTTGATTTGTGTGTGACTTGATATGAAAAAGATTTAAATTATGGTCCTCATAAGATTGACATTTTATATGTATTTTGATGGTCTAATTTGTGTGTTGAAGTGTGTCAAAATCTCAGGAATTAAGAAAAGAGAAAAATGGTTCAAAGGCCAAGCTCAAAGGATAAAAAATAGCGCACCAGTTGACCATAAACTATGGTTAGTTGATCGATCTGTCCAGAAGCAAGGGTTATCGGTCGACCGATGATCTTTACAAGTCGACCACAACCAAAATCTATAGCCAGTCGACCAATCCTTCTAGCAACTCTAGGACATCTTGTCCGGTCGACTGACAGTAAGCTTCGGTCCACAAATGCTTATTGAAGCCTTCTTGTTTGGATTATTTAGTATTATCTATTGTGTCTTGTTCTTTTAGGCTTCTATCCTTTGAGCTTCATCAAACAGTAGTTATGTTGCACGTTGACATACATTTGAATTTGTTTGAATCTGTTTGAATATGTTCTCTAGTTAAGGTTCTTCTTTTAGTCTTCTTATCCATTGAGCATACTTGGCAATACTTCATTTGTTGGTCTTAACCAAGTAGGCTTGTAGGCTTTTAACTATGAATCCAATTCTTTACATGCTTTCTTCCCTTGCCTTCCCCATGTTAATCTTCAGACCTTGTACAATCTTTTAGCGTCATGGCCTTCAGCTCGTTAAGATAATCTTCTGACTATTGTGACTAATAGAAGTTGTAGCATCTTGGCCTTCAAATTTAGTCCTTTTAGTCTTGATTTGAGCTTTGTGTCTTCTTGTTTCATGCTCCTCTAGTTGTTTCTTTCTGAACTCCAGTTTGTACTATTGCACATTTTGTTCTTTATGTTCTCTGAATTCTAATTTATTATTTACTAATGAGAACATACCTGGAGTATTATATTTTAGAATGTTCTTTGATAGCTGTCTAATTTGCAAGATATTTACTAGTGTCTTTCAAACTGACAAGTTTCTAGTTTTTAAGGAAAGACTTTTTGCAGAACTTGTTGCCCAGAAAGCAAGCCCAGAAGGGGGGAGGTGAATGGATTGCTAAAAAAATTTCTTTTAGAATATTCCTGTAAATAAAAATATTTTGATAGAAGACACTAAGTTTGATAGTTAGAGTTAGTGTAAAGCAAAAATAAAAGGATCAATCATACAGATAACAGAAATTTTATCCTGGTTCGGATCTCCTGTCACAAGGAGTCCTACGTCCAGTCCCCAGGCAACAACTTGAGATTTTAGTAAACAAGGGTATAGTCTCCCTTAAGGACACTTACACATCTAGCCACAGCTGGCCTTCTCTTCTCTATCCAAAGAGGCACAAAACCACCTGATGCAATAGGTCTTCCTTCTTACCAAAGGGAATAACCATCTACTCAACAACAGGTCTTCTTCTCACAAACGAAGAGGAACACTCAAGAAGAATGAGTAAGGAGTGGATGGCCCCTAGATCAAGCTTATACAAACTGCTTGATCTGAGGAGAAGTCTGAGAGACAAAGGTTTTCACACAAAGAACTCTCTCAGATCTACACAAGCTCTCAAAGGCTGAACAAGTTGTTGTGGAGAGCTAAGAGCAAAAGAAAGTTTGAATGGACGAGCTAGCTCTTCTTTCTTCTAGGTGACAAAGATCTTCAGGATTCAAGATTCAAAGGTTGATCAAGTTGTTTTTCATGGAGTTACCAGTCTTCTATTTATATTCTTTGAAAGATTTGAACCGTTGAAGTATCTGTTGTCTCACATCTTCATGCACGTTGGAGTGTCTGGTCTGATGTATGGAGAAAGAGAACCTGCAGCCATTAAATGCTGGGATAGACACATGCATAGAGGCAGATTGTCTAAATCTCTGCTTGCTTCTATCAGGTTGACAGGTCCAACGTTGTAACGTATGTTTCTACCGGAAACCTACACACCATAAATGTTGAAGCATAAACAACACAACTCATCTTTGTCTAAACTTTCAGTCAACGTTAGTAGTTGTGCTTTAAAAAGATATACTAAAAGGAAAATTCCATTATGTCGACCTAAAAAGCTTTACTTTATGAGACATGAGTATAGTAAACAGAAGTTATATCGTGCAGAGATATTGTACTAACACAATAAATGTTAGAGAACATAAGATACAACATGGTTCGCGGGAAGACTAGAAATCCACAGAGATTTGAAAATATATTTGAATATCATGCGGAATGTAATTTAAGACTAGAATATATTCAAGATTATCTGAAGAGATAATAATAATATTCAACAGCTACCTAAAACATAATCGTTATTAAAAGAGAGTTGATGTTTAGAGACAGTCTATGTTCAGAGAGAGTCGATGTTGATATGAAATCGATGTTATAAACATAATCCATGTGGAAATGTAATGAAATCGATGTTCTGTACAAAGTCGTTGTTTAACTGAAGTTGATGTGCAAGTGAAATCGTTGTTGTACAGAAATCGATGTTCAAATAAAATCGTAGTTCAGGTGAAACCGATGTTTGACACAAAGTCGTTGTTCAAGTCGATGTTCCATATGAAATCGATGTTCTACTAAAATCGATGTTTAAATGAAATCGTTGTAGAAACGAAGTCGTTGTTTCATATGAAATCGATGTTCTACTGAAATCGATGTTTAAATAAAATCGTTGTAGAAATGAAGTCGATGTTTAAGTGAAGTTGTTGTTTCATATGAAATCGATGTTTAAATAAAATCATTGTAGAAACGAAGTCGATGTTTAAGTGAAGCCGTTGTTTCATATGAAATCGATGTTCTACTGAAATCGATGCTTAAATGAAATCGTTGTAGAAAAGAAGTCGATGTTTAAGTGAAGTCATTGATTCATATGAAATCGATGTTCTACTGAAATCGATGTTTAAATGAAATCGTTGTTCTACTTATGAAGTTGATGTGAAATCGAAATCGATGTTCTAATTATGAAGTCGATGTGAAATTGAAATCAATGTTCTAATTATGAAGTCGATGTAAAATTGAAATCGATGTTCTAACTATGAAGTCAATGTAGAACCGAAATCGATGTTCTAATTATGAATTTGATGTAGAACCGAAATTGATGTTCTAAATATGAAGTCGATGCTTAAGTAAAATCGATGTTCTCTATGAAATTGACGTTCTACTAAGGAAGTCATTGTTTAAGTGACACAGTAATCGTTATGAGCTTTTACATGGAAGTCGATGTATACTTAGACAAAATATATGTAATGAGCTTCAAATGTCAGTGAGTGTAGACAACTTACTGATTTTGTTTGATTTTATGCCTATTGATAGACTTCAGAAAATGATGTTAGACAATAGTTTTTAGGGTTTTATTAATCACCAAAATTACATATAATAAATAACAAATTATATGGAGATGGACTGATCATCAATCTCCCCCTTTTTGGTGATGATAAAACATAAAGAAATGCATATATAAAAGAGCTAAAAAAGTTTTGCTGGAAAATTTTAAAGTATGTATTTCAGAGTAAATATTTTCTCCCCCTTTTTGTCATTAAGCAAAAAGAAATGAATAAGCAGAAGATAAAAGAGAGAAAGACAAAGATAAATGGGAGCCAGGGAAGGAAATTTTATTAATTAGTGGGGGCAGAAATGTAGAAGACAGGAGATAGACGGGAAGCATGGCGAGTAATAAACTGCCAAGCTTTGACTTCCTGCTCTTCAAACAGATCTCTAAACACACCCCAACTAATATTATAGGATGGCCCCATCTCTGGACTTCGTCTCTTGATGTGGAATAGCCTCTACTCTTCAATGAAGTGAGTGTATTCCTGATTACTGAGTGATGACTTGTAGAGACCAGTAGTCTCAAAACTAGCATGCTGAAGGAATTTGTCTATGGAGATAGGGTAGTGAAGCTTGTGAGCAAACAAATCCTTCTGCAGAGCTACATAAATCTTGTATCTCTCAACCCAAGTAGAATAAGGATCTGAAACTAGATTGATGGAGTTGAGATCCATGAACTGCTCTGGAGTAAGAGTGAGCTAATTTGACTATGATAAGGAGGAGTTCATCTGCTCAAGCTGAAGAGCTGCCTCATGGTAGAATTTACACCAGTCAGAGTTGACAAATCTCTCAGATTCTACTAGTAGTGGAGCTAAAACAGAAGACTTGATAAAACCTCTTTGATATTCTCTGAATAAAAATCTGTGAAAGGAAAGAGGGGCTCCTTTTTGAACAAAGATCCATGCCATAACTCTGGCAAATCTCTCAAAGATGATATGACCCACATCAGAGTCTATAAGCAGAAAGTGCAACTTAAGGAGAAATACGACATCAGGCATCTTCAAGGTTGCAAAATCAACCTGAAGAGGGACATTGACTGGGTTTTCTGTGTGGAGCTGAGCGATAGCTGCCCTGAACTGGCCAAGCTGAACTTCTGGAAGGCCATTGACAAAGCAATAATCTTGATACATTTGGAATTGCCTAACTAGTTTGATCTCCTTCTGAATGAAGGGACCCCAAGTGGATCTGTGCAGATAGACAAACCACTCAGACAAGGTGAGAGGGTGGTCTGAGGGTGGAAAAGTGTTGGCCCTGGCAACCTCAAACTTTCTATAGACAACTTTATTAGCCTTGGCCCACTGATCCTCAGTCTTGGACTTAGCTGAGGAAAGGATTTTTGATGGGTTAGACTTAGGGATAAGAGAAATAGAAAGAATGATATTGAGATGTTCAGATAGATTAAGGTAGGGATGGCCAAAAGTTGCTGCAAAAGTACACTTTTGGAGATATTCAGAATATAAAATTTTTCTTATGTGGACAACAGAAAGAGAGTACCACAGAGGAGGAAAGAGAACTTGAGAGGAAGGGAAAACAAGCTCCTTAGATGTTTTTCTTTTTTTGGAGGCAGGATTGGAAGAAGGCTAAGATTTAGTCCTGTGAATATGGGCAGAGACAGAAAGAACTGTGCGAAGGATGGCTTCTTCAAACTCATCCTTGATGTCTTGCACAATATGGCGAATGATACTGACACCTTTAGGAATGAGAGTGATGAAGGAGGGTGGAGTAGGTGGATGAAGAGAGGCAAAAGATGAAGTGGGAGGAGGTTGTGAAGATGGTCCAGCAGAGGAGGTGTAGCAACCTAAATTTTTGAGAAAAATAAAAATTTAAATAAGAAATTAAAAACTCTATTAAAGGGATATTCAATGAAAAGAGTATTAAATAAAACCCATAAAATGGAAAAGAGTAATGGGCTTTGCTTAATGGATCCTCTATAACTTATTGGGTTAAAATATGAATTTACAAATAGTAAATAAAAAGAAAATACCCTAAATTCGGAGTCTTAATATCTCCTAAATAGAAAAGGACTCTTTAAGCATTAAAAGAAGCAATAAGAGTTGGAATTGGATTCCTAAGCCTACCTCTTATGTTTTAGCACGAATTTAGATCTCATCCTAACCTAAATAGAGGTTAGAAAGCAAGAAAGGAAGGTTGGAGTTAGGAAATCTTGTAATTAAAGAGCAATTAGAATAGAAGTAGGAATAGGAACCCATGCATGCATAAATACACCTCTTAAACCCTCTTGGCCGACCATAGCTCGTTGCCAAAGGTTGTTGGACGTGGAGAAGAGGCCAAGGAGGAGATGATCTCGTGGGGAGAAGGAGTTCTTGGAGCTTCTTCCTCGTTCTTGGAAATTTTAACCCTAGAAGACAAATCGAGTCAAAGGTAGGCATTCTCACGAGTAAAATTAAATTAAACTCGTCTGTAGGTAGTTCTAATCACCAGGAACAAAAGCCCTCTTGATTCCATCTTTTTCATCGAGCCAATCTTTTGTTCTTGATTTTTGAAGATCTACAAACATGATAACCCCGAGATATCATGTTTAATTCAAATCTCTATGTATACTTGATCCCATGCTACGGAATTTTTACTGTAGATACTTCATGTTGTTAGGGATCTTTTGCCCCTAAAAGCCCTAAATTTCATCGAGCATGCTGATTCAATTTAATCAATCTTTCTCTCTGTGCCATGTTCTGAATAACTCGTTCTTGCTCATGTTCAACCCTTTATGAACCATGCTCTCTCTCTAATTCTGATTTACTAGAAGTACCCTTACTTGTCTACTTTAATTTGCAACTTGTTTCGTGATTTTTCATCAACTATGTAATTAGTTATGATTTTTCAAAGTACCTTGTGTCCAAACAAGTCAAGTTGGCATGCAATCTGATGTAGAACATTTTTCCCGCTCGAACTCAGGTGAAGTACCTCAGAACGTGACGGCTTGACACACTGCGTTCTCAGAGCCGTCACGACCATCATCTCGTCGCGTTCTGAACGCGATAGGAGAGCCCGTCGCGTTCTGGCCGCCTGAGCAGACAACCCTGTCGCGACCCGTACAGGACCCTGTCGCGTTCCATCATGACCCTGTCGTGACCATGGGTACGTCGCGTTCACAGGATTTTTGATGAAAACCCATAAAATTTATTGCTCTCATGCCTTTTTAATAGTCATACACGTAGTAAAAACATCTGTTTTAAAATGGAGCTTTATTGAATGCTTTAAAAAAAACATATTCACGACTTCTTTTCTATCTATGATTTCTCTTACACATGCACACACATGAACTATCCATATATGGCTGAAATCTGGCATAAAATATCTCATAATGCATCAGGTAATTTATTGCAATAAAGTATATTAATTGTCCTATTTTAAAGGACTTGTTTTCGTTTCTTGCGTTGTTTATATACCGATATCGACGCTCCACTGTTCTAGAATTCCTCTAGAACGTCGAGCACCTGTTTTCATATACACACTTTACTTGGCTTGTGGTGAACTCTCTGTCGGATATTCCTTTTGCCGAACTAGTGAACCCTTGCACATGGCCTCCGTAAGTCTCCTCTGATCATGGATTCCCATATGGTCGACGAGCCGGTTGTACCCTAATGCCCATTACACCTTTAGGGATTGATATAATCCAAACGGCTATTAGAAGTTCGCTCTTACCTTGAATCACGTCGAACCTCTGGACTTGTGCATAACATGGCCAGCGGAAGATCGTGAATTCCACCTGACTGCCAATACGATGTGCGCGTGTTGTGCAACTGTTACTATCGCCTGTTTACTCGTTGTTTTACGTGATGTACCCTTAGCACTCATCTATACTCTACTCGCTCGTCTATTCACGTTCTCTCTACTATCTCGTCTATTCATCTAGTGCTCTTAACTATTCTTGGTACTCTATATTGTCCGTTGACTGATTGTCTAAAGATAAAATATATAACCAATGCCTGGCAATATATAAAGGGCCCGATCTGGTCCTGGGATGTGCGCCCGAAAGTGCTAGTGCCCATGGGAGTTAAATGATCAGAGTGTTTGGCATTACACTCAAGTGCTATCTATCTCGACTATCTATACGACAATCAAAACACAAAATGTGCTATACTCTCTCGATGTCTAGAATGACAAACAAGTGCTATACTCGTCGTGCTATGATTATACTTGTGCTAGTTGTGCTATGGCCATCCTGCTATTCGTGCTATACTCGTTACTTGTACTATTTTTGGAAACTATACTCGATCTCGTGCTATTGTGCTATCCTGTTACCTGTTGTGCTATCTCTTGTGATATTTTGACTCTCTTGTACCTACTATCTTTGGATACGCTACCATTAAATGCGTTAATTATTTAAAGCCTGCTTGAGCCTGAGATTTAAGTCCTACTGAGCATTATTGCTCACCCTACGTTATTTGATGTTGTGTTCTCAGGAGAGACCGAGGATGACACATACACTCACGAGGAAGGGAATGACCAAGAGTGAAGCCAGGAGTACCCTCGAGTCATTATGTTATCTTAAGTTGTAGTTAGTTATTTCCTTTTGTTGCAATGTAATTGGGCCCTATAGAATGGCTCTGATATTAGTGGTTGTAACTAGACATTTGAAAAGTTATTAATGAGAAAGATTTGCTTTAGTATTATTCAATGTGCAATGGTTTGATGTCTAGTATACACTCTATACCTTTTTCTTGCAACTGCCTTCGCACTCCGATATTCTGCGTCGGGGCGTGATAGTTTTGTGGTATCAGAGCCTAGGTTATTCTTAGTACAGGATGATCTAGGTTAACCTGCCTCGACTAGAGTCAATTATCCCACCTATGTGAGTTGTGGTTAGAGCTAAGGGTAACTAGTTAAAATAAACTCACACACGCACAAATTAAACTTTTAATCAGCATTATAACTATCAAACTATTTTGTAGGAACTAAACAGCTACAATGACTGCGGAGCGTGTCCAGATGAGAAGCATGCAACAGTCTCTCCAGGAACTGACTCGTGCCATACTACAAGCCACCCAGCAAGGCGGTGGTAACCGCGGAGGGAACCAATCGGGTGCAGGTGAGCTGCATCGCAATTTCTGGGGTCTGAACCTACCTAGGTTCAGTGGGTCTACAGATCCAGATGAAGCGGAGCACTGGCTAAAGGAAACGGAAAGGATCTTCCGTGTAATGCAATTTGCGGACGGAGACAAACTCCTATTAGCGACATTCCAACTGGAGAAGGATGCCCGCGCATGGTGGGAGTCCGTGGAAGCCACAAAAGCTAATGACCAATTACTTGGGCCGAATTTAAGGAAGCTTATAATGCTAAGTACTTCTCTGAATGAGTACAGGAAAAGAAAGCTGCTGAATTCGCTGCTCTTAAACAATGAAGCCTGATAGTAGTAGAATATGAAGCCCAGTTTTCTAGACTGGCAAAATATGCTGCACATCTGATCAACACTGAGAGAATGAAGGCTAAGCGCTTTCTAAATGGCCTTAAGCCTCAGTACATCACTCAACTCGCACCGTTCGACATCCCGACCTACGCTGAGATGGTGAAGAGGGCTCAGCTACTAGAAGATGCTATGGACTTCACCGACCGTATCAAAGGGAAGTTCGTCAAGAAGGAAGTGACCTCGGGTCAGTCATCTGCCAAGCCGACCAACGGTAAAAAGCGTCCCTTCAACATCACGGAGGGATCTAGCCAAGAAAGGAAACCCAAGGTTTTCATACCCAACACTCCAACAAAGAGCCACTGCAAACACTGTGACAAGCCTGGTCACACGGATGATGAATGCTGGAGAAAAGCCGGAGCGTGTCTGCGCTGCGGAAGTCGTGAGCATCGCATACCCGAGTGCCCGATGCTGAAAGAAAATGAGAAGCGCACTGCTATGCCGAAGAAACAGGGCAGGCTGCAAGCCCTGCACAATGAAGAAACCCTCGAGGAAGGTGGCATGGTAGAAGGTACCCTGCAAGTCTTTTCTTTGCCAGCATTTGTGTTATTTGAATATGGAGCTACTCATTCATTTATATCTCAACACTTTGTTGATACCCTGACTGCAAAACCTACAACCATGGGTTGTGAATTCTCTGTCACAACACCCTTGGGGGAGAAGGAAAAACTAAACCAATACTTTCCATCTGCCGATGTAATGATCGGAGACCCTAACCTAAAGGCCGACCTGGTATGTATGTCCATGGAAGGGTATGATGTCATATTGGGAGCCGACTGGTTGTCCACATATGGGGCAAGCGTCGATTGTAAGAAAGGAAGGGTGACCTTTAGTGACTTTCCTAAATTAGCATTCATTGGGATTAGACATAAGAAGCGGATGTCTCTAGTCTCCGCCTTAAAAGCCCATAAGATGATAAGGAAAGGATGTTTTGCTTTCCTTGCGGCCGTCATAGTCGAAAAGAAGGGTTCAAAAATAGAAGACATCCACATAGTCCAGGACTACCCAGATGTATTCCCTGAAGACTTACCTGGAGTTCCCCCTGAACGTGACGTCAACTTCGCCATTGACTTGACTCCTGGAGCTGCCCCGGTATTGCGTCAACCGTACCGGATGTGCCTGCTGAATTGAAAGAACTAAAAGCACAACTGATGGAGCTGCTAGAGAAGGGGTTCATCAGACCAAGTACCTCCCCTTGGGGAGCACCTGTGCTATTCGTCAAGAAGAAGGATGGGTCGATGAGACTATGCATCGACTATCGTCAACTCAACCAATTGACCATCAAGAACAAGTACCCATTGCCTAGGGTCGATGAACTATTCACCAGATATCTGGAGCCCAATACTTCTCCAAGATCGACCTTCGATTGGTTATCATCAAATGAGGATCAAGGATGACGATATCTTCAAAATGACTTTCAGAAGTAGGTATGGACATTACGAATTTGTTGTTATGCCTTTTGGTCTAACCAATGCTCCTACAGCCTTTATGCAACTCATGAACAACATATATCGGCCATACCTTGGCAAATTTGTGGTCGTCTTCATCCACGATATCCTCATATATTCAAAGACCAAGGAAGATCATGAAGAACACTTGAGGACCGCACTGCAACTCTTACGAGACAACAAACTATATGCAAATTAAGCAAGTGCGAGTTCTTGCTCGAAGAATTGTCTTTCTTGGGCCATGTCATATCAAAGGATGGCATCTCTGTTGATCCTTCCAAAGTCGAAGCTGTACTCAACTGGGAGAGACCAACCAATGTCACAGAAATCAGAAGCTTCTTAGGACTGGCTGGATACTACAGGCGGTTCATAAAGGACTTCTCTAAGATCGCCGTACCACTCACGCGTCTGACACGAAAGGAGAATCCCTACTCCTGGAGTAAAGAGTGTGAGAAGAGTTTCCAAACTCTCAAAGACTGCCTTACCTCAGCACCCATTCTCGCTCTACCAGTAGAGGGAGAAAGTTTCTCTGTCTGCACTGATGCCTCAGGAATTGGGCTAGGCTGTGTACTAATGCAAAAGGAGAAGGTCATCGCCTATTCCTCAAGGCAATTGAAGACGCATGAAGTCAACTACCCTGTGCATGACTTAGAGTTGGCTGCCGTGGTCTTCGCATTAAAAATCTGGAGGCACTATCTCTATGGTGAGCAATTCACTGTCTATTCAGATCATAAAAGTCTAAAGTACCTATTCTCCCAGAAAGAACTCAACATGAGGTAGAGAAGATGGTTAGAATATCTAAAGGACTTCGATTTCAACATCCAGTACCATCCAGGTAAGGGAAACGCCATGGCTGATGCTCTTAGTAGAAAGCCAATGGCATCTATCTCAAGTCTAGTCCTTGGCGAGATGCAATTACTTGAACAATTCACGAGGCTAGACTTAAATATTGAACATAGGGATGATCATGTTTTGATTGCCAATCTCAAGATCCAATCCGATCTGCTGGAGGAAATCAAGATGCAACAAGACAACGATTCATTCTTGGTTCGTGTCAAGGAAACCTTAGCAGACAGACCGGATTTTGCCATGACTGAAGATGGAAGGTTAGTATTCCAAGGGAGAACTTGTGTCCTAGACAACGAAGCCCTAAAAAGGAAACTAATGGATGAAGCTCATCAAACTAAGTACACTATTCATCCCGGAGGTACCAAAATGTATCAAGACATGAAAAGAGCATTTTGGTGGCCGAATATGAAGAGGGAAGTAGCCGAGCATGTAGCTCATTGCCTCACATGTCAACAAGTGAAGGCAGAACATATGCGCCCTGCCGGTGTACTCAACCACTAGATATCCCAGAATGGAAGTGGGAAAGCATTGGCATGGACTTCATCATGGGTTTACCAAGAACTCATGGTGGACTTGACGCCATATGGGTCATCGTTGACCAGTTGACCAAATCTGCGCACTTCTTACCCATAAAGAGTACATGGTCTGTGGAGGTTCTAGCTGCATTATATGTCAAGAAGATCGTGCGGTTGCACGGTATTCCGTCATCTATTATCTCATATCGAGATCCAAGGTTCACCTCTCATTTTTGGAAAGGTCTGCAAACTGCCCTTGGTACGAAGCTTAATTTTAGTACTGCCTTTCACCCACAGACTGATGGGCAAACTGAGAGGACAAATCAAATTGTAGAAGACATGTTAAGAGCCTGCATTATAGATTTCAATGGTCTTTGGAATGAACACTTACCATTGATTGAGTTCGCCTATAACAACAGTTACCAGGCGAGTATTAAAATGGCACCATTTGAATCACTTTATGGTAGGAATTGTAGATCTCATGTGTGCTGGAATGAAGTGGGAGAACAACAATGGTTAGGACCTGACATGGTACAAAGTACAACCTGGGATATACAGATGATACGAGATCGACTCAAGATTGCTCAGTCTAGACAGAAGAGCTATGTTGATAAGAGAAGACGAGATCTGGAATTTCAAATAGGAGATCATGTGTTGTTGAAGGTATCTCCTACCCGTGGTATTCAAAGATTCAGAGTGAAAGGAAAACTTAGTCCAAGATTCATTGGTCCTTTCGAAGTACTTGAAAGGATTGGTGAAGTTGCTTACAGACTGGCATTGCTGCCAAATTTGGCAAGTGTGCACAATGTCTTCCATGTCTCCATGCTTAGAAAGTATGTGTACGATCCTACACATGTCATTCGGCATGATGATCTGGTGTTAAACAAGGACATGACGTATGAAGAGAAGCCGATCAAGATATTGGACCGGAAGGTACAACAACTTAGAAATCGTCCCATTCACGTGGTGAAGGTCTTATGGAATAATCGCGGAGTGGAAGAAGCCACATGGGAACCAGAAGGAATTATCAGACGCAACTACCCTGATCTATTCGGTAAGCCATTCTCTCCTGTAAGGTCATATGAATTTGGGGACCAAATTCTTTTAAGAGGGGGAGGATGTAGCAACCTGAATTTTTGGGAAAAATAAAAATTTAAATAATAAATTAAAAACTCTGTTAAAGGGATATTCAATGAAAAGAGCATTAAATAAAACCCATAAAATAGAAAAGAGTAATGGGATTTGCTTAATGGATCCTCTAGAACTGATTGGGTCAAAATATGAATTTACAAATAGTAAATAAAAAGAAAATATCCTAAATTCGGAGTCTTAATATCTCCTAAATAGAAAAGGACTCTTTAAGCATTAAAAGAGGCAATAAGAGTTGGAATGGATTCCTAAGCCTACCCCTTATGTTTTAGCACAAATTTAGATCCCATCCTAACCTAAATAGAGGTTGGAAAGCAAGAAAGGAAGGTTGGAGTTAGGAAATCTCGTAATTAAAGAGCAATTAGAATAGAAGTAGGAATAGGAACCCATGCATGCATAAATACACCTCTTAAACCCTCTTGGCCGACCCTAGCTCGTTGCCAAAGGTTGTTGGACGTGGAGAAGAGGCCAAGGAGGAGAGGATCTCGTGGGGAGAAGGAGTTCTTGGAGCTTCTTCCTCGTTCTTGGAGATTTTAACCCTAGAAGACAAATCGAGTCAAAGGTAGGCATTCTCACGAGAAAAATTAAATTAAACTCGTCTGTAGGTAGTTCTAATCACCAGGAACAAAAGCCCTCTTGATTCCCTCTTTTTCATCGAGCCAATCTTTTGTTCTTGATTTTGAAGATCTGCAAACATGATAACCCCGAGACATCATGTTTAATTCAAATCTCTATGTATACTTGATCCCATGCTACGGAATTTTTACTGTAGATACTTCATGTTGTTAGGGATCTTTTGCCCCTAAAAGCCCTAAATTTCATCGAGCATGCTGATCGAATTTAATCAATCTTTCCCTCTGTGCCATGTTCTGAATAACTCGTTCTTGCTCATGTTCAACCCTTTATGAACCATGCTCTCTCTCTAATTCTGATTTACTGGAAGTACCCTTACTTGTCTACTTTAATTTGCAACTTGTTTCGTGATTTTTCATCAACTATGTAATTAGTTATGATTTTTCAAAAAACAAGTCAAGTTGGCACGCAATCTGATGTAGAACATTTTTCCCGCTCGAACTCAGGTGAAGTACCAGAGAACGTGACGGCTCGACATGCTGCATTCTCAGAGCCGTCGCGACCATCATCTTGTCACATTCTGAACGCGATAGGAGAGCTCGTCGCGTTCTGGCCGCCTGAGCAGACAACCCTGTCGCTACCCGTACAGGACCCTGTCGCGTTCCATCATGACCCTGTCGTGACCCTTACATGGGTACGTCGCGTTCACAGGATTTTGATGAAAACCCATAAAATTTATTGCTCTCACACCTTTTTAACAGTCATACACACAGTGAAAACATCTGTTTTAAAATGGAGCTTTATTGAATGCTTTAAAAAAAAACATATTCACGACTTCTTTCTATCTATGATTTCTCTTACACATGCACACACATGAACCATCCATATATGGCTGAAATCTGACATAAAATATCTCATAATGTATCTGGTAATTTATTCCAATAAAGTATATTAATTGCCCTATTTTAAAGGACTTGTATTCGTTTCTTGCGTTGTTTATATACCGATATCGACGCTCCACTATTCTAGAATTCCTCTAGAATGTCGAGCACCTGTTTTCATATACACACTTTACTTGGCTTGTGGTGAACTCTCCATCGGATATTCCTTTTGCTGGACTAGTGAACCCTTGCACAAGGCCTCCATAAGTCTCCTCTGATCATAGATTCCTACATGGTCGACGAGCCAGTTGTACCCTAATACCCATTACACCTTCAGGGATCGATATGATCCAAACGGCTATTGGAAGTTCGCTCTTACCTTGAATCACGTCGGACCTCTGGACTTGTGCATAACATGGCCAGCAGGAAGATCGTGAATTCCACCTGACTGCCAATACGACGTGCGCATGTTGTGCAACTGTTACTATCGCCTGTTTACTTGTTGTTTTACGTGATGTACCCTTAGCTCTCATCTATACTCTACAGACTATAAAATGCAATATTCTGTTGAATGCATTGAACTAGTTTACATCAATCTTACCATCCTTCAACTTGTACTCTGTTCCAATAATCCCGAGCCCCTTAGCATGAATATCTACAGAGTTCACTAGAATGTGCCCTACTTTAGAAACTCCAAATAGCCTTTCCAACAGGTCATGAGTGATATGAATAGATTTACCTTTGACCAGGGAGGTAAGAGACCCATCTTCTTCTGATTTCAAACATGTGTAGAACGCGTTGGCCAGGTGCGGGTAGCTTGGTTCAGAAATAGTGCAAATACCCGTCCACTTCAATCTTTGAAGGGCTTCAATCACACTATGCATACCATGCTTCTCCAAATCATCCAAGTCAACTACCTTGTTGCCACAGAGCTTGATCTTCACAACTTGATATCTCTCCAGTTGATCTTTCGTGAGGAAGGTGGCGCTGTAGCCACCCACATTGCCGAAACTCCCAGAAGCGGCCATGGAAGATCACAAGAAGGGGTTCTAGAGGATCTTGGGAGAAGGAGGAACAAAACCCCTCAAGAATTTGAGCGGGAAGAGGGAGATCCTTCGAAAGCACGAAGAGGGATGCTGGAGTCGATGAGGGTTTTACAGGCCCTCGAGTCTAAAGAGATACGAGATAAAGAGACTGAATCGGTGAAAGAAGGATTCCATCGTAACGGAGGGACATAAAGTTACTTTTGAAACAGCAGAGCAGTTAATGCGGAAAATAACAAAATAGGTGATGATAGCGCAAAGAATAATGGATTTACTTAAATTACACGGGGAAGGATAAGCCTTATTCTTAAATTTATTATGTTATTTCAGTTACGTACAAATATATCTGTTACAAATTGCACATGCCTAGTTCCCTTCTAAGAGACGTGAATCTCTCTCCAGGTAAGGTTTTTGTAAAGATATCTGCTAACTGATTTTGTGTATCTATAAATGAAATACTAATATTACCATTTGCAATATGATCTCTAATAAAATGATATCTAACCTCAATATGTTTCGTCCTTGAGTGCTGCACTGGATTTTTCATTAGATTTATAGCACTTGTGTTGTCATACAACAATGGAATGGTTTTGATGTGCAATCTATAGTTTTCAAGCTGTTGTTTGATCCATAAGAGTTGAGTGCAACAGCTCCCAGCGGCTACATATTCAGCTTCAGCTGTTGATAGAGCTACTGAGCTTTGTTTCTTTGAAGACCAGGAGATCAAGCATCCTGAAAGAAATTGACAACTGCTACTGGTGCTATTTCTATCTACTTTGCATCCAGCATAGTCAGCATCCGAATAACCAATTAAGCTAGTTTCACAAGTTTTAGGATACCATAGACCTAAGTTATGAGTCTTAGCTAAGTATCTAAAAATCCTATTTACAGATATTAAATGAGATTCCTTAAGATCAGATTGATATCTTGCACACATACATACACTAAATAAAATATCAGGTCTACTAGCTGTTAGATAGAGCAATGAACCAATCATACATCCATAAAGTTTTTGATCAACTTTCTTACCTTCCGGATCACTATCTAGCCTGGTTGATGTGCTCATGGGAGTGGACAGTGGTTTGACATTTTCAAATCCAAATTTCTTTAACAGTTCCTTGGTGTATTTTGCTTGACAGATATGAGTTCCTTCATTGCTTTGCGTGATTTGTAATCTAAGGAAGTAGTTGAGTTCTCCCATCATGTTCATATGAAATTCTCCTTGTATGAGCTTTTCTGTAAGGCCCTCGAATTTTACCCTTTTATTTAGTTGTTTTAGTTGCTTTGTGTATATATATAGGTGTATTAACATGTATACGTAATTATTCTACACATATTGTATTATTATGATGTTATGTGAGTTTACTAGGTACATATTGTTTTATTCATATTGGATATATGGTGTGTAAGATATACAATATGTATTGCATATATATGTATATAGTGTATGTAAGTTTTGGGCATTTTTGTGTTCTGACCGAAGTGCATGTTAATGTCAACATGCATGGACGTTTAGGGGAGAGTCGATGTCTAGATCGATGGACGCCAACTCCTAGTAGACGGCCAGAAATGTAGACGTCTATTTCCTCAAAATTTATGCATTTCAGATCTGGAAACAGCCACGATTTCTTCGGTTATTGTTTTGGAAACTGTGTCCCAACGGTAGGAAATCCTGTCTACGTATACCCCAAACCCTTGGCTCTATAAAAACACTTGTTTAGGGCGAAATAGGTTCCTTTGGATCTTTGAGAAAACCCTAGAAAACTCTGTGCAAAACTTGAACTTTGGGTGGCTTGATCTTGCGTTGTGGTGTGTTTTCGGGCAATCCTCTTCAACTGAAAGGAGCTCTGAATATAGAGGAAGGCTTCCCCGACCTTGGTGTGTAGTGTACATCAACACAGAACCGGTTTGGGAGAAGATTTCGGGCACTTCTTGGCTTGGCTGAGGAGAGCTTCTCCGACAAATAATTTCATTTAGTAAATTTTTAAGAGGCAAGTAACCCTTGGACATCGCCCATACCCATGTCTAGTAGGTCTCAGGAATTTTTGGGAATTTATCTCATGTCCTGGAACCCCCATTCACTGTGTTTTGTGCATTCAGTCTGCATTTCTGCAGATATGAACTTATCGGCAACTTTTGCTACCGTTAAGATCCTGTGTTGGCGGCAACAGATGGTGCCGTTAACCCCTGTTGGCGGCAACATGTGTGACGCCAAGTTCATCTGGATTTTACAGAACCCTAGTTTCACATCTGTATAATCATATTTAGACTTGTGGTTGTCTATGTTTACTGTAGAAATTATGTTGAGTTTAGTACAGGTAGTAGGTCATATCATGAGGAGGTACTAAATTTTTGTGATTTGTATTATTTATTAAAATTTTTGTAATTAAACCGTGAGTTGAAAATAACCATGTTTAATCTTATATAAATAGATCGGTTGTGAGTTAGGATTTTATAATTTTTACATGACAGCATGATGACTGTTTTCAGATTTCTGAACTACTAGAACCGACTGTATGAATGTAAACCATGCTAAATGAATTTTTTGATGGGAAATGCATGATACCTGTTTTAATTCTCATAATTAGTATATAAGTCCAAAAAATCTAAAAAATTGAGCATATAATGTGTTCTCTGTCTTCAACCTGTGATAAATAATTCATCCTGTTTGAGTGATAGTAGGTTTGGTTGTTAATTTAATAGTGAATATTTGCCAAGTGAACATGTTAATTTAATTCTTGTATAATGCAATGATTACAACATGATTAAGACTGTGGTATGAGTTGTTTAGTACAGTGACCAGTAGCATCATATTAGGAAAAACTGAACCATGTGTGTGTATTTAAGTACATGAGCATGAAATGATTAGTGCATGTGAATAATGTAAGTAAATATGTGACTTAAGTGAAATGTGTTAAAATCTGCCGTGTGTGACACTGCTACCATAGAGAGCTGTGGAATTGTACCATAGTAAAGTCTCTACAGGAAGGTTCAATGTGTGTGATATCCTATGGGCAATTAGGATGAAATCCTGGAGGTGGACAAGTACCACTGGTTAGGGTGGAGAGTACTTCTCCCGGTTCTGCACAGTTAACCAAGATCTATCATTGTGTTGCCTAGGTGATAGGTATGTGAATGTGTATATGTGTGTCCTTCTAGTGGTGGTTTGGACTATGTGTCACGGCAACTAAGTGTAAAATGTGAAAATGTGTATATGATTTTGTGAAATGTGAAATGTGAAAGATGTGGAATGTGAAATTGTTAAATGAATGTGTTAGTATGTGAATAAGTGTAAACCCATATGAATAGGTTCAATTCACGTCAAAACAGCAAGCAAAAGGTATGTATGTTGGTGTTAAATGCATATGAAAATGATTAGAATCCATGCTAGGTTGCTAATTACTTTATGCTTAAATCCATGTTCTAGATAGGTAGAGTTGTACCATAATATGAATAATATTGAATTGTTAAATCATGTTACATGTATATGTAGTAAGCATGTGTAGGAATGTGAGTGATACTATTTGATGTTATAAGCATGTATCATGTGTTCTATTGCTATAAGTTTTTCCATGTATAGTAGTTTAGATTGTATAAAGCATGCAACATGTGTAACTCCTTATCTTTAAAAGTCAGCATGTGCATATGATATGTGTTTGGATGTTGTACATTGATATATTGCTGAGTCTAATTAGACTCATACTTGCTTCGGCGTACAGGGGTGGCAGGTGTCTCCACATCCGAGGAGGATATAGTTAGAAGCGACTCCGAGCGCGAGGAGTAGCTATTTTGTGGAGATCTCTACGTTATATATTTCATTTCATAGTATGTAATTTGGAATTGTGTAATTAAGGATGGACAATGTATTCATTTGAAAGTTGTATAAATGTGGACTTTAGTGTTTTTCTTTCATCTTATGTTATACAGACTGTGGATATTGATGATGATGATGGAATGGAATTAAATTGTTACTTTATTTCTGCTATACTCTTTACTATTCATGTACATATCCACCTATCGTTTAGTGTTGGGTCAATGTCCCACTGTGACGACATTCTCTATACCGATGTGGATTGGTATAATCATACCGGTATAAAGAGTCGTTATAGAGATTGGAATCAGAGATATAAGGTTGAGATTGTACATGAGTAAACCATCATCTTCATAATATGCTAAGTCTCTATAGAATTGTCCACATATGTAGAAATGATTAATAATGAATGAAAGATAGTTAAGAATATGGTTAGGGCTAAATAACTTAGTTTCTAGCTATGATTGATTTGTCAGATGTAGGCGTGGTGCCCATGCTCGTTAGGATGAGCAGAGGCGAGAGGAGAGGGATGAGCAGCAGGCCCCGGCACCCCAGGGTCCAACAGTTCTTCCTCCACCACCGCCGGTGGATTATGGAGTATTCATGCAAGGCCTGGTGCAGGCTATGCAGATACAGGCGCATACCTAGGCGGCACTCCAGGCTCAGCTAAAGGCTCAGGTTAGAAATGTTAGATAGAAGTAGTCTGTTTTTAATTAATGTATGATGTTATGTTCTTATGTGTTATTTATATTGCTTGTTGTAGCAGGCTAAGGCTCCGGCTCCAATTCCCCAGGGGCATGGCCATGGTGGTCCTTCCATCATGGAGCGATTCAAGAGGATGGCTCCACCCTCTTTTAAGGGGGAGAGTCAGCCATTGCTAGCGGAGAGCTAGAAGAGGGAGATCGAGAAGATCTTCTGAGCTATTAGGTGTGCTGAGGAGGACAAGGTCAGCTTGGCCACCTACATGCTTTAGGTATTAATTTAATTAAATTGCATGTAATTGCGTTAAGTTTAGATTTGTCTAGATTGGTCCATATGGGTGGTTTGATGCAGAAGAGAGCCGATGTATGGCAGTCCTCTTTACTGCGTGCCCAGTTTGAGGATGGTGCTGTTGAGGTGGCATGGGATGAGTTCGTGAGGCTCTTTCGGGCCAAGTTCATCCCAGAGCATATTGAAGACAAGATGGAGCAGGAGTTTCTTACTTTTACCTAGGACTCCATGACTGTACTTGAGTACGAGGCCAGGTTTTCTGAATTGTCTAAATATGCACCTCACATAGTGGCTGATGAGCGCAGGAAAGTGAAGAAGTTTGTGATGGGCCTTAAGCCATCACTGAGGTTGAAGCTGGTGGCATTTGATCATCATACCCTAGATGAGGCCCTTAGTGCTGCTTGTAGGCAGGAGAACGAGATGGAGCAGTACCTAGAGGAGAAGAAGGCAACGCAGAAGAGGTCTGCACCTCCTTTCCAACTGCAGGATAGGAAGAAGGCAACGTACTAGTCACCGCAGCGTCCCGTGGTAGCGAGTAGTCAGCAAGCAGCTTCACCGTGGTCCCTCGGCGTCAGGCCTAGCGGCAAGAAGGAGTGTCCTCACTGTGGAAGGACACATGGAGGTACCGAGTGCTGAAAGCTAGCGGGGAAGTGCTTAAAGTGCAGGAGCAGCGAGCATTAGATCCGGGATTGTCCCAGACTTCAGCAGAGAGTCCAGCGTGGAGCGCCAGCCCCAACAGCGGCAGAAGCAACAGCAGCAGCAGCACCAACTATAGGAAGACCAGGAAGGCCTCGAGCCCAAGCTCGAGTGTTCGCGTTAGCGTGTGACGATGCCGAGCAGGCGGGGCACATCACCGAAGGTACAGTTCTTTTCATGGGTGTGCACGCTCGGGTTTTGTTTGATACGGGTACCACTCACTCATTCATTTCCGAGCAGTTTGCTTGGCAGTTATAGGTAGAGTCAGGATTAGAGGTTGAGGAGTTAGTGGTCCCTTTGTCTATGCATACATCTGCAGGAATGGTATCGACTAGGAAGTGTATTCCGTCGTTACCGTTGTGCATTGAGGATCGAGTCTTAGAAGGGTGCTTCCTTTTGCTAAAGATGAAGGACTATGATGCAATTCCTGGTCTGGATTGGCTAGAGGAGCATTATGCTTTAGTAGATTGTCGTGGGAAGAAGATCATTTTCCGTATTCCTAGTGAGGATGAGTTTTCACATCCATTGCCAAGGAACTTAGCGGGAAGGTTTGTCATCTCCGCCATGAAGGCGATGAGAATAGTGAAGAAGGGATGTGACGCTTTTCTTGCCAGTGTGGTATTAGTACCGAAGGCTGATCAGTCACCTACCCTTGAGGAGATTGATGTAGTGTGGGAGTTCCAGACATTTTTCCCGATGATTTGTCTGGATTGCCACCGGTTAGAGAGATAGGCTTTACTATAGAGTTGCTTTGTAACATCTTGGGCTTTCTGGTTTCCTCCATCTGCATGTTGGATGACTGGCCAATAATACGTCCCGCCTGGGCGACGCGTTAGTGTCACGTCGGAGCTGCCCGACGCAATAGTCATCCGTGTTGCGACCACTTGGTGTGTCGCATTCTGGTCACGCCCGGTCAATGGGTCGCGACAGCGTTCTGCTTTTCGGTCGCTTGGCGCTTGTCAGAGTGGCAGCTGTGTTAGGGCGACCTATCAGGTTGTCACGGCGTCTTTGGGGGACGTTTTCTGGTCGCGGTGTGCACGACTGTCGCATTAAGGTTGGTAACGCGACGCCCCGCCCCGTCGCGTCTTGGGGGCCGAAGGCTAAAAGCCTTGGCCGGCACCCTTTCCCCTTCTTTTCCCCTTTCTCTTTTCCCTCCTCCTCTCCGAGGAGGGGAAGCTTTTCCCCCTTGTCCTTCTCTGGTAGGTTGGAGCATGGTGGGCCTGGCGGCGGCTCGTGGCGGAGCAGGAGCGGCGTCGTGGAGCGAGGAGGAGGTGGCCGAGCGCCGTGAAGGCCCTCCATTGAGGTTAGGTTCTTCAAAACCTGTAGGGATCTCTTGTGTCCTTTCAATCTTGGTGATTGGGAGTCCTTTTGTATTGGTAGATAGCTTTATAGCTTTCCCCATGCTCCCCTCCCCATCGTGGTGTGCTTTGTGGGTATGGGCGACCCCACGATGTAGCATCACGGCGGTTTGCCTCCGACTGATGTCGCGACCACCGTGCGCGTCGTGACATCAGAGGGGGTGTCGCCCCGGTCGGGCGCGACCTTATCGCGGCTCAGTTGGCTGTTGCAATAAGAGTCTGTTGCGACCTGGTTTCCTGTCGCAACACGCTTACCTATCGCAATAGGGTGCTTGTCGCGGTTGCCCTTCCTGTCGCGATGGTATCACGATGGGCTAGGAGGGCGTGACAGCACTAGGCTTGTCTCGGGTGTTTCTGTGGCCTCGTTGGCGTGTCGGCGTGTGCCCCATGGCAGGGTTGCCCTTAGGACCTTCTGGTAGGGAACGCGGCAGGTTGGCTCACTATGTTCAGTTGACCGAAGGTGACACCTTCGTTGTCGTGTCCTAGCGGCAGTGCTAGGAGGCTCGCATCTGTTTAATAATCGACCGTCTGACTGTCAATTGATTATTAGAAGAGCGATGGTTTTTGTATTGTCTCGTGGTGTTCCGGGAGGGGAGTCGTGCATGCCTATACCTGCTGGGCTTGTCTTGGTTACAAGCCAGCTGTGCCGGTTTTTGTGTTGGGTTCCCCGCCTATTCTCTTTTGCCCGATGCTTTGAACTTGAGCAACTTAAGCACAAATGTTGAGAACAGAACCCCCATTTGGCCCTTTTGCCTGTGTTCTTCCTCTCTGGCGATCTCCTTGTTGTGGTGCTCCGTGGGGAGCTTGGGAAGGAGATTGGTAGCTTGGGTTTGGGTAAGTATTATGTGCATGTTCTTGTATGTGTGGATTGGGTGTGAAACCTGTGTTTTCTCCCTCTCACTGTCTGCCTTCTCCTTCTTCTTGTGCACCATGGTGTGGATCCTCTTCCTCGGCTCAAGAAGGAGGACGTGCTCGGCTCGTGGGAGGCGGCTCTTGGAGCATTGGAGCTCGGAGGTGGAGGGGTGCTAGCCTACGAGAAGGCCCCTCCGGGGTGGTTCTTCATTTGGAGGTAGGGAACCCCAAAACCTCCACCTAATTCTACATGCTAGGTTCACAACCCTCCTTCCAAGCCTAGAAATCTTGTTTAGGATGTACATTGTGCTCCTTGATTCGTGTGTTATGAATTCATGGTGTTGCTTGGATGGTTTCATGCTTGTGAGGGGTTTGATTGAAGTGTGATCCTTGTTGCATGTGAGGATAATGAATGTAGTTGGCTTCCCTTGGCATGCATGGGGTCATTTAAGGGTGGTTTGTTGCCTTTTGAGCAGTTTACATCATGTGACATGCTCCCCTCCCCCGTTTGTACCATGTGGTTTAGTTTGGGGAGGCTGAGTAGCCCTGTTTGGGCACTCGGCTGTGGTTGCGATGGGTTTCCCAGTCACGACCAAGTCGCGACGTATCGCTGCGTCGCGTTCCCTTGAACGCGCCCCGTCACCATTGCCTCTAGCAGACCCGATGGGTATGTGGCCGGCGTTCGGGAGCTCGGGGTCTTGGCAGATCGCGACCGCCATCTCCATCGCGATGAGATCGCGACGGGGTACGTGTCGCGTTCTGAAGACTCAGGCTTGTTGCGGCACTCTTAGTCAGCGCATTCTTGTTGCGACGCGCTTAAGGGTAGCCTTCTGGTTTCCTATCGCGACAGGCAGAACGGTCGCGTTCTGGTCGCGACCTGCCGATAGATCGCCTCTCTGACCGAGAGCGACTGTCAGCAGGCTTTGGTGTTTTACTTCCGCTGCGACTCGATTTTCTTGGCACCTGTGCTGTTCCTAGTGCAGTGCTACTTAGGGCTGTAAATGGATCCAGATAATATCCGGATCCGATTCGGATTCGTATTTGATTAAGCATATCCGTATCCGTTTAAGAGATATCCGACGGAGCGGATTCGGATATTATCCGAATAATAAACGGAGCGGACGTGGAAATAGGAGATCCGCTCCGTTTAAGATCCGATCCGAAATTAGATTAATTCTCACCGTTGGATCTTACATCTAATGGTTTATATGTAATATATATAAATAATTTAAACTAAAAACCCTACATCCCTTCGCCAAATCCAAAACCCTCGGCGGCTCGTCCCCTCGCCTGCGCCTCGCCAGTCGCCATAGCAGGCCTCCCCGGACCCCGCCCAGCCACCCGCCCACCGGCGTCGCCCACCCCCCGCCCCGCCCCGCCTCCCACCGCCACCGGCGCCGCCCCGCCCTCCCGCCTCGCCTTCTCCCTTCGCCCACGCCACCTCCTTCAACTGTTGCTTCTGCTACTCCTCTTCGTCGGAGGAGGTCGTCCCGCCCTCCCACCGGCGTCGCCCCGCCCCGCCCTCCCAACCGGCGCCGCCCCCCCTCCCGCCTCGCCTTCGCCCTTCGCCCACGCCGCCTCCTTCAGCGGCTGCTTCTGCTGCTCCTCTTTGTCGGAGGAGGTCGCCCCGCCCCGCCCCGCCCTCCCACTGGCGCTGCCCCGCCCTCCACCTCGCCTTCGCCCACGCCACCTCCTTCAACTGTTGCTTCTGCTGCTCCTCTTCGTCGGAGGAGTCGTCCCGCCCCTCCCACGGCGCCGCCCCCCCCCCCCCCCCGCCTCGCCTTCGCCCACGCCGCCTCCTTCAGAGGCTGCTTCTGCTGCTCCTCTTTGTTGGAGGAGGTCGCCCCGCCCTGCCCCGCCCTCCCACCGGCGCCGCCCCGCCCTCCCACCTCGCCTTCGCCCTTCGCCCACGCCGCCTCCTTCAGCTGCTGCTTCTCTTCGTCGGAGGAGGTAGAAGTCTCTGATTCGGACCCGAGGTGGAAGGGGAGGTGGGGCATGGCCTTCGGCCGATCCATCCTTGCGAGCTACAAAAGGACGGTGACCGTGGCGGCGACGAGGCAAACTAGGGTTTTAGAAGTAGAAGGGGAATCGACCGTGGCGGCGATGAAGGAGGGGGGGCCTCCCCAGTCCCCCAATACCCTCTGTGCTCTCTCTCAGTCTCTCTTTCTCTCTCTATCTCTGTGTGCAGTGTGCTCTCTCACTCTCTCTCTCCCTCGCCTGTGGGAGGGGGAGCCTCCCAACGATTCGGATAATATTCGAATCCGCTCCGGATCCGAAAAATATTCGATTAAAATATCCGATTCGTATCCGATTCTTATTCGAACCGAATACGGATAATCCGATTAACTAATCGGATCGGAAACAGAAAGTTCATATCCGCTCCGTATCCGATCCGTTTACAGCCCTAGTGCTACTCTAGTCTCTTCACCCGGTGCTCGGCACTTGAGGCTTGTCCACGAGACAGGTTTTACCGTTACCTGGGACCCCTAGCCCCGCGCGTCTGTTAGAGGGAGTTCTCCAGGCAGCGGGCGTGCTCAAGTCACGTACTTGGAGCAGAAGGGGAAAACGGTGGGGACAACGGCGTGGAGTCGTTTGTAGAGCTCTTTAGCTGAGTCTGGGATGCCGGGTATTGGTAGCTCATACAGTGTAGATCAGCGCTAGTCCTTTTGTCACTACTGCCTCACTCTATGTGGTTCCGGAACCATTTAGAGGGGTCAGGCATGGGACCGTAGTTCGGCCAGACTACGGCAGTTGTGTTTACTTTTAGTTCCGCGTCTCACTCCGACGGGAGGTGCTAGACATGGACCGTTGGTCGAGGGTAAGGCGGTGGCGCACCTGACCGTCTGACTAGTGTAGCGTACTGTAGCTAGTGGTTTTGTCCAGGCAGTGTCTACTGTCTATGTTTACAGCTAGTTCTTGTGGTGCCGTTGGTTTACATGGGTTTCCAGTCCCGCTGTGTAGCCTGGACCAACAACCGTGTAGTTTCTTTCACACTTCCGCACTTGACTCTGTTTTCGTAAATAGACTTTACTACTTTGTTTATTTATTGCACTTAGTTCTATTCTGATGTTAGAACCAGTGGGAGATTGGTAGTCCCTACTGGGCTTCTTCGTGAAGCTCACTCCCTGTTTTGTAGGTGAGACTTCACAGCAGCTCCCTCCGCGGTGAACTAAGGAGACGGGCCCGTAGTAGTCGGCGTCTCTAGTAAGCAGTGTTCCCCCGGCAGTTGTACTTCACCCTCGGGGTATGCCCCTAAGGAACCTGTCTTTCCTATTTATATTCAGCACTTGTACTTTATTTACTTTGGGACTGTACTAAACTGTTATCTAGTGATGGACTCTTTTCGTTCACTTGTGGTGCACTTTAGTACGTTTGTTGTTATTTATGTCTATTACATATCTTGTTAGACAGATCCGTCAGCCCTTCCGGGTCTCTGGATCTGTGGGCGGCGGTCCCGATGTTCGGATTCTTAGTGGGAGCGAGGTTCCATGCCGGGGTCGTTACAGGCACCCATGCCAGATCCACCTCCACCGCAGCCCGTTGCTCGGGTTGAAGTTGCCAATGCCCAACCCATCTGCGAAACCACTTGGTGCTACGACGATGAACCTTCCGAGGTCATGTTCGTACACCATCTACCTACCCCTCCCACATTGCCATCCATTATCATTAAACCTTCCATAATTAAACCTCCACCCACCATTACACCGGTCATCACACCTCCCACTACACCAACACCATTGGCAACCCAGATCGAGCAAATCTTCCCCTTCATACCCATCGCGCCTCCATTGGCCATACAGCCTTCCACTCCATCCACATCCACCCCCATCCAACGGAGCGGGTGCACCCCTTTGAGGAGAAACAAGTAAGTACAGTAGAAGGAAGCCCCGAGACCGGGCATGCTATTCAAAATACAAGATTGTATTCGTCGCATGCCAGTCATTGTTTCCATACCGGGCACATTTACTGAGTGGGAGTCCTCCCCTCCAATCATGGCCGTCAAGAGGCCTTCTAAATCTATGCCAATCATGCCAGTTGCCAACGGTGCACAATTCAAAGTCCTCATAGGGAATCTCTCCCTCCAAGCTCTCATGACCCCTCACACCATTATTGTGAACCTTCCCACACTAGTGAAGGGGTCAATAGATTGTGCTTACGCATGCCAAAGACAAATCTTTGGAACAATCAATTACTCAAGGGGTCGTGCCCCTTCACATAACAAACGCCATACAATCTCTGGGCTCGGTCCCCACTTTGTTGCTTCCAGCTTCACTAGTGGAACTCCCCACCCTTTCATTCAACTACATTCCAAGGGAGTTACCACTATTTGTTGAAACTCCGACGGAAGTCAACAACCCTCCAATCCATGAGAGCCGTTCAACCCCTCCGAGAACAGCTAGACCATCTGCCTGCTGGGAAAAATTATGAGGAAGTACCTAAAGGTCAAAATGCCGATTCCCAAGCGGGAGCCTAAATGCCGGAAAAGGCAAAAGACCAAGGGGCCTCCATCTTTTCCCTTTTCTTTTCAATCATCTTTTGTGCTTCTCAGCACCTTCCTGTGGGTTCTCCACATTCCCTCCCCACGGGAGGCATTTTATTTTCATTTTCTTTATCATTCATTCTCTTGCACCGGGCATCGCGCCCCTTTTTGTAATCCTTACTCTCCCCTCCGTGCCCCACGTGGCACCACTCCTTTCCGTGCCCCTCACGGCACAACTCCTTCCTGTTCCCCTCATGGCACATCTCCCTTTCGTGCCCTACAAGGCACAACTCCTTCCTGTGCCCCACGTGGCACATCTCCTTCCAGTGCCCCACGTGGCACATCTCCATCCCGTGCCTCACGTGGCACATCTCCCTCTTGTGCCCCATGCGGCACCTCTCCTCCTCGCGCCCCACGCGGCGCACCTTTCTTCTTGGCCCCTCGCGGCTCACTTGTTCCCTTCTCTCCTCCGGTCCCATCGGATTCCTTTCCCCTCATTGAGCATCGCGCCCTCTTTCTTCTTTAAATCCCTCTGGCCCCTGCCAGAGTCTCCAAATTCTTTCCGCCACTCCCTCCTCTCCATTTTCAATCAGGTCATTCGACCTTTCTCCCACTGTTTTCGGGGTTTTAGCCCCCACTTGTCTTTTTAATTTCCAAATAAATTTGTACATTCTTCGTAGACCCCGGAGTCTCGCCCCGACGTAGGGCATTCGTCCTCTCTTTACCCTCTTTAGGGGCTTCAGTCCCCATGTATTTCTTTAAATTTCCAAATAAAATTGTAAATTCTTTAAAACCCCTAAGTCTCGCCCTAGCGTAGGGCATTCGTCCTTCCTTTATCCTCCAAACTCTTATTATATTTCATCAGTGTAAAAAAAAATCCATAAAAAGATGAATATCGAATATTGCCATGCTACCGCAACACTTCCGTTATGAGAACTCCGTGCCAAGAGTCCAAAATTCCCAACCGGGTCGTTAAGGTTTGCCCTTAGCATGGGCACCTTGCACACGCTTCACAGCACCCAAAGCCGATTGCCCCGGTAGACACCGTCGCTGTCACAGCCATGCCTGAAAGGCACGAACGTCTATTTCTCCCCTTACTCGGCCAAAATATGGGTAGTGGAGGTAGTCTAGGCAAGGCAAACAACCTAAAATACTCCCTGATGAGAGGATGTCTCAAAAATGGGCAAATCAAATGACCAATAAAAATCAAAGTCAAATGTATGTCAAGAGTGGCAAAGTTCCCGTAGAGATCCAAATGGACCTAGACGTATGCATGCAAAAATAAAAAACTAAGTCAATCATAATAGGGCATGGCAAAGAGCGGCAAAGTCCCCGTCGAGATCCAAATGGACCAGGTCGTACGCATGTCCCTACAAATAAATGTTCATAAATCAATTCCCAAAGCCCCAGTGCTTAAATGAGACTGAATCTTCTGACGGCTGTGACAAGGAAGGAAGTCAACACCCAACTCCTCAATAACCCATATCAAAGCTTATCCCCAAATACTCTTCCCTTCTACTTGTCAGACCCAGTCGCCTTTTCAGGTATGACTTTGGTAGTGGCACTGTTAACCACATGCAATCAGCCCCCGGGCACCACTTTAAATGCACGCCCTACTCTGGGCATTCTTTAATGACACGGGAGGAAATAAGGAGCTCTCACCAGTCAGTCTTCACAACCCAAATGCGTCATGGCATGGCACTATTTTAAAATCACAAAAAAACCAATATTTCCAAAATTCCATAAAATCCAAATACTTTCAAAATCCCCAAAAAAAAAATATTTCCAAAACCACAAAATTCAAATTTCCAAATCTATAAAATCCAAATATTTTAAAAATCAACAAAATTCAAATATTTTTCCAAAACTTGTAAAAAAATAAAATATTTCCAAAATCTACAAAAATTTCAAATATCTCCAAAATCCAAAAAAAAAATCATGATGGTATTGCATGGCAAGTGCACTGCATCCTGTCTACGTCAGATCGATGCAATTCTTCCCCTTCATGGGTTCCTCCCATCCTGAACTCCAACTCTTTAGCCTAAAGATCGCTCATCCTCATGGTTTAAAACAAACAAACTGAGTGAGCTACATCTGTTGTTGACTACTTTATACATGCTCCATGCTATAGATGATGTTTTTCCATGATATTTGTTATCTCTTGGCTAATGAGTTTTGAGCGCAGGATTCTAGTTACCTCATCTGGCGCTACATCTGCAGCTACTGCCCCCACCATCAAGTTATCTATACACTATACCCTTAGAGCATACCAAGGACCTTGTGGCTCTGAGGAATCTGGGATTTGATTTCCCCTTTATCAAAAACAATGATTATCCCAGAGGATCCTTAGTCGTACGGATAGGCCGTTATGCTTGGCACGTGAGGACGACAGACCCATGCATAAACCCCCTCCCGGTCCTGACTCAACGCTATCGTAACAATAATATCCTTAGTTATTTCCTACTCCTTTTAACCTATTTTCCTTTTAGCCCAGCATACATGCATATTGAAATCACTGTGGAAAACCACTCTTCCAATGCAACTTGAGAGCCATTCGCGCTCCAAAACCAAGCAATTTGAAATATTCCATTCCGGGTCAAGTACCTAACTCCTTTTGTTGTCGCCTCCGAGCTAATTTCCTTAAGAACCTCTGTTTGGATTTATCTCCCACATTTCGTCTTTACTCCCATAGATCCACCTGCGGCAGTGGCAGACGCCCCCAATGGTGCAATCTAACAGATCGTGTCCTTAGGGACTTCCCCTTTGCTGGAAGTTGATCTCTCCCGTAGATCCACCTGAGGCCGTGGCAGACGCCCCCAATGGTGCAACCTAATGGATTGTGTCCTTAGCTACTTCCCCTTCGCTGGAAGTTGATCTCTCCTTCGTGCCCCACATGGCACCTTTCCTTCGTGTACCACGTACACATCTCTAGTTGTGCCCCTCGTGTGCACACTTTCATCTTTCCAATCCAAACATTTGTTTCTTTAGGTCTTCTTCCTGGTGGTGACTTCCTTGAATGTTGATGAAAGACTCTTATCAGGTGGCACTCACTCAATGATTATGCGTGTCTATTTTTCACCTTGGCGTCTACTTTTCAGTCCGCTCCACTGCACTCCACTTCGCTACGCTTTATTTCTTTCATTCCATTTTATTCCATTACACTCCATTGCACTTCACTTCGTGACCCTCTGCTTCGCTCCTCTGCAAAGCAGACGCCAAGGCGTGGCAGCTGTAGACACGCGAATTTGACTCCACCGCGGGCAAATTTCATGTTGTGCCATAATGTCACAAATGGCCCTCATATTTCCTTGCCAGAGTGTTTTTCCAATATTTCTGGATCTCACCCATCCTTCCCCAGTGCTTCCCCTTTAGTTTCAAGGCTGGTCGGAGGTCGTGGGCAGAAATCCTTGTCGCGACGGGTATGGCGGTCGAAACCGAAATGCATTCGGCATGGCCGACGTGATTCCATGAAGTTGCACCGGGCATGTTGGGCGCGACCTGGCCGTTTGACCCTTCGCGACGGGTCTAGGGGATGCATTGTGAACAACATCCGGCATGATGGACGCGATTCCATTGATTCCCATTATCGCGCTGGGCATCTTGGACGCGACAAGGACAGTTGGTCCTTATTGCGACGGCCTTGTGTGACGCGACAAGGAATTTACCTATTTTATTTGTGGAAATGCCCAATGCCATTTTAGGAACGCGTCTCTGCTGTGAACACCGCGATTCTAATGTCGGTTTTGGCAGGATTTTTTATAAATAAATTCATAAATACCTTATCACATCGCGCAGTGCCGACGCATTTTAAATCCGAAACGCGTCGGACAAAGCCGACGCGATTAGGCCCTAGGCCCCAAAACGTCGCACTCGAGCGCCTGTACCTTGGAATCACACGAATGTCTGAATTGCGTCTGCCTGAGCCGCCGCGATTAGCCCCTAGCCCTGACACGCATTATGGCCCACGTGCCCAAATGAAGTCGCGTCTGGGTAGGCCGACGCGTTTCAGAACGCGGTGCACTGACCCGACATGATTCTGAAGGCGGTCGCATGCTATAATCATCGCATTATGTCAATCAAAGGCTCGCAAATCGCAGCACACCGAGATGGACGTGATTCAGTCTTATAGTCCGCGCAGCTAAGACCGATGCGATTCAAGAATCTGTTGCCTATAAATAGACCCTCGAGGGTCATTTGTAAGGGGGGGTCCACTCGCCACGGCGAAGCCCTACCGGATTCTCGCCTCGACCTCCGAGCCGAGAAGGACTGTCTACCATTCCACGTCGATCTACGCCCTCCTTCCTCGGTGTTCGGAGCCGGCGTCCCCTCCATCATCCACATACATCGAGGCTGGAGCGTCTTCCTCCTCTTCATCCATCCAACTGGCAATGCCTACCAGCATTTGGGGAAGCACCCCTCCCCTTTCTCCCTTTTATTTTACATTTCAACTCCTCCAGGCCCCACGTGGCTCCTTTCTTTATACACACACGCATGCATGCATACACACACACCTACATTTTTAGGGGTTGAAAAGCCACCATACGGTAAGTCATTCCCCATGCCGTTCATTCTTTCCATTTCATTTATTTAGGGCTGTATACTACACATGGCTAGTCCCCTTCTTTTATTTGTATTATTTTTTAGGGTAATCAACACAGAAAACGCCCTCTACCACGGGACGACCGTGCTCGTAGAGGAAGAGGAACCCGCATCCCCCGTGCAATCTCCCCACGCTCCAACAGGTATTATTCACGATCATTCTTCCATCCGCACCCCTCGTCGTGCACCTCCATTCGGTACCTCGTGTACCTGGCGATCACGATCTTTTTCTCTCACCGCCATATGCCCCTTCTTTGTGGACTGTTCTTCTTCGCTTCCTAAAAAGGAACGAAAAACCATCTACACCCACCACACATTGCCCCTCTCCGGCAACAAACCACCCATAAGGACCAATCTAGACAAATCTAAACATAACGTAATTACATGCAATTAAATACTTAAATACCTATAGCATGTAGGTGGCCAAGCTGACCTTGTCCTCCTCGGCACACCTAATAGCTCGGAAGATCTTCTCGATCTCTCTCATCTAGCTCTCTTCCAGTAATGGCTGACTCTCCCCCTTAAAAGAGGTGGAGCCATCCTCTTGAATCGCTCCATAATGGAAGGACCACCATGGGCATGCTCCTGGGATACTGGAGCTGGAGCCTGAGCCTGCCACAACAAACAACATAAACAACATAGCAATCATAAATAAAATAGGCTACTTCTATCTAACATTCTAACCTGAGCCTCTAGTTGAGCCTGGAGTGCAGCCTGAGTGTGTGCCTGAGTCTTCATAGCCTGCACCAGACCTTGCATGAACACTCCATAATCTACAGGCGGTGGTGGAGGAAGAACTGTAGGACCCTGGGGTGCTGGGGCCTTCTGCTCATCCCTATCCTCACGCCTCTGCTCATCCTCTCGAGCATGGGCACCATGCCTACCATGAGAAGCCATAGCCTGTAAAATAAATTTATCATGTTAGAAACTAAGTAATTAGCCCCAACCTTTTTCTTAGCTATCTTTCATTCATTATTAAATATTTTCTATATATGTGGACAATTCTATAAAGACTTAGCATATTATGAAGATGATGGTATATTTATGTACAATCTCAACCTCTTGCTCTGATACCAATCTCTGTAACGACCCTCCTTATACCGGTATGATTATACCAATCCATGTCGGTATAAGGAATGCCGCCACAATGGGACATTTACCCAACACTAACATTAGATTGATATGTACACAAATATTACAAGATTATAGCGGAATAAATAAGTAAGTTCATTCAATTACATCATCATCATCAAATATCCACAGTCTAGATAGCAATAATAAAAAAAATACAAGTGTCCACATTATTACAACTTCAAAATAGTACATTGTCCAAATAAATCACACTTTTATTCATTACATACTTATGAAAGAAAAGTACAAATGTAGTAATATCCACAAATAGCTACTCCTCCCTCTCAGAGTCACTCCTAACTATCTCCTCCTCAGAAGTGGAGACACCTGCAACACCTGTACGCCGAAGCAAGAATGAGTCTAAAGAGACCCAGCAAGCAAACCAAGAACACAACCTTACTCATATCACAACACAAGCTAGTCTTTAAGCATTTAGGAATTTAACATGGTACATGTTTCATGTTACTTAAATAACTATTTACAAAACCTATAGCATGTTTTCTACACCTTTCACTTAGCATGGTTCAAAGATTCGAATTTTAGACAACTCATTTGGTAACTATATACAATTAAAGCATGGAACTATGTACAAGGCAAATAACATACCTAGCATGGAATCTAATCATTTTCTCATGCATTTAACATAGTTATACACACATTTTGTTTGTTGTTTTGACATGAATTAAACCTATTTACAATGGTTTACACTTATTCACATGTTAACTCATTCACTTAACAATTTCACATGCTCACTTTACTCATTGCACAATTCACATGATCATATACACATATTCACATTTTACACTTAGTTGCCGTGACACATAGTCCAAACCACAACTAGAAGGACACACATACACATTCACATATCCATCACCTAGGCAACATAATGATAGATCTTGGTTAACTGCGCAGAACCGGGAGAAGCACTCTCCACCCTAACCAGTGGTACTTGTCCACCTCCAGGATTTCATCCTAATGCCCATAGGATATCACACACATTGAAACATCCCGTAGGGAGTTCACTATGGTATAGTTCCACAGCCCTCTATGGTAGCAGTGTAACTAACGACACAGTTTTACACATTATCACATTGTCATACCGTTCACACAATTCTCATGCACTATGTAACATATTTACATGCATTATTTTATAATCCCACAAGTTCAGGTTACCTACATGATGCTACTATTCACAGTGAAAATTTGATCATAACATAATCCTAAACATACTGCTAATCTCTAAATTTTCACATAATCAAAATTTACTTGACTAATATGGTAAATTACACTTATTAAACTGATCACAGTACCTATTGATGTCAATACAACATGAAAATTTTATAACAGTCTATTCACAGGTTATTTATCACATCCGCAAATTTCAGATTTTTTGGAATAGTATAAAATTTATGATAATTAAAACAAGCTTCCTATAGATTTGTCTAGAAATCCAATTAAACATGGTTTACAGTACCACAGTCATATTTAGCAGTTCCAAAACCTGATTATAGCAGTCATATGTTCATACAAAATTTTTGATACTCTAACATGCAACGAATCCTTTTAATTAGAATTAAAACGGGTAAATCATGCTCACTATTCTATTTCCAGAAATTCTAATAAATAGGGCTGTATACAGAAATTCGTCCTAGCCTCATGATATGACCTACTATATGTAAATGACCCAAAATAATTCTCTCAGCATGTACACACATTCAGAAGTTCAAAAAATATACCACAGAGATCAAACATGCATTCTGTAACACCTGAAGAACTTGGCGGCACAGAGGTTGCCGCCAACAGTGGTCAATGGCACAAGATATTGCCGCTGACTCTGGATCTTAACGGCAGCAAGCTGGCCGTTAAGTTCATGTCTGCATAAACACAGACTGCACGCATGAACTTGGTGAATGGGGGTTCTAGGACACGAGGAAAAATTCTCATAAAATCCTAGGACCGAGCTGACATGGTTAAGGTTGACATCCATGGGCTACTTGCCTTTAGAAAATTGTTTAATGGATCTAATTCGTCGAAGATGCCCTCATCGGCCAAGCCAAGAAGGTGCTCAAAAACCTCCCACATCCGGTCTTTAGGGTCGATGTAGCTTGCACAGCGGAGTCGGGGAAGCTTCACAACTGTTCATGTAACGGCCCCGACGCCCGGATCCCCGATTCTCACCAAGGATCCGAACTTCGGCACCGCCGCCCACGGGTCTGGAGACCCGGAAGGGCTAACAGATCGGTCTAACAAGATATGTAACAGAAATAAATAACAAAAATGTACTAAAGTGCACCACAAGTGAACGAAGAGTGTCCAACACTAAGTAACAATCTAGTACAGTCCCAAAGTAAATAAAGTACAAGTGCTGAAATAAAGAAGAAGGAACACGTCCCTTAGGGGCATACCCCGAGGGTGAAGTACAACTGTTGGGGGAACATTGTCACTAGAGACACTGACTACTGCGGGCCCGTCTCCTCAGTCCGCCATGGAGGGAGCTGTTGTAAAGTCTCACCTACAAAATAGGGAGTGAGCTTCACGAAGAAGCTCAGTAGGGACTACCAATCTCCCACTGGTTCTAACAGCAGAATAGAACTAATGTGCAATAATTAAATGAAGCAGTAAAGTCTATTCTACTAAACATAGTCAAGTGTGGAAGCATGAAAGAAACTACACGGTCGTCGGTATAAGCTACTCAGCGGAACCGGAAAACTCGTGCACACCAAGGCACCACAAGAACCCAGTTGTAAACACAGACAGTAGAAACTGCTTGGACAAACACACTAGCTACAGAACGCTACACTAGTCATCCGGTCAGGTGCGCCACGTGCCTTACCCTCGACCAACGGTCCATGTCTAGCACCTCCCGTCGGAGTGAGACGCGGAACTAAGAAAAACACAACTGCTGTAGTCTGCCCGGACAACGGTCCCATGCCTGACCCCTCTAAATGGTTTCCGAACCACGTAGAGTGAGGCAGTGAGAAAGGACTAGCTGGTCCGCACCGTAAGAGCACCACACTACCTCGAAGAACCAGACTTGCTAAGAGAGCTCTACAAACGACTCCACGCCGCTGTCCTCACCGTTTTCCCCTTCTACTCCAAGTCCGTAACTTGAGCACACCCGCCGCCCGGAGAACTCCCTCTAACAGACACGCGGGGTTGGGGGTCCCAGGTAACGGTAACAACCTATCTCATGGACAAGCCCTCAAGTGCCTAGCACCGGGCGAAGAGACTAGAGTAGCACTGTACTAGCAACAACACAGGTGCCAAGAAAATCGAGTCGCAGTGGAAGTGGAAACACAAACAGGTTGATAGTCAACTCTCCGTCAGAGAGGCGACTCATCGGCCCGTCGCGATCAGAACATGACGGTTCTACCCGTCGCGACAAGAAAACCGATGGAGACCCTTAAGCATATCGTGATAAGGTCGGGGCGGCTAAGAGTACCGCAACAAGCCTGAGTCGACTAATTACGACACGTACCCCGTCGTGATAAGATCATGACGGAGACGGAGGTCGCAATCGGAAAGACCCCGAACACCTGAACGCCAGCCATGTACCCGTTGCATTAGCAAGATGCGGCGGGTCTGGGGCACGTTCAATAGAACACGACGCCCCGATACGTCGCGACCTGGTCGCGACTGGGAAACCCGTCGCGACCACAGCCGAGTGCCCAATAAGGCAACCTCTACCACTCCAAACCACAACACAAGGTACAAATGGGGAAGGGGAAACATAGAGACAGGAGAAACATGCTAATATCATCAAAACCACACCAAACAACCCACATGCATGTATGGAAAAGCCAACTACACTCACATAGTCTCACATGCATCAAGTACTCTCATTACAACCCATGCAACCAAAGCATGAATCAAGAATCACATAACCATCCACATGAACACTAGCACACAATTCACATCCTATTCATGGAGTCTAGGCTTGGAGAAGGGGTGTGGCCCTAGCATGGTAGAACTAGGGGATGGTTTGGGGATCCCTACCTCAATATGAAGATCCACCAAAGATGGGCTTCTTGTAGGCTAGCACCCCTCCACCTCCGAGCTCCAACGCTCCAAGAGCTGCCCACGAACCGAGCTCGACCTCCTCCTTCATGCACCAAGAGAAGGAGAACCATCATGAAAGAAGAAGAAGGGGAAGATGAGGAAGAAGTACAAACACACACACAACCATGCAATAGATCCATGCACTTACCTACACAAAGCAACCACACCCCACAAGGCCTTCCCAAACACCCCACGGAGCCACCAGCCTTTGGAAATCGCCGGAGGGAAGAACCACCAAAAGAATGGCCAAAGGGGTTTCTACTCTCGTCCAGAGCAACTTAAACACAGATAGTAAGAATGCAACGGACCTGGGCGTCACGTTCCCAACGCTAACGTGACACCCACCTGTGTCACGATCTGGAATAGTCAGCCAGTCAACCACCCAATCGACATGCATGCAAAACTGACAGCAAGATCGCGACAGCCAACCATGTCACGTTTATGCATGCACTTCTACACGTGGTGCAACTGTCCCGATAGCAAGATGACAAGGAGACAGTCTGATGTCAGGGTCCTGTCGCCACATGGGCGGCTGGCATGTTCCCAACCAGAACGCGACGGTCACCTATGTTACGTTTAGAATGTGACAGGTCGCTATGTCACGACTACAGTCGGGAGGGCTAACCCCTAATGGTAACGAGATGTTACAATCTAACCAACAAAAAAATAATTTCGTCCTCAAATTAAGGGCGAGACTAGGGAAGAAAGAGTAAACAAAGTACCTGTCACTCGAACAAGTAGGGAAACTGCCCCCGCATCTCGTCCTCACGCTCCCAAGTGGCCTCGCCACCGGTGCGGTGCTCCCAAACCACCTTGACGAGCGGGATCTGCTTCCTACGAAGCTGCTGCAACCTGTGGTCCACCACGTTGACTGGGTACTCTGGCATGGACAGGTCAGGGGCGACCTCTAACTATGAATAGTTGAGTACATGCGACGGATCTGGCATGTACTTCCTCAGCTGTGACACGTGGAAGACGTCGTGGACACCTGCCAACTCAGACGGAAGAGCTAACTGGTAAGCGACCTCGCCAACCCGCTCTAGGATGGGAAAGGGGACAACAAAGCTCGGGCTGAGCTTGCCCCTCTTCCCAAACCTGAGAACGCCCTTGGTGGGCGAGATCCGAAGAAACACCCTGTCGCCGACCTCAAACTCAAGTGGCCTCCTGCGAACGTCGGTGTAGCTCTTCTGCCTGCTCTGCGATGTCTGCAACCTCTGCCTGATCAGCCTCACGGTGTCTGCACATTTCTGCACCAACTCTGGACCCAGCAATTGCCTCTCGCAAACCTCATGCCAGTGCAATGGTGTCCTGCACTGTCGACCAAACAGAGTCTCGTGGGGTGCCATCCCGATGCTGGAGTGAAAACTATTATTATACGAAAACTCCACCATGGGATGGTGCGACTCCCACGTGCTTCCCCAGTCTAGGCAACACGCTCTCAACAATTCCTCGAGGGTCTGAATGGTCCTCTCCGACTGCCCGTCTATCTGTGGGTGGTAGGCTGAACTCAACCTCAACTCAGTGCCAAGTGCTCGCTGAAAGCTGCGCCAGAAATGAGAAGTGAACCTCGGATCTCTATCAGAGACAATAGAGACCGGGGTTCCGTCCAAGGGTACCACTTTGTCCATAAACAACCGAGTCAGTCTGTCCACTGACCATGTTGCTCTGACCGATAGGAAGCGAGCGGTCTTTGTCAGCCTATCGACGATAACCAAAACACTGTTGTGCCCCTCAGAAGTGCGAGGTAAGCCAGAAACAAAGTCCATGGTGACGTGCTCCCACTTCCACACAGGAATGGGAAGCGACTGTAGCTCACCACCAGGACGCTGGTGCTCTGCCTTCACCTGTTGACAGGTAAGGCAGCGCGAAACAAACTCATCAATATCTCTCTTCATCCCAGGCCACCAAGAGAGTACCCTCAAGTCATGGTACATCTTGGTGGAGCCAAGATGAATAGAGTATCGCGATCGCTGCGCCTCAGCAAGTACCTCCTCCCTGACGTCCTCTGGAACGTAGAGTTTGTCCCGGAACTGAACCTCGCTGTCCTCGTCCAGTGCTACCTCGGGCAACTGCAACACGTCTGCGAAGTCCTCATCTGCACTCTGTGCCTCAAGCACCTGCTGGTATATCAACGGACAAACTGTCATGCTGGCCAACACTGCTCTCCCCCAGAGGCTAGACGGCGTGAACACCCTGAGTGGCATCCTCTAGAAGTCTCCAGTGTCTAACCAACAAAGAAATCAAGTGGGCTCTCCTACTCAAAGCATCTGCTACGACATTAGCCTTTCCTGGGTGATAGGAAAGGGTAAAGTCGTAGTCCTTCAAGTACTCGAGCCACCTGTGCTGCCTGAGGTTGAGATCTCTCTGTGTGAAGACGTACTGTAAGCTATGGTGATCTGTGAAAACCATGAACACCTTACAGTACAAGTAGTGTCTCCACAACCTCTAGGCGAACACGACCGCTACAAGCTCTAGGTCGTGTGTCAGGTAGTGCTGCTCATGCTTCTTCAGCTGACGAGAAGCATAAGCAACTACTCGACCGTGCTGCATCAACACAGCACCCAAACCAGTGCTTGACGCATCTGTGTAGACAACAAAGTCACCGCTGCCAGAAGGTACCACAAGGATCAGAGCTGAAGTCAGTCGGCTCTTTAACTCCTGAAAACTACGCTCGCACTCTACTGTCCACACAAATCGAGTCTCCCGCCTGGTCAACTGGGTCAAAGGCTCTACAACTCTGGCGAAGTCTTGTACAAACCTCCTGTAGTAGCCTGCCAGCCCCAGAAAACTGCAAACCTCTGCAACTGTAGTGGGCTGGCCCCAAGAAACCCCGCCTCAACCTTGGCGGGATCAATCACCACACCTGCACCAGAAACAACATGACCCAAAAAGTGTACCTCCTTTAGCCAAAATTCACCCTTGTCAAAAGATCGACTTGAGGTCGGGGTTCCGTGCAAGGGTACCACTCTGTCCATAAACAACCGAGTCAGTCTATCCACTGACCATGTTGCTCTGACCGATAGGAAGCGAGCGGTCTTCGTTAGCCTATCGACGATAACCAAAACACTGTCGTGCTCCTCTGCCATCGATGAGTACACCAGGATGTCGTCGACGAACACCACCACAAACCGGTCCAGGTACTCTCGAAAAACACTGTGCATCAGTTCCATGAATGCTGCAGGTGCATTCGTGAGCCCAAAAGACATCACAACAAACTCGAAGTGGCTGTAGCGGGTGCGAAAAGCTGATCTGGAGATGTCTGACTCGCGGATCCGCAATGGTAGTAACCCGACCTCAAGTCGATCTTCGAGAACACTGAAGCTGACTGCAACTGGTCTAACAAGTCATCGATCCTGGGCAAAGGATACTTGTTCTTCACGGTCACCTTATTCAACTGCCGATAATCAATGCACATTCTGAGGCTGCCATCCTTCTTCCTCACAAATGGAAAGGCGCTCCTCACGGCGAACGACTAGGACGAATGAAGCCCAACGCAAGCAACTCCTCTAGTTGGCGCTTCAACTCCCGCAACTCCATCGGCGCCATCCAGTATGGTGCCTTGGATGTAGGCATCGTCCCTGGAAGCAACTCAATGGAGAAGTCTACCTCCCGCTCAGGCAGCAAGCCAGGTAGATCCTCTGGAAACACGTCGGAAAACTCACAAACCACATGCACATCTGAAACAGAAATCTCACCAGAATCCAAGACACACACAGAGGCCAAGAAAGCAACACAATCGTCTCAGATGAGGCGCCGAGCTCTACAGAAAGAGACAAAGGGTCGGCCGACAGATCGGGTACCTCGGAAGCAAAGCACAGGTGCTCCAAGTATCTCGAACTTCACGGTGTTCCCCTAACAATCTACCAGTGCAGAGTGCGCCTCCAACCAGTCCATGCCAAGAATGGCATCAAAGTCGTGGAGCTGCAAGGCAAATAGTCTGGCTGGTAGCTGGTGGCCCTGTACCTCTACTGTGACACCCTCCAAGTAACCCAGGGTGCGCACAAAGTCACCCGTTGGCAGCTCAACTGCAAGGTCATGGGCCCGCTCCGGAGCAAACTCAGACAAGGAAGCAAAGAACTCCTCAGAAGCAAAACAGTGTGTGGCACCTGGATTAATCAAAACTCTAGCAGCTGTACCAAGGATGGGAACCGTACCGATGACCAGATTAGAGGCCTCCGCCTTCTCTCTAGTGATGTTTATCACTCGACCGCGACCACGTCCTCACTGAGGCTGCTGCTGTTGGCGCTGCTGGTACTGACCCTGGTGATGCTGCTGGTACTAACCCTGGTGCTGTTGCTGGCCCTGCGCTGGCTGGTATGGACAATACTGAGCCTAAGGTACCTAGTGCTGCTGCTGCTGCTGCTGCCTCAATGGACACTCTCGCCTATAATGACCCGGCTGCCAACAGTGGTAACAACGCAAGTCCTGCTGGCTCTGTTCTGCTCCCTGCTGCACTAACTGCTCCACTGGTTGTTGCTCCGACTGATGTCACTGCTACTGTTGTCGGTACTGACGCTTGCCTCCACGAGCGAACAACCTCTTCAACTTTGAGGTCAGGCCAGCACCGCCTGACCCCAAAGAAGAAGAAGAGGAAACACTCCCTCGACTGCCCGAAGGGCGCTGGTACGAAGAAGACCTCCCTGATCCCCCACTCTACTGCGGCTAAAACCGACACTCCCTCTCCAAGGCTGTAGCTCTCGCCACTGCCACTGCCAAGGTGTCACAGAGGTGACCAGCCATGGCCCCCTCAAGTCTAAACGTAGCTCGCTAATGAACCGCTCGGTACGAGTCTGCTCACTAGCTGCCACGTGGGGAACGTGTCAAAGTAGCTGCAGAAACCTCTGGTGGTACTATCCCACGGTCAAGTCTCCGTGCACCAACTCGTGGAACAGGTCCCTCCTCTCACGGCAAACATAGTCGGGGAGGAACTCGCCGTGAAAAGCCACCAGGACTCTGCCCAAGTGATCTGGTTTAGCCTCCTGCCCTGAAAATTGGTCTGCCTCACCGCTCTCCACCACTCATGGGCTGACCCCTTCAGCTGATACACTGCCAACCTTACCTGATCCAGCTCCGTACAGTCTATGGTCTCGAAGGTGCGCTCGAGCTCATGGACCCAACTTTCTACCCTGTCTAGATCACGATCACCAGAAAAAGTCAGAGGTCGAAGACGAAGAAACCTTTCCAGAAGCGCCGTGCGGTCCTCAGGTGCTGCCGCTGCAACTGGAGTCTGCTGCCGTACCACTGGGGGTACCTCCGGCTGAACCGGTGCTGCCTGCGGGGTTGGTGGTGGCTGCTCCTCTACTGCCATCTCTGCGAACTACTGACCTCCTGTCGGTATCTGCTGGTACGGATGGTACTGAGGGTACTGGGGGTACTGCTGGCACTACGGGTACTACCAAGGACCCTGGAACATCGCTCTCTACCACTGCTCCATGACGGCTGGCGGGGGCTGGGGGAGAAACCACTGCTGCTGCTGCTGCGGCTGTGGCTCTCCCTGCTGCAACGTAACACCCTGTGGCAATGGGTCCCCAGGCTGCTCGAACTGCTGGGGCTGAGCATTGATCGACACATGCTCGGCTGCAACCGACCCATCCGACTCGAACTCTTGATGCTCCACCAGCTCACGAACCTGCCTGCGAGTGAGTGGAGGCATGTTCTACAAAACAGACACAATAAGTAGTTAACAGATAAAACTCCAGCAGCTAGCAGTGTTTACTTGTACTTCCTAAGGGACTTTATGTCATTACTTATTTCCACTACAAGTCTTGATAGACCCCTGAGCTCTGATACCACTATAACGGCCCCGACGCCCGGATCCCCGATTCTCACCAAGGATCCGAACACCGGCACCGCCATCCATGGGTCCGGAGACCCGGAAGGGCTAACGGATCGGTCTAACAAGATATGTAACAGAAATAAATAACAACAAATGTACTAAAGTGCACCACAAGTGAACGAAGAGTGTCCAACACTAACTAACAATCTAGTACAGTCCCAAAGTAAATAAAGTACAAGTGCTAAAATAAATGGGAAGGAACACGTCCCTTAGGGGCATACCCCGAGGGTGAAGTACAACTGCTGGGGGAACACTGCCACTAGAGACGCCGACTACTGCGGGCCCGTCTCCTCAGTCCGCCGTGGAGGGAGCTACTGTGAAGTCTCACCTACAAAACAGGGAGTGAGCTTCACGAAGAAGCCCAGTAGGGACTACCAATCTCCCATTACTTCTAACAGCAGAATAGAACTAATGTGCAATAATTAAATAAAGCAGCAAAGTCTATTCTACTAAATAGAGTCAAGTGCGAAAGCGTGAAAGAAACTACACGGTTGTCGGTCTAAGCTACTCAGCGGATCCGGAAACCCGTCTACACCAAGGCACCACAAGAACCCAGCTGTAAACACAGACAGTAGCTACAAAACGCTACACTAGTCAGCCGGTCAAGTGTGCCACACGCCTTACCCTCGACCAACGGTCCATGTCTAGCACCTCCCATCGGAGTGAGACACGGAACTAAGAACAAACACAAGTGCCATAGTTTGGCCGAACTACGGTCCCACGCCTGACCCCTCTAAATGGTTCCGGAACCACGTAGAGTGAGGCAGTGAGAAAGGACTAGCTGGTCTGCACCGTAAGAGCACCACACTACCTCGGAGAACCAGACTAGCTAAGAGAGCTCTACAAACGACTCCACGCCGCTGTCTCCACCGTTTTCCCCTTCTTCTCCAAGTCCGTGACTTAAGCACGCCCGCCGCCCGGAGAACTTCCCCTAACAGACGTGCGGGGGTGGGGGTCCCAGGTAATGGTAACAACCTGTCTCGTGGACAAGCCCTCAAGTGCCTAGCACCGGGTGAAGAGACTAGAGTAGCACTACACTAGGAACAACATAGGTGCCAAGAAAATCGAATCGCAACGGAAGCGGAAACACAAAAAGGTCGACAGCCAGCTCTCGGTCAGAGAGGCGACTCATCAGCCAGTTGTGACCAGAACATGACAGTTCTGCCCGTCGCGACAAGAAACCCGATGGCGACCCTTAAGCGCGTCGCGATAAGGTCGCGACGGCTAAGAATACCGCAACAAGCGTGAGTCGATTGATTGCGACACATACCCCGTCGCGATAAGATCACGATGGAGACGGAGGTCGCAATCGGAAAGACCCCGAACACCTGAACGCCAGCCACGTACTCGTCGCGTTAGCAAGATGTGGCGGGTTTGGGGCGCGTTCAAGATAACGTGATGCCCGAGTGCCCAATAAGGCAACCTCTACCACTCCAAACCACAACACAAGGTACAAACGGGGAAGGGGAAACATGGAGATAGGAGAAACATGATAATATCATCCAAACCACTCCAAACAACCCACATGCATATAAGGAAAAGCCAACTACACTCACATAGTCTCACATGCATCAAGTACTCTCATTACAACCCATGCAACCCAAGCATGAATCAAGAATAACAGAACCATCCACATGAAAACCAGCACACAATTCACATCCTATTCTTGGAGTCTAGGCTTGGAGAAGGGTGTGGCCCTAGCATGGTAAAACTAGGGATGATTTGGGGATCCCTACCTCAATATGAAGATCCACCCAAGATGGTCCTTCTCGTAGGCTAGCACCCCTCCACCTCCGAGCTCCAACGCTCCAAGAGCTGCCCACGAACCGAGCTCGACCTCCTCCTTTATGCACCAAGAGAAGGAGAACCACCATGCAAGACGAAGAAGGGAAAGATGAGGAAGAAGTACAAACGCACACACAACCATGCAATAGATCCATGGACTTACCTACACGAAGCATCCACACCCCACAAGGCCTTCCCAAACACCCCACGGAGCCACCAGCCTTCGAAAATCTCCGGAGGGAAGAACCAGCAAAAGAAAGGCTAAAGGGGTTTCTGCTCTCTGCCAGAGCAACTTAAACACAGACAGTAAGAATGTGATGAACCTGGGCGTCACGTTCCCAATGCTAACGCGACACCCACCTGCGTCGCGATCTGGAACAGTCAGCCAGTCAACCACCCAATCGACATGCATGCAAAATTGACAGCAAGATCGTGACGGCCAACCATGTCGCGTTCATGCATGCACTTCGACACGTGGTGCAACTGTCTCGAAAGCAAGATGACAAGGAGACAGTCTGCTATCAGGGTCCTGTTGCGACATGGGCGGCCGGCGCGTTCCCAACCTGAACGCGATGGTCAACTATGTCGCGTTCAGAATGCGACGGGTCGCTATGTCGCGACCACAGCCTGGAGGGCTAACCCCTAAAGGTAATGGGATGTTATAGTTTAGAGTTCCTCTCACTCGTTGTGGTTCACCGGAAGACGCACACAATCGCCAGATCAAGCCACCCAAAAGTCAGTTTTCGAACAAGTTTTCTAGAGTTTTGACAAAAGCCAAAAGGGACCTAATCTGGCCTAAAAAGGTGTTTTTATAAGCTAAGGGAGGTTATGGATGCGTTAAGGATAGGAGTCCTACCGTTGGAGACAGTTTCCAAAACAGGAACCGGAGGAAACATAGCCATTTCCAGATCTGAAGCCGCACAGATTTTGGGAGATAAACGACCACACAGTTGCCGTTTACCGGGAGTTGGCATCCATTGATCTGGACGTCGACTCTCCCCTAAACGTCCATGCATGTTGACGTTTACATGCACTTCGGCCAGAACGCAGAAATGTGCAAACATTCATACATACACCATATATATATGTACATGAAATGTGTAATGTGAAACCTAAGCACCATATGTACAATGTAAATAAGACAATATATACATGATTGACAAACATATATATATATATATACAACATTATTTAATATAAATTGTACAAAAATAAACACATATATACATATATATATATACATATGCATATATATACATGCAGATAACTATATACATAAGCAACTAATACATCACATGACAAATTCTAATAAAAGAACAAAATTTGAGGGCCTTATAGGCCGGATTAAGTCTTTTGGCTTTTGAGAAACCCTAGAACTTTCTGTGCGAAACTAATCTTTGGCGACTTCGATCTGGTGATTGGAGAGTTCTCTTGGCGATCTGCATCGACTGGGAGAGGCTCTGGACTTTGGTGAGGCTTCCCCGACTATGGTGTGCAACCTGCATCGACACAAAATCAGTTCGGGAGGAGATTTGGGTTCTTGGCTTGGCCGAGGAGAGCATCTTCGGCAAATTTAATCCCCTTTGACAATTTTATGAGGCAAGTAATTAAGGGATATCATCCCTACCCATGTCCTTTAGGTCCTAGGATTTTATGGGATTTTCCTCGTGTCCTGGAACCCCCATTCGTCAAGTTTTATGCATTCAGTCTGCACTTCTGCAGACAGGAACTTAACGGCCAGCTTGCTGCCATTAAGATCCAGAGTTAGCGGCAACATCTTGTGCCGTTAACCCTTGTTGGCGGCAACCTTGGTGCCGTCAAGTTCTTCAGGTTTGCAGTGAGACTGTTTTGATCTTTGTGAAGTGTTTGTCAAATTTTTTAGTACCTGTGCATGCTGGAAAATTTATATGTGGTCAGGTACAGTCAGTAGGTCATGTCATGAGGAGGTGTCGAATTTCTATAATTAATTTTATTTATTAAAATTTTCGTAATGGGATAATGAGCTTGACTTGACCATGATAATTTTTTATTATTAGGTCCATTGTATATTAGGGTTCATAAATTTTCCATGATGGTATGATGACTGATTTCAGATTTCTGAATAGTTAGAATCGACTGTATTGATATGAACCACATTTAATGAATTTCTTGATGGATATGCCTAAAATCTCTTTTAAATTGTAAATTTTGATTTAATGTTCTATAAAATACAAAAAATTAGGTATGTGACATATGAACTGTGTGAAGCCTATGGTAAACGTTTCATGCTATTTTGATAACAATATGTATGGTTATTGATTTAACAGTGATAATTAACCATGATGAGCATGTTTAAATTTAATCTTGTAGAATTTAGTAATTCGCAACATGATTAGGGCTTTGTTATGGTCATTTATAAATGTAAAACAGTAGGATTGAATTCTGTAAACTGAAACATGTGTGTGTGAAGTGCATGAGAATGAAGTGAATAGTGCATGTGAATAATGTAAGTGAATGTGATAAAGTGCTTAATGTGTAATTGTGCCGATAGTGACACTGTTACCATAGAGGGCTGTAGAACCGTACTATAGTAAAGTCCCTACGGGAAGGTTCAATGTGTGTGATATCCTATGGGCATTAGGATGAAATCCTGGAGGTGGACAAGTACTACTAGTTAGGGTGGAGAGTGATTCTCTCGGTTCTGCGTAGTTAACCAAGATTCGTCACTGAGTTGCCTAGGTGACAGGTATGTGTATGTGAATAGTGTGTCCTTCTAGTGGTGGTTTGGACTATGTGTCACGGCAACTAAGTGTAAATATGTAAATGTGAACATGTGAATTGTGCAATGTGAAATATGAGCATATGATAGTGTAATATGAAAGTGTTAGTATGTGAAAATGCGATACCATGTGTAATAGTAAATTATTTACATTAAAACAGCAAGCTAAATGTGTAAATAAAATGTGATAATTGCATGTGAAAATGGTTAGACATCATGCTAGGTATGTTGTTTACCTTGTACATTGTTCCATGCTCTAATGGTGTGTAATTGTGAAGTAAATTAAGTAAGATTTGAACTTTTGGATCATGTTGGATACAACGTGTAGAAAACATGCTATAGGTTTTCATATTTAGTTGTTAAGTAACATGAAGCATGTACCATGATTATTCCTAAATGTTTAAAAAGGCTAGCATGTGTATGATATGTGTAAGGTTGTATCCTTAGATTGCTTGATGGGTCTTTCAGAAGACTCATCCCTGCTTCGGTGTACAGGTGTGACAGGTACCTCCATTCCTGAGGAGGACATTGAGAGGATCGACTCTGAGCGCGAGGAGTAGCTGCACTCTGTTGGACTTTACTTCATTGTACTTTTCTTTCACTAGTATGTAAACAATGGAATTATGTAATTCATGTGGACAATGTACTTTACTTGGAATTGTAATTAATGTGGACATTAGTATTTTCTTTACTTGCTATACAGACTGTGGATATGATGATGATGATGGAATAAGATTAGTTCTTTTATTTCCGTTGTAATCTTTTGTTATTCACGTACATATCAACCTATTGTTTAATGTTGGGTAAATGTCCCACCATAATGACACCCTTTGTATCGACGCGGATTGGTATAATCGTACCGGTATAAAAAGGGTCGTTACACCTGTCCCAATTTGAGTAGGAAACCTTTAGAAGAACTCCTCTTAATGGAGCACAAATTTGGATTAATATGGAAGTCTAATGATGGTGAAGTTTCCAAGTTTGTAATTTCCTAACTCCTGGTAGAAGTCCTATCTAGTTCAGAACTTCTATAGAAGTCATTTCCGTAACAGGTCTTCCTATTTGGTTTAGTTCTAGGGATTAGGTTCGAAATCCACTATTGGATTAAGTCACGTTTTATGGTCTATACTTTCCATGTTTATTTAACTAAATCCTTTATTATTGGGTATAAAATTAACTCGTGTTTTATTTTTTAAAAATGATTAGTAACTTTGTAACATATGAAGTCATAGATGATTTAGTCATGGTCAGTTGAAGTTAACTTCGTCATATACGAAGTCCACTTCGTTTTGGTCATGATCAGTCGAAGTTGATAGTATATCGATTGCCCTTAAATATTGATTGTTGTTATGCATATCGATTGACCTTAAACATCGATTATCCTTAAATCGATTGTTTTCAAACATCGATTGGTCATTAAACATCGATTGCTAAACATCGATTGTCCTCAACATCGATTGCTCCTTTAAACAACGATTACTCCTTTAAACATCAATTGCTAGCTAACATCGATTGTTCCTTTAAACATTGATTACTAGCTAGCATCGATTACTCCTTTAAATAATGATTACTCCTTTAAACATCGATTACTCCTTTAAACATAGATTGCTAAGTAACAATCGATTGTTCCATTAAACATCGATTGTTTTCTAACATCAATTGTTCCTTTAAACATCGATTGTTATCTAACATTGATTGTTCCTTTAAACATTGATTGTTCATTAACATCGTTTATTCCTTTAAACATCGATTGTTCTTTTAAACATCGATTGTTATCTAACATCAGTTACGTTAAGCAAACATCGATTGCTGTTATTTTCCTACCGATTGCTGTTATAAACATAGTTCTATATCGATTGATGACCAACCCACATCGATTGTTGACTGTTTTATCCATTACCATATCGATTGGTGTGTTTTTAATCAAACTTTTCCACATATTATTATTATTGTTATTATTCTTATTTATTTAGGATTTAAAAAATCCAAGTTTTTACATAAAGAATGCATATAATCTATGTTGCTCTCATTGAGTCCCTTGTTTTTACGATGTCAAAGACCATGTCTAACTATGATAAATAATTCACATAGTTAAATAAATATGTTCTAATAAGTGTAGACTCATAACAGGTACTATCAATTGTGCAATGATTAAACATCGGTCAATGCAGGTGAAGATCAGGTCGACGTAAGTAGTTCTTCCAGTAAGCGCTAGATAGAAAAGAACACAGGAGGTCGACGCAAGTTGAAATTAGGATGATGCAAGTAGTTCTTCCAGTATGTGCTAGATGGAAAAGAACACAGGAGGTCGACGTAAGTTGAGATCATGTCGACGCAAGTAGTTCTTCCAGTAAGCGATAGATGGAAAAGAACACAGGAGGTCAACACAAGTTGAAGATCAGGTCGACGCAAGCAATCCTACCAGTCAGCCACTTCTGAAGATAAACACAGGAGGTCGACAAAAGTCTGCCATGAGGTCGACCCAACTGATGAACTCTGTGGGAAGTCATCAAGTTATGCTAAACTATGTCAACACAGCGCACAAGATGCGTCGACACACATCGTAACTTTTTCTTCCACTGAAAAAGTGCAAGTGCCAGCATGTCAATTTTGGGCACATGATCTGAGGCCCAACATTAGGGATTCCTTGGCACACAATCTGAGGTTCTAGAAGAGAACTTTTAGCGGAAAAATTCCTCTAATGGATTGGGGATTTGGGGACCCACTCGGAGATTCCCTGACGCTGATCAAAATGGTGTTGGGCGTCCATTCTGAATAAAGAGAGAAAAAGGAAAGGAAGAAAAATAGCAGAGCTTTGGAGCAGAAGAGAAAAACTCCTCTGAGAGGATTCTTATTGGATAAGAACACTGCTTCAATACTGTTGCACTAAATGAAGCCTCGCCACTGCCGTACCTGTTGAAGAAAAGGCAGAACATCGCAAATCTTATCTGATCCAAGGCAATCAACTTTCAAGTGCTTGAGGAATTCAAAGGGTGATGAATTCAAGTCTGAGGAGCTACAATTCAAGCCTTGAGAGATGAATTGATCAGATCAAGAAATCCTCCACCAAACTACTGGCAGAGTGTTTGACAAAAACTTCACACTCGATATTTGTCTTGTGCAATTTTGTTTTCTTCCTTCAAATTTCATATACCATATTTGATTACTCCTACTAGAGTTAGGAGTGTAGATCCTGCACCTAGGAGTGTGAGGATTGTGAGATCAATGAGATGTTAAAGCTGTGAATCAGCGAGAATCAGTGTTTGTTTTGAAGCTGTGAATCAGTGATTGCGTGAGAGTCTCACACGTTTGATGTGTTCAGTGAAGCCTCACTTGGTTGGAGTGAGGGGTGGATGTAGGTCTCTGTCAAGGAGCCAAACCACCTAAAAATCATTGTGTCTTGCGTGGTTTGTTATGCTTCTAGTCTTCTAAATCTTCAGTTCTTTCAATTTTGCATTCTTAAGTTTTTAAGGGGTAAATCTATTTACCCCCCCTCCCTCTTCTAGATTTCCATTTCCTCTACCAACACGACCTTCTACTCTTGCTTGCGGAAAGAGATTTTGCATACATATGGGAGGTAAGAAAATGCTTTTGTCAATGTCCTCACTTATATGGTCGGCTTCATAATTGACACCTCGTCTTTTTGGACGAGCTGGCTTGTTCTAGGAATTCTTTTTGTGAAGTTTGGTGAGGTTTTCATTTATCATGAAGAGCTTTCCAGTTTCACTCTCTTTTCATGTGACATTTGGTTGCTTACCCCTCCCTTTGGCTTGGGTGGGGGGCTGAGATACTAGTCCTCCAAGATATAGTTGAGCATCGGTCAAATTGCATTCATCTAGCCGAAAAAGGAGCTTGATCAGCAAAGACTGTATATTGTTTTCCATCTCTTGCATGTTTGATGCATTGATAGAATGTTGAGGGGATGAGCTAGGTTTCATATATTCAGGGTCTTCCAAGCAGTGCTTTGTATGACGTCTCGACGTCAATGATATAAAATGTCACTTTAGTGATGAAGTCACCCAGGATCAGGTCTACGGTGACTCTGCCAAGGGCTTTCTTAAAATCTTGATCGAATCCTGTGATCCTTAGATCATTTACTTTTTGCATGTAAGGAATGAGATTTAAGGATTCAAAAATCTTGAGGGGCATTATATTGACTGATGCCCCCGGATCAATTAGAATCTGATTTAACTCATGGCCATTAATCTACCCTTGCATATATAAAGGGCGATTGGGACATGAGGAAGATAACAACATATCTTCATCTGTGAAGGTGACAATTGCCTCCAAAGCTTCATATGCTTGGGCCTGCAAATCGGCCACATAGGCCTCATAAGCATCTGAATTTTGAAGTATTTTGAAGAGAGTTTCTCTCAAATCTCTACTCCAAGTAATGGCTTCCCAGATAGTAATACTAACAGGGAACAACTTCAATTTTTGGAGGATTTTGTGATCAGCCTCGACACATGTCTAATCTAATAGGGAGGATACCCTTATTAATGATTCAAACAACTCCTTGGACTCTTTGTTTTTCCTGGAGTTTTGCTCAATGGGCTTCTCTTGAAAGAGTGAATTCAGTAACTCTTCACCTTGAGGAAGAGGAGTGTTGTCTGGCTTGTTGGATGAAGTACGCAGACTCCAGACTTCATCTTTTAGCTGGGAGACTACATTAAGAATTTCCCCCTCTTCTTCATCTGAAGGGGCGAAGATATAAGAGTCAGCCCGTATTTCAATTTTCGGAAGAGGTTTTGGGTCTTCGTCACGGAAGACTATCACATTGTCTGGGGTTGTGGGAATAGACTTCTTGGTAGTGGTGGATGTCCTTTTTTTGCATTTTTCCACGTCCTCTACCCCGACTGCGACTTGAGTTATTCATAAAGCGGCGCCGGTATGTCAGCATAACCGACTTGTCCTAGGCTTCTACGGTAGCACTCCTTGGGAGATTTGCAACTCCTTGATTGGAGGTATGAATACCATGTTTCAAGAGAAGGTGTTGAACATCTCTTCCAACTTTTCAACAATGATTTCTTTATCTTCGTTGAAGATTTTTAATTCTTTTTGGGGGGTAGAGCTCCCCTTCTTCTTTTGCTTGCTGTTGTATTTGGTGATGCCAATTCTTTAGCCGGTTCTCCGCTCTAGCTTCTCCCATGGGATATATTCATTGAGTGCAACCCATTGGAAGGTCGGGAAGGTACATAATCTTCCAATTCATCTATCAACTTTTTGAGTCTCTGAAGAGAAGTTAATTCCCCAGAGGTCTCCACGGTGGCAACGCACTTAGCTTGTTTCTTCAATTTTCTTTTCTCATTTTTCTTTTTATTTTTCATTTGTAGTAGTTCATTTGCACTCATTGCTTCCTTTATGGGAAGTGGCTTGGTGACATTCCTTTTACTAGAGTCACCTCATGAAAGAATTTCTTGATCATTTTGGAGCCAGTTGATTTTTGAGGGCCTATAATGACCCAACCGGCCTCTAAGGCTTATGTTTTGAAGGTCGCATTGATTTCTCCTTCGACAATTTCAGGAGGCAATTAGTGGAACTCATCCACAAACCCCTCTGCTTGTTGCAAGATTGGCTTCACCACAGCGTCCTTTCTTGTTTGATTTTTGTCTTGTAAAATGTCTGGAACATGGCACTCCACCTTAGCCTTGCCTTTCGTTTGTTTGGTGCCACGTCAAGACTGACAATGTTTGCCTCTATCTTGGTTGCTTGATTAGTGAGCTGAAGTCACTGTGTCTTGATTGAATATTGTTATGACACCTCCCTAAGATGTCTTTAGACTATGGAATGTTCATAATGATCTATTGATCAGGTTGCAATCCCAAAGGGGTTGCTTAAATATATCTTGAAATTGTCCTATTAAAAACAACTTTAAATAAAAAACACTAAACGTAGGTGTTAGAGTTAGGGAGCAGTAGAATAAAGACATAAATCAATCACACATGCAATAGGAATTTTATCCAAGTTCAGACCTCCTATCACCAAGAGTCATACGTCTAGTCCCCAAGCAACAACTTGGGATTCCACTAACCAAGGGTACAGTCCCCCTTAAGGACACTTACACATCTAGCACCCGCTGGCCTTCCGTTTAACCCACGAAAAGGAAATACAACCACCTGTAGCAACAGGTCTTCCCTTCAACAAGGGGAACAAAACACCTACCCATAGTAGGTCTTCCATTTACACAAGGGGAACAAACCACCTACCCACGGTAGGTCTTCTCTTCACACAAGAAGAGAAGCACTCTTGAAAAGAGAGTTGAAGGGATGGCCCCTAGATTAAGCTTATACAACAAGCCATGCTTGATCTGAGGCACGAACTGAGAGGAAGAAGAATAAGACTTATGATGCTATCCTCTCATAACAATAGGCTCTCAAAGGAAAGCAAGTGAGGGCTTTAGAAGAGCTCGGAGCAGATGGACTTGGAGTGAGGGTGCACTGCTCTTCTAATCTGAATGGTGGTGAAGATCTCTGTGTGTATGCTCATTCACTACTATGTGTGTATTTTTTTTGTTCTTCACAACCATCGTCTTCATATAAGCATTTCTGCTATCTTCAGATGTAGCCGTTGAGATATCCATTGAAGCAACCGTTGTTTCTCATTTCTTGATGCTCGTTTCAATGTAGTCACAATAGGTCTTACATTGTAGAAACATATGACTACCGAAAACCTGCAGGCATTAAATGCTAAGAGAGATGTCTTCAGTATCAGTCAATGTACAAAAAGATGTTTTACAGAAATAGATATATCCATTCTATCACCATATAAATCTTAAGAAGACTTGTTAAAAGAATGGCAAACCGTAAAGCACTTTTTGCAATGGAACAACGTCACATGACTAATCAAGCATGTTAGAATACTTAACATGAGAAGATGGGTTTACAAGAGAGATAAGTTCTTTTCTGTTCACATGAAAAGCATTAGAAGACTCATCATGAAAAGGTAGTCAGTAAAAAAGTCATATTGTATGAGAATTATATCCAACAATAGACTATGTAGGTGAAGAAATTTTAAATGCTTATGTATAAAAGATATCCAACAGACGACGGGAGATTTGAAATTCACATGTTCAAATCGCTAAGGATATTAAAACATGTCTATGAATACATATCATCAAAGATTGTTTAGAGAAAACTTGATCAAAAGATATGCAAAGATCAAATGATTTCTTCAAGGATAATAGCTTGATATAAAATGATATTGAAAACAACGGTCATATCAATAAAGTATTATCAACATAATAAAGATAAATATTTTATTTAAAATAGTATATGATATGATAAAGTCAATCGATGTTTAAGTACAAGGCAATCAATGTTTTATGTTAAAGGCAATCGATGTGCAAGACAATCGATGCATAAAGGTAATCGAAGTTTACAAGACAATCAATATAAATCAATATTTATAAGGCAATTGATATCTAAGCAATCGATGTTTCAGTATAAGACAATCGGTATGTCAAGCAATCAGTATAAGAGAACTTCAACATTCCAAGAGTCAGAGTCAGATTGTTCAACACTTCGACTTTCCAAGAGTCGGAGTGGGACCCGCAATCGGTATCCACTTCATTCTCGATATCCACTTGAACTTTCTAGGAGTCGGAGTGGGACCAGCAATCGGTATGTGAAAACTCTGATTGTCCAAGAGTCAGAGTCTGACTTTGACTATTCAAGAGTTAGAGTCTGACTTTGACTATTCAAGAGTTGGAGTCTTACTTCATTGTTCATCAATCGATATCTCATTTGTTCATCAATCGACTATCCAAGAGTCAGAGTTGGACTTAGAAATACTTACAATGGTGATCCTTGAATTATTATTTATTTCCTTTGAGTCTCCTGTTGATAGACTTAACCAAAATGATATTAAGGTAAAAAACACATGATTTAGATAAATATATAATATTCTGATAAGTTTTGTTATCACCAAAATATATAACCATAGAGATAAAGGAGTCAACATGATCAATTTCCCCCATCTCGGATGAGCATTTCAATCCAGTCTTGCACCTCTAGACACTCCTTGGTGGGGTTTATAATTCTGGCATGATATTCACAGTAGTATAGGTGGTTCTTTTCTCTTTTGGTGTAGTAGGGTGTGTCCCTCCTTCATGAGAACATTAAATATTTGCTTGGTATGTTTTCTAGGAAAGAACGCTTGAGAGGGTGGTTGCCATCCCGAATACCACTGCCTAGATAGGTTTCCCTATCAGGGAGTGTCGGGATCTATCTGGAGAGGGTCCCTCCGGGTAGATCTCTCCTCCCTCTCTCTCAAATAGAGGATAAGCCCCTATAAATACCCCTGGAGCTTCTTCCAAAGGGTTTTCGGACGATGGTTTTGCGGGATCGATTGAGAAGTTCAGTTAAGAAGGCAGTGTAAAGTGCTCGTGCTCAGCGTAAAGTGCTCGTGTTGGGTGAGCTAAGGTCTCTCCAATTGTAAAACCCCCCGTGTATCCCCCCCCCCCCACCCCCCCCCCCCCCCCCCCCCCATGTTGAGCGTGACTCCATGGAGACAAAATATTAAATATTCATGTTCATATCTTCATGTTAAGTGGGACTCCATGGAGATAAAAATGGCCAAGTGTTCATGCCCTCATGTCGAGCCAGACTCCATGAGGATAAAAATGTTTGTATGTTCATATGTACATACCTCCATGGGGAGACTCTACCCATGCAGAGACTCTGCCTGAGGCACGATCATATGTTCATCATATGTTTATGCATGTGTTTCCATGTGAAAACTCTGCTCGAGACATGACTCGTTCAATTGTTAAATAAACTCTCAGATTTATACCCGTTTGTTTTAAAAAGCGCATGTTCAATGTGAAAAGGAGCGCATGCTCCCTCTCAAATTTTGTTTCATCTGTTAATACAAACGTGTTCTTGTCTCCATAAAATAGATATTGACCTGATTATCAAGGGTATTCGGATTCAATCCAATGTAAATTAACACCGACTCTGGTCAGTGGAGAAGGGGTCTAGCACACGAAACCTAAATCGCCTGACAAAATAAACATGTGGAACAAATGCACTAAATCAAGGCACAACTATTGAATAATGGACACACAAAATTCTCGCATTAAGCGAGTTCCAAATTTAGATTGGCACACCCACACAAATAAAAATAAAAGAAAATCCAAACAAATAGCATAAACATCAAAAAAAATGATGAAAATGATGATGATGAAAATCCTTCACATGTTCCAACACAATGCTACGAGGTAGAAGTCCTATTAGGAACACAATTCTAGGGGTAAGAAATCAGATTAGAGCTCTAAGACTTATCATCTAAAGTGTCATAACTGGAATAGGAAACAACAAGTTGCCAGCAGCATAAGCTGCCGTCAATAGGGGACTAATGGCACAGTATACCTCGTCAAGTTTAACTTGATGACATGATATCTTGCCATCAAGAAGGTCTTGGCGACAGTCGTGACTACCGTCAAGAACCTTCGACTAGGACACCCTAGAAAAACAAAAAACATACAAAATCCACATTAAAATCTACGAAAATAATTTAAGAAATCCAAAATTGCAGGGCATAACAGAATTGCTCACGTCCCGTGACTTGTTCCATGCTAACCCATGCATGCAAAGTCATGCATGTAATAGCATTAATTACTCCTTTTTCCACTACGAAGTCTCGGGGAGTGACATTTCAACTAGAAGGAATTCAATGTACAAGATGCTTGCAGTCGCACATGAATTTCATGGTGCATTTGATCGTTTGTCTTACTTTGATGAAGATTACAAAGTTCCTCCATCTTCTGAAGAATGGGAAAATGTAAAAACTTTAAAAGATTGTTTACAATTGTTCGATGATGTGACAAATAAATTTCTAGAAATAAGATATCCTATTGCGAATATTTATTTTAATGATATATGTCTTATTCATTGTACCTTGAAAACGTGCTTGCATTTGTGTACACCATTTTGTTCAAGCTATGGTTACTTACATGCTTGAGAAATTTAACAAGTATTGGAGTACTTTGAGTTTAGTTTTATCTTTTGGATACATTTTGGATCCTACATATAAAATGAAAGTCAATTGAATTCTTCTTTGAAAAGATTTACAATTAGGAGTTGGGAGTGAAGTTGTAACAAGAATTCAACATACCAAAGATTCTTTTGTCAATTGTATAATGTGTATGTGGATAAAATGGCAAAAGGACTTGATTCATTTACTCGTTCTAATGTTGCAAGTGGTGATGGAAGCAATTCTAAGAATGTTGGAGTGAGATATTTTCCTGGCTGTTCTATGGTTATGAGTGAATTTTGGAGCTTGAATCTTTTCTAAAGGATAACCCTTCAAGTCAACCAACAAAATCAGATTTGGATTCATACTTAGATACTCCTGTTCTTGGTTCACGCAACGAGAACTTTAATATCTTAGTTCGGTGGATAGATAATGAAGGAAAGTATCATGTTCTTGCTATGATGGGTCGTAATATCTTAGGTATTCCTTGTTGGCCCTCAGGTAGCAGGCTACACAGACCTAGAGGGGGGGTGGTAGTAATGTATTCTAAAACCAAAACCAACAACTTGAAACTTTGGTAAGTGAGATAAATTGTGTGTAATGAAAGATAAATGAGCGAAAGCAATCACACACAATGAACACAAGAAATTTATCTTGGTTCGGTACTTCCCCAATTGCAGACCTATGTCTAGTCCCCAAGAAATCTCTTGGGATTTCACTAACTAAGGGTACAGTCCCCCTTAATGCAAAATTACAACACCCAGCCCTTGCTGGTTTCTCTTTCCTGGGCATGAAGGTATCCCACTTCTTTTACAGGTTTAAAAGTAAACCTACTGGAATAAACCCCAATGTGGTTCTTCCCTTAACACAAGGGGAACACTAATACAGACCCTAGTTGGTCACAACACCTAGCAATCAACTGGTCTTCTCTTCAGAGGAAGAGGAACACTGTATACAGTCCTACAGTCTGACACAAATATTTCTTAAGAAAAGAAAGCTCAAACTCTCAGCTCATAGTCTCTCTCCCAGATTTACAATATTGCATAGAAAGAGGGAAGAAGGAATGAAACTTGAATGTAAAACACTTGGGAAGATTTTCTTGTTGCCTTGATGTGTGTCTCCTTGCTCTGGTTCAAAACCATCGGCTCCAATATAGAGCAGCTGAAGAATGCGCTGTTGAGAGATAATTGTTGGAGTCCCTTAGATATAGGCTTCTTTTTGTTCACCTCATGCTCTCTTTGAGTCTAACGGCTTCTTCCTTGGGCCTACTAGCTCCTTGGATCAAAGAAGTGTTGGTCCTTTTGGTACGACAACAAGCTAACCTAGAGGGGGGGTGAATAGGTTTTCCTGATTTCTGCAAATAGAAACTGAGACACAGAAAAAATACCACTTGAAGGTTTGGTTAGTTTAGTGTGATAAAGAGTAGCAGTGGGGAAGCAAATAAAAATCACACAATGGACACAAGGAATTTATCCTAGTTCGGCCCTTCCCACATGGAAGTCCTACGTCCAGTCCCCAAGCAACCTCTTGGGATTTCACTAACCAAGGTGTTCCTTCATAACCGAAGGGAACAACACACCTAGATACCCCACCAGGTCTTCTTCTCTTTCCCGGGCAAGAATGCAACCCACTTCTTTAACAAGCTCAGAAGCAAACCTCCTGGCGCAAACTCCAGTGCGGTTCTGCTAGACACAAACCCCTAGCTAGGTTCTACACTGTATACAGTCCTACAGCTGGACATAAATCTTTCTTAGAGAAGAAAGATCAGACCGAGAGCTATTACAAGATGAATCACTAAGAACGCTAGCTCACAGTCACAAAACTCTCCCGCAAAATTACAATGAGCACATAGAGAGAATGAAGAGAGAGAAGAAAGCTTGAAGGCTTGAATGCTTCAAATGCTTGAACACTTTTCTGTGCTCAGGCTCTTTCTCTCTTTCTTTGAGTGTATGTGGCGTTGAGGTTCCTCACTGGATATACACTCCTTCAAAGATTTTCAGGAAAGCTCTATTTATTTTCTTCAGCCTTGCTTCATCTTTTATATGAGAGGCTTTTGAATAGATCCGTTGAAGAGATCCGTTAGAGCTCTTCTAGCCGTTGCTGATCTTCTCTTCATTTGTCTTAATCAGACTTTAGTGGTCTTCGAGGTCTGTAAGCATAGAAGAGAGTGTTAGCATAAAAGAGTGTTTATGATAAACTGTGCATACCACTGTGTTTCTGCTAACATGCTGAAAATAGTAGTTCATATCTTTTTCTGACAAGATTCTGAAACATGCATGCAACTTTATTCTGTCAGAAGATATTAGACTTTATATTGACCATCAAGATTACTTCAAAAGATTATAAGAAATCTATGTTTAAAGTGAATCGATGTAAGAATGACTTATCAAATCGTTGTAGTTCATGAATTCGTTATAGCTATGACTTATGAAATCGATGTACTAAGGAATCGTTTGTTCAAGTGAATCGTTGCATGTTTATGAACAAATCGATCTGCACAAATCGTTATGCATTCATAAGTCGATGTGAAGTTATAAGCAAGTCGATGTGAAGAACAAATCATTGTTCTCACCAAAGAAATTGATGTGACCAAAGAAATCGATGTGAACAAAGAAATCGATGTGAACAAAGAAATCGATGTGAGCCTTAATGAATCGTTATGAAAGGCAAATCGATGTGAGGGCAAATCGTTGCGCTCACTTATCAAATCGTTATGAGCCTTAACGAATTGTTATAGAAGGCAAATCGATGTGAGGGAAAATCGTTGCGCTCACTTATCAAATCGTTATGAGCCTTAGCGAATCGTTATAGCAGTTACTAAACAAATCGGTGTGGCGCTTACAAAACCTATTAAAACCAAATCGTTGTAGCGCTTATTAATTTGGCACTTGAACTGAAATCGATGTATATGGATTTAGACATCGATTTATCATTTTAGTTCGCCGAAAATAATCATAAATATTGATGAAACAATCTAATCATGAATTTTGTTATCATCATAAGTTTTGTTATCACCAAAATACAAGGACAAACAGAAAGTGGTTCAATAATCTCCCCATTTTTGGTGATGACAAAATTTATGTGAATTTTCTGACACAAATATATGAAGTGTAGAAAATGCAGAAAATTCTTAGAACATACAAATTCTTCCCCTTTTTGTCACTAACCAAAAAGGAAGGATCTTACCATGCATTTTCTCCCCTTAAAAATTTCTTACCATCGAGGGGTTCAACAATAGATATTTAATGAATGACTCCCCCTTAGTGAAGGCTCCACCTGAGCATGAGACTCCCTCTTAATGTGAGGCAAGTCAGATCTTGTTGCTCTTGACCTTTGACATATTCTTTGTCAAGTCTTCAAGATTTTTATCTACATATATCTTAACAGAAAACTTGCAAACATTGTTACTAGCAATTATAAAAATTCAATATTTATGACTACTCCCTCTTCAGATATGAGATGGATGAAGAGCTGGCAGTCATCAGTGCCTTGAGCATCCTTTGATCCTGATGCTCCAAGGGTATCCTGCAAACAACTTATACAGAAATAAGTACCCAAATCTTTTGGTCCTTGATGGTTAGATGCATAAAAGTATCCTTTCGGAATCCAAACTAGGTGCCTTGTTGTGCATATGTTTACAGTGTGTCTTAATTTATTGCAATGAGAACAACAATGAATATAGTTTGTTTTGCATTCCTATTGCCTTTGTGATGCCTGATTAGAACATAATTTTTAGAAGCCTTTTTCTTTTGATACGGTTTGGTTATTTTAGGTTCCCTATTCTGAGCCATTTTGGTTTCTTTCACAAATTTTGGTAAGGGATATTTCCCTGGAATTGTGGCTTGTTTTTCTTTTTCCGAGGAATGTATCCAAGCCCTGTTTATTATTTCCAACTTTTGATCCTCTTAAGCATAAAGCGAGAGATGTTTTTCCTATAGTTAATTTTCTAAATGATTCTTTTAAATACATATTTTCTTCAGTTAGAGTTTTCAACTTTTCTTCTAACTCTAACTTCTCATTGTTCTTGCTTTTCAAATCTTCATTTAAAAACTGATTATTATCTTTACTGTCCTTCACTTGTTTTTCCAATTGTTCCATTTCTGATTTAAGATCAGAATTAGTATTTTCCAAACAAGTAAGGTTGTTCTTGATATTTTTTAATTCTTTTACAACAACCTTGTGTTTTGGAATAAAGTTCATTAAAGACTTCTTCCAAGTCTTCAGATTTTGACCTTGAATCTGTGCAAGAATTGAAAAATGAGTCAGAATGTACCTCATCTAGTCCTACCATGAGGGCTAGATTTACCTGCCCCTTTTCGGAATCTGAGCTTGATGATACTGAGCTTGTGGCCTCATCATTTTCCCAAGCAGCCGCCATGGCTTTTCTTTTAAACTTCTTGTGCTGCTTCTTGGGCTTTTCGGTTTGACCAGTCTTTTTGAGCCTTGGACAATCTTGTCTCAGATGTCCAGGTTTTATGCATTCATAGCAGACTGGTTCTTTCTCCTTTTTCTCTTTCCTTTGGATCCTTCTTGATCCATTTTTCTTCTTCTTTAAAATCTTCTGAAGTTTGGACAGTACTTCATCAACATCACTGTCTTCAGATCCTACAATTTTTGAGCTAGAAGAAGAAGAAGTGGAAGGACCAACTACCACTTTAAGAGCATTAGTACATTTTTACTTTGATGAGCTCTCAGATAGTCGCTCCATATTTATTTCATGTGCCATGAGAGAGCCTATTAAATTATTAATTGATAGTTTGGTTAAATCATGGGCCTCTTCAATAGCAGTTACCTTAGGTGTCCATGAAATAGTTAAGGACCTAAGTATTTTTCTGACAGTTTCCTCATTAGAGAGATTTTTGCCAAGAGCACTTAGACCAACCACTATGCTCGAAAATCTATTACACATTTGAGTTATATTTTCGTTAGGAAGCATTTTAAACTGCTCATATTGAGAGACAAGAATATCCATCCTAGTTTGTTTCACTTTATCTGTTCCTTCATAAGTTACCTGCAGTTTATCCCATATTTCTTTGGCAGATTTACATGCAGATACTCTACTGAATTCTCTTTTAGATAAGGCACAACATAGATAATTCTTAGCTTTAAAATTTAAGGATAATTTACTTTTATCCGCTGCTGTAATAGCAGTAGTACCTTCAGCAGGAACAATAACATAGTCACCTACCTCTATTACCTGCCACAGATCAAAGTCTGTACCTCGAATGAAGCATTCCATTCTCATCTTCCAGTATTGGTAGTCCTCTCCATCGAAGAATGGAGGTCTGGTGACTGATTGACCTTCAACATATCCTTGAGCTGCCATGGATCTTTGCTCTAAGATCGTTGGATCTTCTTTGAATGTTCAGAGACCCGCTCTGATACCACTTGTTGGTCCTTTTGGTACGGCATCAAGCTAACCTAGAGGGGGGGTGAATAGGTTTTCCTGATTTTCTGCAAATAGAAACTGAGACACAGAAAAAATACCACATGAAGGTTTGGTTAGTTTAGTGTGATAAAGAGTAGCAGTGCGGAAGCAAATAAACAATCACACAATGGACACAAGGAATTTATCCTGGTTCGGCCCTTCCCACATGGAAGTCCTACGTCCAGTCCCCAAGCAACCTCTTGGGATTTCACTAACCAAGAGTACAGTCCCCCTTAAGGACCTTACAACACCCAGCACCCCAGCTAGTCTTCCTTCACAACCGAAGGGAACAACACACCCTAGATACCCCACCAGGTCTTCTTCTCTTTCCCAGGCAAGAAGGAAGCCCACTTCTTTTACAGGCTCAGAAGCAAACCTCCTAGTACAAACCCCAGTGCGGTTCTGCTAGACACAAACCCCTAGCTAGGTTCTACACTATATACAGTCCTACAACTAGACATAAATCTTTCTTAGAGAAGAAAGATCAGACCGAGAGCTATTACAAGATGAATCATTACGAACGCTAGCTCACAGTCACAAAACTCTCCCGCAAAATTACAATGAGCACAGAGAGAGAATGAAGAGAGAGAAGAAAGCTTGAAGGCTTGAATGCTTCAAATGCTTGAACACTTCTTCTGTGCTCAGGCTCTTTCTCTCTTTCTTTGAGTGTATGTGGCGTTGAGGTTCCTCACTGGATGTATACTCCTTCAAAGATTTTCAGGAAAGCTCTATTTATTTTCTTCAGCCTTGCTTCATCTTTTCTATGAGAGGCTTTTGAATAGATCTGTTGAAGAGATCCGTTGGAGCTCTTCTAGTCGTTGCTGATCTTCTCTTCATTTGTCTTAATCAGACTTTAGTGATCTTCGAGGTCTGTAAGCATAGAAGAGAGTGTTAGCATAAATGAGTGTTTATGATAAACTGTGCATACCAATGTGTTTCTGCTAACATGCTGAAAATAGTAGTTCATTTCTTCTTATGACAAGATTCTGAAACATGCATGCAGCTTTATTTTGTTAGAAGATATTGACTTTATATTGACCATCAAGATTACTTCAAAAGATTATAAGAAATCTATGTTTAAAGTGAATCGATGTAAGAATGACTTATCAAATCGTTGTAGTTCATGAATTCGTTATATCTATGACTTATGAAATCAATGTACTAAGGAATCATTTTTTCAAGTGAATCGTTGCATGTTTATGAACAAATCGATCTGCACAAATCGTTATGCATTCATAAGTCGATGTGAAGTTATAAGCAAGTCGATGTGAAGAACAAATCGTTGTTCTCACCAAAGAAATTGATGTGACCAAAGAAATCGATGTGAACAAAGAAATCAATGTGAACAAAGAAATCGATGTGAGCCTTAATGAATCGTTATGAAAGGCAAATCGTTGCGCTCACTTATCAATTCGTTATGAGCCTTAACGAATCGTTATAGAAGGCAAATCGATGTGAGGGCAAATCATTGTGCTCACTTATCAAATCGTTATGAGCCTTAGCGAATCGTTATAGCAGTTACTAAACAAATCGTTGTGGCTCTTACAAAACCTATTAAAACCAAATCGTTGTAGCGCTTATTAATTTGGCACTTGAACTAAAATTGATGTATATGGATTTAAACATCAATTTTATCATTTTAGTGCACCGAAAATAATCATAAATATTGATGAAACAATCTAATCATGAATTTTGTTATCATCATAAGTTTTGTTATCACCAAAATACAAGGACAAACAGAGAGTGGTTCAACAAGAAGAGTCTTCCAGCTGGAGCATGTTTCCAAGGGTGCTAGTAGTAGGTCCAACATTGTGTCTATATACTGTCGACCTACATATAATAAATGCATGGAAAAGAATGCTAGACTAGAGAATGTTTGCGTCAGTTAGCTCATACCTTCTTATGCAGAAGTCCATGTTTCCAACTGACAGCATACTGCACTAGGTAGTTGCCTTTTTGTTTAGAAGGAAAGAAGGAGTCCTTTGAGTCCATGTTTTATGTTGACAACTTTTCTTACCTACCATGAAAGGATAGACAGCACACAACATGAATAACTTAAATATTTAAAGGATATTTGAATTTTTATTGGGAACCAAAGACATTTATTCATTAGTCAATGCAAACAAGAGTAAGTCATCAATAATCAATGTACAATATAAGTATTGAACACTTATAACATCAATCGATGCATTTTAACATTAATGGGAATATAAATAAGGCAAGTGTTCAGTAATCAGAAGGAAAATAATACCAATTGATACATTTTAAGTTAATTGTTCACCAATCGGAAGATATAGTATTTATAACACTAATTGGAACAATATTTGGTCACCAATCGGAATCAATAATTGTTTGTTCACTAATTGTAACGTTTAAACATCAATCAGAACAATACTTGAACACCAATAGGAAGAAAACAATAATCAGTATGAAATTTGGTCACCAATCGGTAGGGGCCTTCGTCAGTAATCGGAACACACCAATCGGAACAAAAAAAGTGTAATAGCCTGTTCCAGTCCTAAACCCTTAGTTGCCCCTTGGCACTCATTCAGTTATTTTAACATAAGTAATCGATGTTTTAGTAGGTAATCGATGTTTTAGCCTAGGTAATCGATGTTTTAGTAGGTAATCGATGTTTTAGCCTACGTAATCGATGTTTTAACCTAAGTAATCGATGTTTTAGTAGGTAATCGATGTTTTAGCCTAAGTAATCGATATTTTAGTAGGTAATCGATGTTTTAGCCTAGGTAATCAATGTTTTAGCCTAGGTAATTGATGTTTTAGTAGGTACTTGATGTTTTAACCTAAGTAATCGATGTTTTAGCCTAGGTTATCAATGTTTTAGTAGGTAATCGATGTTTTAGCCTAGGATATCGATGTTTTAATAGGGAATCGATGTTTTAATCAACAATCGATGTCCTCTCTGACCTCTTAGTGAATCAGAGTCAAGTATAATCTTATAGTGCTATTGCTTTTGTCCGACTAATGGAATGATCATCATCATCTGACTCCTTTGGCCTGCCAGCTTTCTAGCACGGATCCCTATGCCGGTCTGATCACCTCATTACTTTTCCACAAATCATGATGTTGGCCTGCAAAAGATCTTCCACTTATACTCCCATTAGTCAATTTCCACTGAATCTATATCTTCCTTTGGCTTTCATGTTGGCCAAGTATCTAGATCCCTTGTTAGTATCGCCCCGCTTTAAACTCTAAACCCTTTTATAACCTTGTGACCATTTCTTCGGGGGAAAACATTCTGTCTTTTGGCCATTGGTAACCTGAGGGTTGGACTTGGAGCCGCGCAGCTTGGGGCATCTAGTCTTCTTGTGGAGCTTTGGTTTTGGCTTCTCCACACTAAGGTAGGCATAACTAGATGTTCCTCGTCGTCCTGATTTTTCCTCACTGCTACATGAACTTCTGTATGCTATGTTATGGCCTCTTGGCAAGCTCTTTTGACTCTCTCTCTCTCTCTTCTGGGTTGGTAAGTTAGGACAATCTCATGGTTGGCATCATACATGAGTTGTCAGCCGTGATGACGGTGTTGTCCCACAAGTTAAAACATGGGTGTTTAGGCTAAGTCCGCTGGGCAATAGTTAGTTATGTATATGTTTGTTTCCTAGTTCAACAAGAGATTAGTTATATGTTAAACCACCCAGGAGAGATTTGATGATGCCATGATTTGTTTTAGTTTTGTATCTGGCTATTCTTGCATGCATGTTATCCATTTGTGTAATCATTAGTCTTCATGTCTACTCTGTAGCTTACGTTTGGTTCTATCTACTGAGTTCCTTTAGAACTCGTGCCTTTATTCAAATCCATTTCAGATCCTTCATCCTAACGTGGCTCTCTCCTCAAGTAACCCCCTTTCTATGCAATGCTTCATGATAGGCGACTTCAAGAGCCTTAAATTTGTTTAATGGACTTCCTTTTTGCTTAGGTGTTGTGTTTTAGCTATGGTTTTGGCACCCTTTTGAGATCAGAAATTCTGACTTGAAATTTTGAACAAACTATGATATTGTAATGTATATTGTGCTCTGCACGGGTATGCTTGGTGCAGAAATTTGAAATATGTATATATATTTTTTAGCATGAGTAGTTCCGGTGTTTGGTCTGCTATATTATATCATGCAGCACAGAAGGCCCTCCCATAGCAATGTGTAAGCTGCTTTCGTTGGTAAGTGTGAGTGTCACCTCTTTTTCAGCCGGGAGGGGTGTCACGTCACTACAGATGGTATCAGAGCCCAGGGTTATGGGATAAGGTCGTTCTGTGACCATTCACTTAATAAGATGTTAATAAGAATCTAAACAAGTGTGCTTTTGGGTTAATTGTAAGGCCCTCGAATTTTGCCCTTTTATTTAGTTGTTTGGTCATGTGATGTTTAGTTGTCTTATGTATATAGCCTTGTGTATATATGTATATGCATACATGTATATATAATTATTCTGTACATAGTGTAAGATTATGATGTTATATGAGTTTACTATGTACATATTGTTGTATTTACATAGTATACATATATAATATTTAAGTTGTGCATTATGTATTGCATGTATATGTATATAGAGTATGTAAGTTTTGGGCATTTCTGTGTTCTGGCCGAAGTGCATGTTAACGTCAACATGCATGGACGTTTAGGGGAGAGTCGACGTCCAGATCGATGGACGCCAACTCCCAATAGATGGCCAGGAATGTGGACGTCTATTTCCCCAAAATCTATGCGTTTCAGATCTAGAAACGGCCGCGATTTCTTCGGTTCTTGTTTTGGAAACCGTCTTCCAACGGTAGGATCCCTACCTAAATGTGTATCCCGACTCCCTTAATGTATAAAACCACCAGATTATGGCGGATTAGGGTCATTTGACTTTTGTCAAAACCCTAGAACCTTTTATGCGAACCTAGAACTTTGGAGACTTTGATCCGACGACTTAGTGCATCTTCCGGTGATGCTCTTCGACTGGAAGGAGCTCTGAGCATAGAGGAAGGCTTCCCCGACCTTGGTGTGCAAGCTACATCAACACAGAACCAGTTCGAGAGAAGATTTGGGGTGCTTCTTAGCTTGGCCGAGGAGGGCATCATCGGCTGATTAAATCAGTTCTTCAATTTTTAAGAGACAAGTAACCTATGTATATCAACCATAACCATGTCTAGTAGGTCCCATGTATTTTTACCGAATTTTTCTCGTGTCCTGGAACCCCCATTCACCTTGATTTTGTGCGTTCTGTCTGTGTTCTGCAGACAGGAACTTAACAGCAACATATTGTGCCGTTAAGCTCTAGGGCTAGCAGAAACATCTTGTGTCGTTAACCCATGTTGGCGCAACACATGTGCCACCAAGTTCTTCCAATTTTCAAAGATGTGATTTTGATCAGTAATTCGTGATTTTCAAGATCTGTGGTTGTCTGTGTATACTGTAGAATTTATGTTAAGTCAGGTACAAGCAGTAGGTCATATCATGAGGTTGTACCGAATTTTTGTAATTAGTGTTAGATACTAAAATTTCTATAATTGAACGGAGAGCATAAAATGCCCATGTTAATCTTGTATAAATAGATCTGATATGATTTAGGGTTTCATAAATTTTCTATGATTATATGATGACTGTATACATGTGTTGGCACTGTTGAAAATGACTGATTTACTATGGAACCTGTTTAAGTGAAATTAGTGATAAATATGTCTGTGAACTATTTTAATATTTATAATTAGTGTATAAGTCCAAACAATCTGAAAAATTGAGCATATGATGTGTTATTTGTCTTCAACCTGTGATAAATATTTCGTCCTATTTTGATGACAGTAGGTGTGGTTGTTAATTTAACAAATAGGTATTTGCCAAGTTGAACATATTAATTTAATTCTTGTATAATGCAATGATTACAACATGATTAAGACTAAGGTACGAGTTGTTTAGTACAGTGATCAGTAGTATCATATTAGGAAAAACTAAACCATGTGTGTGTATTTAAGTACATGAGCATGAAATGATTTGTGCATGTGAATAATGTAAGAAAATATGTGATTTAAGTGAAATGTGTTAAAATGTGTCGTGTGTGACACTGCTACCATAGAGGGCTATGGAACTGTATCGTAGTAAAGTCCCTACGGGAAGGTTCAATGTGTGTGATATCCTATGGCAATTAGGATGAAATCCTGGAGGTGGACAAGTACCACTGGTTAGGGTGGAGAGTGCTTCTCCAGGTTCTGCGCAGTTAACCAAGATCTATCACTGTGTTGCCTAGGTGATAGGTAAGTGAATGTGTATATGTGTGTCATTCTAGTGGTGATTTGGACTATGTGTTACGGCAACTAAGTGTAAAATGTGTATATGTGTATATGATTATGTGAAATGTGAAATGTGAAAGATGTGGAATGTGAAATTGTCAAATGAATGTGTTAGTACGTTAATAAGTGTAAACCCATATGAATTTCAACTCATGTCAAAACAGCAAGCAAAAGGTATGTATGTTGGTGTTAAATGCATATGAAAATGATTAGAATCCATGCTAGGTTGCTAATTCCTTTATGCTTAATTCCATGTTCTAGATAGGCAGAGTTGTACCATAATATGGATAATATTGAATTGTTAAATCATGTTACATGTATACGTAGTAAGCATGTGTAGGAATGTGAGTGATACTATTTAATGTTATAAGCATGTACCATGTGTTCTATTGCTATAAGTTTTTCCATGTATAGTAGTTTAGATTGTATAAAGCATGCAACATGTGTTACTCCTTATCTTTAAAAGTCAGCATGTGCATATGATATGTGTATGGATGTTGTACATGGATTGCTTGCTGAGTCTATGTAGACTCATACTTGCTTCAGCGTATAGGTGTGATAGGTGTCTCCACATCCGAGGATGATATTGTTAGGACCGACTCCGAGTGCGAGGAGTAGCTATTTTGTAGAGATCTCTACGTAATATATTTCATTTCATCGTATGTAATTTGGAATTGTGTAATTAAGGATGGACAATGTATTCATTTGAAAGTTGTATAAATGAGGACTTTAGTGTTTTCTTTCATCTTATGTTATACAGACTGTGGATATTGATGATGATGAAGGAATGGGATGAAATTGTTACTTTATTTCCGCTGTACTCTTTACTATTCATGAACATATCAACCTATCGTTTAGTGTTGGGTCAATGTCCCACTGTGATGGCGTTCTCTATACCGACGTGGATTGGAATAATCGTATCGGTATAAGGAGGGTCGTTACAGAGATTGGTATCAGAGAGACAAGGTTGAGATTGTACATGAGTAAACCATCATCTTCATAATATGCTAAGTATTTATAGAATTGTCCACATGTGTAGAAATGATTAATAATGAATGAAAGATAGTTAAGAACATGGTTAGAGCTAAATAACTTAGTTTCTAACTGTGATTGATTTGTTTTTCAGACTATGGCTTCTCGTGGTAGGCGTGGTGCCCATGCTCGTGAGGATGAGTAGAGGCAAGAGGAGAGGGATGAGCCGCAGGCCCCGGCACCCCAGGGTCCTACAGTTCTTCCTCCACCACCGCCTGTGAATTATAGAGTATTCATGCAAGGCCTGGTGCAGGCTATGCAGACACAGGCGCATACCCAGGCTGCACTCCAGGCTCAGCTGGAGGCTCAGGTTAGAAATGTTATATAGAAGTAGTATGTTTTTAATTAATGTATGATTGTTATGTGCTTATGTGTTATTTATATTGCTTGTTGTAGCAGGCTCAGGTTCCAGCTCCAGTTCCCCAGGAGCTTGGCCATGGTGGTCCTTCTATCATGGAACGATTCAAGAGGATGGCTCCACCCTCTTTTAAGGGGGAGAGTCAGCCATTACTAGCGAGAGCTGGATGAGGGAGATCGAGAAGATCTTCCGTGCCATTAGGTGTGCCGAGGAGGACAAGGTCAGCTTAGCTACATATATGCTATAGGTATGTGTTAGTTAATTATGCATGTGTTTGTATTAAGTTTAGATTTGTCTAGATTGGTCCTTATGGGTGGATTGCTGTAGGAGAGAGCCGATGTTTGGTGGTCCTCTTTACTGCGTACCCGGTTTGAGGACGGTGATGTTGAGGTGGCATGGGATGAGTTCGTGAGGCTCTTTCGGGCCAAGTTCATCCCGGAACATATCCAGGACATGATGGAGCAGGAGTTCCTCACTCTTACTCAGGGCTCCATGACAGTACTTGAGTATGAGGCCAGGTTTGCTGAATTGTCTAAATATGCACCTCACATAGTGGCTGATGAGCACAGGAAAGCGAAGAAGTTTGTGATGGGCCTTAAGCCATCACTGAGGTCGAGGTTGGTGGCATTTCATCATCGTACCCTAGATGAGGCCCTTAGCACTGCGTGTAGACAGAAGGGCAAAATGGAGCAATACCTAGAGGAGAAGAAGGTGTCGCAAAAGAGATCTGCGCCTCCTTTCCAGCGGTAGGATAGGAAGAAGGTGGCGTACCAGTCACCGCAGCGTCCTGTGGCAGTGAGTAGTCAGCAGGCAGCTTCATCACGATCCCCCGACGTTGGGCCCAGTGGAAAGAAGGAGTGTCCTCACTGTGGAAGGACATATGGAGGTACCAATTGCTGGAAGCTAGCGGGGAACTGCTTAAAGTGCGAGAGCAGTGAGCATCAGATCCGGGACTACCCCAGACTGCAGTAGGGAGTCCAGCGTGGAGTGCCAGCCCCAGTAGCGCCAGCTACAGGAAGACCAGGAAGGCCTCGAGCCTAAGCTCGAGTGTTCGCATTAGCAAGAGAGGATGCCGAGCAGGCGGAGCACATCACTGAAGGTACGGTTCTTTTCATGGGTGTGCACGCTCGGGTTTTGTTTCATACAGGTGCCACTCACTCGTTCATTTTCGAGCAGTTTTCTAGGCAGTTAGCTATACAGTCAGGATTAGAGGCTGAGGAGTTAGAGGTCCCTTTGTCTGTGCACACACCTGCGGGAATGGTTTCGACTAGAAAGTGTATTTTGTCGTTACCTATGTGCATTGAGGATCGAGTCTTAGATGGGTGTGATGCAATTCTTGGTCTGGATTGGCTAGAGGAGCATTATGCTTTAGTAGATTGTCGTGGGAAGAAAATCATTTTCCATATTCCTGGTGAGGATGAGTTTTCACATCCATTAGCAAGGAACTTAGCGGGAAGGTTTGTCATCTCCGCCATGAAGGCGATGAGAATGGTGAACAAGGGATGTAACGCTTTTCTTGCTAGCCTGGTATTAGTACCAAAGGCTGATGAGTCACCTACCCTTGAGGAGATTGATTTGTCTAGATCACCACCGATTAGGGAGATATACTTTACTATAGAGTTGCTTCCAGGCACCTCTCCTATCTCAAAGGATCCATATCGGATGGCACCTGCGGAGTTAGCTGAGTTAAGGAAGCAGTTGTAGGATTTGCTAGATAAGGGATTTAATCGCCCTAGTGTATCTCCTTGGGGCGCACCTGTATTATTTGTAAAGAAGAAAGATGGTTCACTTAGGTTGTGCATCGATTATAGGAAGCTCAACCAGGTAACTGTAAAGAACAGAAATCCCTTACCGCGGATTGATGATTTATTTGACCAGCTGCAGAATGAATCGGTCTTTTCCAAGATTGATTTGCGGTTGGCTATCATTAGTTGAGGATTAGGAGTAAAGATGCGTCTAAGACGGCCTTTAGGACTCGTTATGGACATTATGAGTTTTTGGTTCTTCTGGTTGGTTTAACCAACGCCCCTGCAGTGTTCATGGATCTCATGAACTGTAACGACCCTCCTTATACCGGTACGATTATACCAATCCACGTCGGTATAACGAACGTCGTCACAGTGGGACATTGTTCCAACACTAAACACTAAGCTGAGATGTACACAAATACAGCGGAATAATAAGAAGTTTATTCTCATTCCATCATCATCATTAAATATCCATAGTCCATATAGCATTTAAAAGAAAAGCTAAAGTCCACATAATTGAAATTTTAAATCAAATTTACATTGTCTAAATGAGATACATCACTTACTCATTACATACTTATGAAAATAAAAGTACAATGTCGAAGTCTCCACGAAACAAGCTACTACTCGCACTCAGAGTCGCTACTAACAATCTCCTCTGATAACTCATTCAACAGTCTGAATCATGCTGAAATCATGGCATTATACAAGAATTAAATTAACATGTTTAACTTGACAAGCATTCATTGTTAAATTAACAACCACCCTTACTGTCACCCAAACAGGACAAAATTTTTATCACAGGTTGAAAACAAATAACACATTATATGCTTAATTTCTTCAATTTTTTGGAATTATACATTAATTATGATAATTAAAAGATGATTTAGTCACATTTACCACTAAATTCATCTTCGCATGGAACACAGTAGGACAGTCATGTATAACAGTTTCAGAACCTGCTAACAGTCATTAAGAATACATGAAAATATTATGAAACCCTAATGTGCCAAAATCTATTTGTTCTAGAATTTTCAGCATTATTTCATGATCACAGTCTATTTAAAGAAATTTACATAATTAAACCTGTGCACAAAAATTTGTCCCAGCCTCATGATGTGACCTATTGCATGTACTGAGTCACGTATAAAATCTACAACATGTAATTATACTCAGAAGTTTGGAAAGTAAATATCAAAGATCAAACATGTTTTCTGTAGAAATCTGAAGAACTCGGCAACACTGATGCTGCCGCCAACATGGGTTAATAGCACAACATGTGGCCATTGAGCCTGGATCTTAACGACACTAGATGTTGCCGTTAAGTTCCTGTCTGCAAAACACAGACTGAACGCATAAAATCATGGTGAATGGGGGTTCCAAGAAATGAGGAAAAATCTGTAAAAATACATGGGACCTACTAGACATGGGAATGGATGAGATCCAAGGGTCACTTGCCTTATAGAAATTCCACAACAGTCGAATCAAGCCGAAGAAGCCCTCCTCGGACAAGCCAAGAAGTGCTCAAATCTCCTCCCGAACCAGTTCTGTTGATGGTACTAATGCACACCGGCATCGGGAAAGATCCACAGATGTTCAAAGAGTCTCTCGGTCAATGAAGATTGCCAGGAAATGCACCAAGTCGACGGATCAAAGTCTCCAAAGTCTCCGTTTTCGCACAAGAAGCCTAGGGTTTTGACAAGAGCCAAAAAGACCCAATTCGACTAGAAAAGGGTGTTTTTATAAGCCAAGGGGTTTTGGGGTATGCGTAGATAGGGTATCCTACCATTGGGCGGAGGTTTCCTAAACAGGGGGAGAAGAAATCGCGGCCGTTTCCAGAACTCAAACCGCAGAAATCTGGTGAAATAGACGTCCACATTGGTGGCCGTCTACTAGGAGTTGGCATCCATCGATTTGGACGTCGACTACCCTCTAACGTCCATGCATGTTAACGTTAAATGGTCCTTCGGCGAGAACACAGAAATGTAGTAACCATGCTTACACTATGTACATATACAGACATAATGTATAATGTATCACATAAGCACCATATGTATATAATTAAACAAGCATACATACATATACAACCTTATTTAATTATAATATGTATAAAATACATACATACATACTATATATATATATATATATATATAACTATTCACACAAAGCATCTAAGGATTACACAATCAAACATCTAATTAAGAGGGCAAAATTCGAAGGCCTTACATCCTCTCCCCTTTAAAGAAACTTCGTCCTCGAAGTTAGACTGACGCTACTCAAACAATTGGGGATACTTCTTCATCATAGCATCCTCAAGCTCCCAAGTAGCCTCTTCTCATGAGAATTTCCACCATAGCATCTTCACGGACGCAATACTCTTGTTCTGGAGATGCTGAACCTTCCGGTCAAGAATAGCTATTGGTTGCTCAACATATGATAGATCTGGCTAGATCTCCACTGGCTCGTGACTAATAACATGAGATGGATCTCAGACATATCTCCTGAGTATAGATACGTGGAATATAGGATGAATACTAGCTAACGATGGAGTTATAGCTAGCTCATATGCCATGCTACCCAAACGTCTGAGAATCTCATATGGGCCAATGAATCTGGGACTTAATTTGTTATGCCTGCCAAATTTGACAACACCTCGAGTAGGTGAAATCTTCAAAAGACATGCTCGCTAACCTCGAACTCCAAATCCTTCCTTCTATTGTCGACGTAACTCTTCTGCCTATCCTGCGCCACAACAAGCCTCTTCCTGATAAGCTGGATCTTATTCGAAGTCTCTTGCACTAACTCCGGACCAATCAACTACCTATCACCAATCTCCTCCCAACATAAAGGAGATCTACAAGGCCTACCATACAACGCCTCAAATGGAGCCATACCAATACTCGCATAAAAATTGTTGTTATATGCGAACTCCACAAGTGGTTGATGACGCTCCCAATCATCCTTCCAATCCACTACACATGCTCTCAACATATTGTCGAGCGTCTGGATTGTCCTCTCGGACTGTCAATCTCTCTAGGGATGGAACGCCAAACTAAGCATCAACTCCAAACCTAATGCATCCTGAAGACCCTTCCACAACCTCGAAGTAAATCTCAAATCTCGATCCGAAATGATCGACTTCGGCACACCATGCAATCTAATAATGCTACTAACATACAACCTAGCTAAACTCTCAACCGACTGCTTCTTCTTCATAGGCAAGAAATGCACACTCTTACAGAATCTATCTACAACTACCCAAATCGAGTCATTGCCCCTTCTTGATCTGAGCAAACCCATTACAAAATCCATAGTGACAGCCTCCCACTTCCATACTGGGATTTCCATCTTTTGCATAAGACCAGATGGTTGCTGCTGCTCGGCCTTCACTTGCTGGCATACTAAACACCTAGATACAAAATTCGCTACATCCTTCTTCATGCCAAACCACCAAATGATCTCTTCAAATCCTGGTACATCTTAGTGTTACCCGGATGAATAGAGAATCTAGACCTATGAGCTTCTACAAGAACATGCTCACGGACATCTACAATATCGGGAACACAGACTCGGTGATGGAACCTAATCACACCATCCTCAACACGAGCAATGCCTGCCTTGCCCACTAACTCCTGGAGTCTAGGGTCGGCCTTTTGCTGCTCGATCACCTCATCCAAAATAGTGGACCGAATGGACAACTGAGCTACAAAAGCCTGACACAATAATGGCTCTATCTCAGTCATCGCACAAGCAGCATCCTCCAACATCTTCCAATCCTGCTGGAGTAAAGACCTCTTCCTACTAAGAGCATCCACTACAACATTCGCCTTTCCAAGATGATACTGAAGATCGAAGTCGTAGTCTTTGAGGAACTCAATCCATCTTCTCTGTCGGATGTTTAATTCCTTTTGCGAGAAGAGATACCTCAAGCTCTTATGGTCAGTGAACATCTCAAATCTGACACTATAAAGATAGTGCCTCCAGATCTTTAGTCCATGAACCACTGCCGCAAGCTCCAAATCATGAGTTAGATAGTTACGCTCATGCTCCTTCAATTGACGAGAATCATACGCCACTACCCTTCCCTGCTGCATCAACACACAGCCTAAACCAATCCGAGATGCATCCCAGTAAATGGCAAAACCTTCTTCACCACTCGGTAAAACCAATACCGGTGTAGATGTAAGCTTAGCCTTCAACAACTGAAATCTAATCTCACACTCCTCGGACCAAACAAACTTCACACCCTCCTTGTTAGCTTAGTCAAAGGTGTGGCGATAGATGCAAATCCTTCAATAAATCACCGATAATAGACAGCTAAATCAAGGAAACTATAAATCTCCGATGGGGTTTTGGGAATCTCCCAATCTAACACAGCCTGGACCTTCGCTGGATCAATTGCTACCCCAGCACCGAAGATAACATGCCCAAGGAAATGAACCTCGCGCATCCAGAAATCACACTTTCTAAATTTAGCATACAGCTTGTGCTCTCGGAGAACTGCAAGCACTACCCTCAAATGCTGACGGTGTGTGGCCTCATCCGGAGAATAGACCAACACATCATCGATAAACACTACGACAAAACTATCTAACTAAGGTCTAAACACCCTGTTCATGAGATACATGAACGTTGCAGGGGCGTTGGTTAGACCAAATAGAAGAACTAAAAACTCATAATGTCCGTAATGGGTCCTAAAGGCCGTCCAGGACACATCCTCACTCCTAATCCTCAACTTATGATAGCCAGACCGCAGATCAATCTTGGAAAAGACCGATGCATTTTGTAACTAGTCAAATAGATCATCGATCCGCGGTAAGGGATACTTGTTCTTTACAGTCACTTGGTTGAGCTTCTTATAATCAATGCATAACCTAAGTGGCCCATCCTTCATCTTTACAAATAAAACATGTGCGCCCCAAGGAGATACACTAGGGTGAATAAATCCCTTGTCCAGAAAATCCTGTAACTGCTTCCTTAACTCAGCTAACTCCACAGGTTCCATCTGATATGGAGCCTTTAAGATAGGAGAGGTGCCCGGAAGCAACTGTATAGTAAACTCTATCTCCCTAACCGGTGGTAATCCAGACAAATCATCGGGAAAGACGTCTGGAAACTCCTGCGCTACGTCAATCTCTGCAGGAGTAAGTGACTGGTCAGCCTTCGGTACTAATACCACGCTAGCAAGAAAAGCGTCACAACCCTTGTTAACCATCCTCATCACCTTCATGGCGGAGATAACAAACCTTCCCGCTAAGTTCCTTGGCAAGAGATGTGAAAACTCATCCTCACCAGGAATACGGAAAGTGATCTTCTTCTCACGACAATCAACTAAGGCATAGTGCTCCTCTAGCCAATCTAGACCTAGAATAGCATCATAGTCCTTTATCTTTAGCAAGAAGAAACACCCATCTAACACCCGATCCCCAATGCACACAGGTAATGACGGAATACACTTCCTAGTCGATACCGTTCCCGCAGGTGTGCGCATAGACAACAGAACCTCTAACTCCTCAGCCTATAATCCTGACTCTAAAGCTAACTGCCTAGAAAACCGCTCGGAAATGAACGAGTGAGTGGCACCTGTATCAAACAAAACTCGAGTGTGCACACCCATGAAAAGAACCGTACCTTCGGTGACATTATCTGCATGCTTGGCATCCTCTCGTGCTAGGGCAAACACTCGAGCTTGGGCTTGAGGCCTTCACGCTGGGCTCCCTGCTGAAGTCTAGGGTAGTCCCGGATCTGATGCTTACTTCTCTCGTACTTGAGACACTTTCCTGCCTTCTTCTAGCACTCGGTACCACCGTATGCCCTTCCACAATGAGGGCACTCCTTCTTGCTGTTAGGCCTACTACTAGGGGACCTCTGAGAGGCTACTTGCTGATTGCTTGCTGCCACAGGATGCTGCGGTGACTGGTACACCACCATCTTCCTATCCTGCCGCTGGAAAGGAGGTGCAGATCTCTTATGCGAAACCTTCTTCTTCTCCAAATATTGCTCCATCTCGCTCTCCTGTTGACAAGCTGTGTTGAGAGCCTCATCTAGGGTACGATGGTCAAACGCTACCAGCCTCGATCTTGGTGATGGCTTAAGGCCCATCACAAACCTCTTCGCCTTCCTGCGCTCATCAGCCACAATGTGAGGTGCATATTTTGATAATTCCACAAACCTGGCCTCGTACTCAAGTACGGTCATGGAGCCCTGAGTCATAGTAAGGAACTCCTGCTCCATCTTGTCCTGGATATGCTCTGGAATGAACTTGGCCTGAAAGAGCCTCACGAACTCATCCCATGCTACCTCGACAGCACTGTCCTCGAATCTGGTACGCAGTAACGAGGCCCACCACACATTGGCTCTCTCCTGCATCAAGCCATCCATAAGGATCAGATCTAGACAAATCTAAACTTACTATAAATGAATGCATATGCAACTAACTCATACTTGTAGTATATAGGTGGCCAAGCTGACCTTGTCCTCCTCAGTGCACCTAATCGCTCAGAAGATTTTCTCGATCTCCCTCATCCAGCCCTCCGCTAGCAGTGGATCACTCTCCCCCTTAAAAGAGGGTGGAGCCATCCTCTTGAATAGCTCCATGATGGAAGGTCCACCATGGCCATGCTCCTGGGGAACTGGAGCTGGAGCCTGAGCCTGCTACAACAAACAACATAAATAACACATATGCAACATAGCAACATAAAAATCATATATTTTAAATGAAAGCAGACTACTTCTATCTAACATTTCTAACCTGAGCCTCCAGTTGAGCCTGGAGTGTAGCCTGAGTATGAGCCTGAGTCTGCATGGCCTACACCAGACCTTGCATGAATACTCCATAATCTACTGGTGGTGGTGGAGGAAGTACAGTAGGTCCCTGTGGTGCTGGGGCCTGCTGCTCACCCCTCTCCTCTCTCCTCTGCTCATCCTCACGAGTAGGAACACCACGCCTACCTCGAGAAGCCATAGCCTGCAAGACATTTGAATCACATTTAGAACTAAGTTAATTAATTCTTAACCACTTTCTTATCTATCTTTCATTCATTATTAATCATTTCTACACATGTGGACAAATCTATAAAGACTTAGCATATTATGAAGATGATGGCATATATTCATGTACAATCTCAACCTTGTTGCTCTGATACAAATCTCTATAACGACCCTCCTTATACCAGTACGATTATACCAATCCGCATCGGTATAATGAACGTCATCACAGTGGGACATTGACCCAACACTAAACACTAAGCTGAGATGTACACAAATACAGCGAAATAATAAGAAGTTTATTCTCATTCCATCATCATCATTAAATATGCATAGTCCATATAGCATTTAAAAGAAAAGCTAAAGTCCACATAATTGAAATTTTTAATCAATTTACATTGTCTAAATGAGATACATCACTTATTCATTACATACTTATGAAATAAAAGTAAAATGTCGAACTCTCCACAACACAAGCTACTCCTCGTGCTCGGAGTCGCTCCTAACAATCTCCTCGGAAGATGTGGAGACATCTGCACCTGTACGCCGAAGCAAGAATGAGTCTAAATAGACCCAACAAGCAAACCATGAACACAACCATACACATATCTTTTACACAGGTTACCATTTTTACTAAGGAGAAATACATATTGCATGCTTTAAACAACTTAATTTTACTATACATTGAAATCCGTACAAATAGAAGTACATGGTCCATGTTCCGTATCAAATAGGCAACTAAACATGAAATCTTATGTCATGCATCTTACACCTTTTATTCAACATGCTTTCAAAATCTAAATCTCATTCAAATCATTAAGTAACTACACATAATTTAAGCATGGATTTGCACAAAATAAATAACATACCTATCATGGATTCTATTCAATTTTTCACATGCATTTAACATCAATACGCATACCTTTTGCTTTCTGTTTTAACATGAATTAAACATATTCATATGGATTTACACTTATTCACATGCTAACACATTTACTTAACAATTTCGCATTGCACAACTTTCACATTTCACATTTCACATTTTACCCTTAGTTGCCGTGACACATAGTCCAAACCACCAGTAGAAGGACACACATATACACATTCACATACCTATCACCTAGGCAAAACAGTGATACATCTTGGTTAACTGTGCAGAACCGAGAGAAGCACTCTCCACCCTAACCAGTGGTACTTGTCCACCTCCAGGATTTCATCCTAATTGCCTATAGGATTTTACACACAATGAACCTTCCCGTAGGGACTTTACTACAGTAAAGTTCCACAGCCCTCTAGGGCAGCAGTGTCACACACGACACATTTTTAAACACATTTCACTTAAATTACCTATTTACTTACATGGTTCACATGCACTAATCATTTCATACTCATGCACTTAAACACACACACATAGTTCAGTTCTTTTCTAACATGATGCCCCTGGTCACAGTACTAGATAACTCATACCACAGTCTGAATCATGTAAAATCATGGCATTATACAAGAATTAAATTAACATGTTCAACTTGACAAGTATTCATTGTTAAATTAACAACCACCCTTACTGTCACCGAAATAGGACGAAATTTTTATCACAGGTTGAAAACAAATAACACACCATATGCTTGGATGGAGAATATTACACCGTGCGGTGCCCACTGATGATAGAGTTTCTAATTGTGGTGTTTTTCTTGTATCATCTTGTTCCTGTTGTACTTACCCCTCTACTGAAGACATGGACCATCTTTTTCTTAAGGGGGATCTAGCTGTCGCACTCTGGGACTGGGCCCGCCCTCTCCTTGATGGTCAGGTTATTGGTTCTCATATCACTTCCACCCTATGGAATATCATATATGTAGTCAATTGCCATAGCGCTATGGGGTTTAGTGTGACATATGTTGTGCTTCTTTTGTTGTGGGAGATCTGGAAATGTAGATGTGCAAAGAGGTTTGACTCCACCCATAAGTCTGTGGGAAGATCATTGCTGACATCAGATATGCTGTTAGTGTGGCTATTCAAGGTGTCATTTTTAAACATGAGTGTTCTGCAAATTCACTTGCGATTCTGCAGACCTTTGGTTTTAAAGCAATAGTTAAACTTAAAGTACCTAAGATTGTTAGGTGGATTCCTCTTAAACATGGTGTTTGTCTCAACGTTGACGGTGCTTGCAAGGGGAACCCGGGTCCCTGTAGTGGTGGGGGATGTCTTCGCAATCCAGCTGGGGATGTTCTTCTGAGCTTCGCATTTTTCTACGGCTATGATGATAGCTTGCTTGCTGAAGTTCATGCGCTTGCTGATGGACTGAGATTGGCGGCGCTTCATGGATTCCACATAACTTCTGTATACTCAGATTCTCTTGTTTTAGTCCGGTCGCTTATTCATGATAAATGCCCATCCTGGAAGTGCTCTTGGTGGTGGAGGCTGGCTCGGTCTTTGCTGCAACAGTTGCATGTTTGCGTGGCTCACTCTTTCAGGGAGGCCAATAGGGTGGCTGACGCCTTGGCTTCCTATGCCTGTGATAGTCAAGAGAGATTGATTTTTTCTTTATCCACTATCCCTATCATCTGTAAAGGACCAGTTGTTCTAGACAAATCTGGCCTACCTTCTGTTAGATTACTTTGATTCCTGCTTCTCAGGGGTATGCCCCGCTAGTACATGTATGTGTTTTTATCCATATATATAAAATCTTAGGCACAAGACAAGGCTAGGGGAGTGAGAACGTTATCCCCTACTGGGGGATAGCGCACTTAGCTAGGTCTTCGTCCCTGTGTCCTTCTGTTTTTTTTTTTTAAAACACACCATATGCTTAATTTCTTCGATTTTTTGGAATTATACATTAATTATGATAATTAAAACATGATTCAGTCACATTTACCACTAAATTCATCTACACATGGCACATAGTAGGACAGTTATGTATAACCATTTCAGAACCTGCTAATAGTCATTAAGAATACATGAAAATATTATGAAACCCTAATGTGCCAGAAATCTATTTGTTCTAGAATTTTCAGCATTATTTCATGATCACAGTCTATTTACAGAAATTTATATAATTAAATCTGTACACAAAAATTTGTCCCAGCCTCATGATGTGACCTATTGCATGTACTGAGTCACGTATAAAATCTACAACATGTAATTATACTCAGAAGTTCGGAAAGTAAATCTCAAAGATCAAACATGTTTTTTGTAGAAATCTGAAGAACTCGGCGGCACTGATGCTGCCGCCAACGTGGGTTAACGGCACAACATGTGGCCATTGACCCTGGATCTTAACGGCACTAGTTGTTGCCGTTAAGTTCCTGTCTGCAAAACACAGACTGAATGCATAAAATCATGGTGTATGGGGGTTCTAGGACACGAGGGAAAATCTGTAAAAATGCCTGGGACCTACTAGACATGGGTATGGATGAGATCCAAGGGTTACTTGCCTTATAGAAATTCCACAACCGTCGAATCAAGCCGAAGAAGCCCTCCTCGGCCAAGCCAAGAAGTGCTCAAATCCCCTCTCGAACCGGTTCTATTGATGGTACTGGATGCACACCGGCGTCGGGGAAGATCCACAGATGTTCAAAGAGTCTCCCAGTCAATGAAGATCGCCAGGAAACGCACCAAGTCGATGGATCAAAGTCTCCAAAGTCTCAGTTTTCGCACAAGAAGTCTAGGGTTTTATCAAGAGCCAAAAAGACCCATTCCGACTACAAAAGAGTGTTTTTATAAGCCAAGGGGTTTTGGGATATGCGTAGATTGGGTATCCTACCATTGGGCGGAGGTTTCCTAAACAGGGGCGAAGAAATCACGACCATTTCTGGATCTCAAACCGCAGAAATCTGGGGAAATAGATGTCCACATTGGTGGCCGTCTACTAGGAGTTGGCGTCCATCAATTTGGACGTCGACTACCCTCTAACGTCCATGCATGTTGACGCTAAATGGTCCTTCGGCCAGAACACGGAAATGCAGTAACCATGCTTACACTATGTACATATACACACGTAATGCATAATGTATCACATAAGCACCATATGTACATAATTAAACAAGCATATATACATGTACAACCCTATTTAATTATAATATGTATAAAATACATATATATATATATATATATATATATATATATATATATATATATATATATATATTCACACAAAGCATCTAAACATTACACATACAAACATCTAATTAAGAGGGCAAAATTCGAGGGCCTTACACCTCTCCCCCTTAAAGAAACTTCGTCCTCAAAGTTAGACTGATGCTACTCAAACAATTGGGGATACTTCTTCATCATAGCATCCTCAAGCTCCTAAGTAGCTTCCTCTCGTAAGAAGTTCCGCCATAGCACCTTCACAGATGCAATACTCTTGTTCCGGAGATGCTGAACCTTCCGGTCAAGAATAGCTACTGGTTGCTCAACATATGACAGATCTGGCTAGATCTCCACAGGCTCGTGATTAATAACATGAGATGGATCTCGTACATATCTCCTAAGCATAGATACGTGGAATACATGATGAACACTAGCTAACGACGGAGGTAAAGCTAGCTCATATGCCACGCTACCCAAAGGTCTGAGAATCTCATACGGGCCAATGAATCTGGGACTTAATTTGTTATGCCTGCCAAATCTGACAACACCTCGAGTAGGAGAAATCTTAAAAAAGACATGCTCACCAACCTTGAACTCCAAATCCTTCCTTCTGTTGTCGGTGTAACTCTTCTGCCTATCCTGCGCTGCAACAAGCCTCTCCTGATAAGCTGGATCTTATCTGAAGTCTCTTGCACTAACTCCGAACCAATCAACTGCCTATCACCGGTCTCCTCCCAACATAAAGGAGATCTACGAGGCCTACCATACAACGCCTCAAATGGAGCCATACCAATACTCGCATGAAAACTGTTGTTATATGCGAACTCCACAAGAGGTAGATGACGCTCCCAATCATCTTTCCAATCCAGTACACACGCTCTCAACATATCCTCGAGCATTTGGATAGTCCTCTCAGACTGTCCATCTATCTGGGGATGGAACGCCGAACTAAGCTTCAACTCCGAACCTAATGCATCCTGAAGACCCTTCCACAACCTCGAAGTAAATCTCGGATCTCCATTCGAAATGATCGACTTTGGCACACCATGCAATCTAATAATGCTACTAACATACAACCTAGCTAAACTCTCAATCGACTGCTTCTTCTTCATAGGCAAGAAATGCACACTCTTAGAGAATCTATCTACAACTAACCAAATCAAGTCATTGCCCCTTCTTGATCTGGGCAAACCCGTTACAAAATCCATAGTGACAGCCTCCCACTTCCACACTGGGATTTCCATCTTTTGCATAAGACGAGATGGTCTTTGCCGCTCAGCCTTCACTTGCTGGCATACTAAACACCTAGATACAAAATCCGTTATATCCTTCTTCATGCCCGACCACCAAAATGATCTCTTCAAATCCCGGTACATCTTAGTGTTACCCAGATGAATAGAGAATCTAGACCTATCAGCTTCTGCAAGAACATGCTCACGGACATCTACAATTTCGAGAACACAGACTCGGTGATGGAACCTAATCACACCATCCTCATCACGAGCAATGCCTGCCTTGCCCGCTAACTCCTGGAGTCTAGGGTCGGCCTTTTGCTGCTCGATCACCTCATCCAAAATAGTGGACCGAATGGACAACTGAGCTACAAAAGCCTAACACAATAATGGCTCTATCTCAATTATCGCACAAGAAGCATCCTCCAACATCTTCCAATCCTACTAGAGTAAGGACCTCTTCCTGCTAAGATTATCCGCTACGACATTCGCCTTTCCAAGATGATACTGAAGATCGAAGTCATAGTCCTTGAGGAACTCAATCCATCTTCTTTGCCGGAGGTTTAATTCCTTTTATGAGAAGACATACCTCAAGCTCTTATGGTCAGTGAACACCTCAAATCTGACACCATAAAGATAGTGCCTCTAGATCTTTAGTGCATGAACCACTGCCGCAAGCTCCAAATCATGAGTTGGATAGTTACGCTCATGCTCCTTCAATTGACGAGAAGCATATGCCACTACCCTTCCCTGCTGCATCAACACACAACCTAAACCAATCCAGGATGCATCCGAGTAAATGGCAAAACCTTCTTCACCACTCGGTAAAACCAATACCAGTGCAGAAGTAAGCTTAGCCTTCAACAACTGAAAGCTACTCTCACACCCCTCGGACCAAACAAACTTCACACCCTTCTTGGTTAGCTTAGTCAAAGGTGCGGCAATAGATATAAATCCTTCAATAAATCACCGATAATAGCATGCTAAACCAAGGAAACTACGAATCTCCGATGGGGTTATGGGAATCTCTCAATCTAACACAGCTTGGACCTTCGCTGGATCAACTGCTACACCAGCACCAGAGATAACATGCCCAAGGAAATGAACCTCGCGCATCCAGAAATTGCACTTGCTGAATTAGCATACAGCTTGTGCTCTCAGAGAACTTCAAGCACTACCCTCAAATGCTGACGGTGTGTGGCCTCATCTGGAGAATAGACCAACACATCATCGATAAACACTATGAAAAACTATCAAGATAAGGTCTAAACACCCTGTTCATGAGATCCATGAATGCTGCAGGGGCGTTGGTCAGACCAAATGGAAGAACTAAAAACTCATAATGTTTGTAATGGGTCTTAAAGGCCGTCCTGGACACATCCTCACTCCTAATCCTCAACTGATGATAGCAAGACCGTAGATCAATCTTGGAAAAGATCCATGCATTCTGTAACTGGTCAAATAGATCATCGATCCTCGGTAAGGGATACCTATTCTTTACAGTCACTTGGTTGAGCTTCCTATAATCAATGCATAACCTAAGTGACCCATCCTTTTTCTTTACAAATAAAACAGGTGCGGCCCAAGGAGATACACTCGGGCGAATAAATTCCTTGTCCAGCAAATCCTGCAACTACTTCCTTAACTCAGCTAACTCTGTAGTGCCATCCGATATGGAGCCTTTGAGATAGGAGAGGTGCCCCGAAGCAACTCTATAGTAAACTCTATCTCCCTAACCGGTGGCAATCTAGACAAATCATCAGGAAAGATGTCTGGAAGCTCCTGCGCTACATCAATCTCTGTAAGAGTAAGTGACTAGTTAGCCTTCGGTACTAATACCACACTGGCAAAAAAGCATCACAACCCTTGTTAACCATCCTCATCGCCTTCATGGCTGAGATAACAAACCTTCCCTCTAAGTTCTTTGGCAAGGGATGTGAAAACTCATCCTCACCAGGAATATGGAAAGTGATCTTCTTCCCACGATAATCAACTAAAGCATAGTGCTCCTCTAGCCAATCCAGACCTAGAATAGCATCATAGTCCTTTATCTTTAGCAAGAAGAAACACCCATCTAAGACCTGATCCTCAATGCACATAGGTAATGACGGAATACACTTCCTAGTTGACACCGTTCCCGCAGGTGTGTGCACAGACAACGGAACCTCTAACTCCTCAGCCTCTAATCCTGACTCTAAAGCTAACTGTCTAGCAAACCGCTCAGAAATGAACGAGTGAGTGGCACCCGTATCAAACAAAACCTGAATGTGCACACCCATGAAAAGAACTGTACCTTCGGTGACATTATCTGCATGCTCGACATCCCCACGTGCTAGGGCAAACACTCGAGCTTGGGCTCGACGCCTTCCTAGTCTTCCTGTAGCTGGCGCTGCTGTTGCTGTCGCTACTGGGGCTGGCGCTCCACGTTGGGCTCTCTGCTGACGTCTAGGACAATCCCAGATCTGATGCTCGCTACTCCCGCACTTGAGACACTTTCCGGCCATCTTCTAGCACTCGGTACCACCGTGTGCCCTTCCACAATGAGGGCACTCCTTCTTGCTATTAGGCCTACTACTAGGGGACCGCTGAGAAGCTACCTGCTGACTGCTCGTTGCCACAGGACGCTGCGGTGACTGGTACGTTGCCTTCTTCCTATCCTGCTATTGGAAAAGAGGTGCAGATCTCTTCTACGAAGCCTTCTTCTCTTCCAAATATTGCTCCATCTCACTCTCCTGCCGCAAGCTGCGCTGAGAGCCTCGTCTAGGGTACGATGGTCAAACGCTACCATCCTCGATCTAAGTGATGGATTAACGCCCATCACAAACTTCTTCGCCTTCCTGTGCTCATCAGCCACAATGTGAGGTGCATACTTTGATAATTCCACAAACCTGGCCTCGTACTCAAGTACGATCATGGATCCCTGAGTCCAAGTAAGGAACTCCTGCTCCATCTTGTCTTGGATATGCTCTGGAACGAACTTGGCCCGAAAGAGCCTCACGAACTCGTCCCATGCTCCTGGGGAACTGGAGCTGGAGCCTGAGCCTGCTACAACAAACAACATAAATAACACATATGCAACATAGCAACATAAAAATCATATATTTTAAATGAAAGCAGACTACTACTATCTAACATTTCTAACCTGAGCCCCCAGCTGAGCCTGGAGTGTAGCCTGAGTATGAGCCTAAGAGTCTACATGGCCTACACCAGACCTTGCATGAATACTCCATAATCTACTAGTGGTGGTGGAGGAAGTACAGTAGGTCCCTGTGGTGCTGGGGCTTGCTGCTCACCCCTCTCCTCTCTCCTTTGCTCATCCTCACGAGTAGGAACACCACGCCTACCTCGAGAAGCCATAGCTTGAAAGACAATAAAAATATTATGAGACCCTAATGTGCCAGAAATCTATTTGTTCCAGAATTTTCAGCATTATTTCATGATCACATTCTATTTTCAGAAATTTACATAATTAAACTTGTACACAGAAATTTGTCCCAACCTCATGATGTGACCTATTACATGTACTGAGTTACGTATAAAATCTACCTCATAGATATGACATGATCAAGTGTATGTCTTTTAAGCAATTAAACCATGATGACTCATATCAGTTTTATTTACTGCTTTGGTTACTGTTAACAGGAAGTATAGGCACTGTGGATAGTTAGAATATCACTAATTATGGGTTTTCATACAAAAACCTGCGATCACAACGGACCCTTGTAAGGGTTGCGACAGGGTCAGAAGAGATCGCGACGAGGTCTTGTACAGAACGTGACAGACCTGTCCGCTTAGGCGGCCAAAATGCGATGACAGACCCTATCGCATTCAGAACGCGACGGGTGGTGCTGTCGCGACCAGCCCTAAGAATGCAGCCTATCGGGCCGTCGCATTCTCAGGACCTATGCCTGAGTCCAGCGGAAAAGGATAGAGCCTCGGTTTGCGGGCCAACTTTCTACCTTTTGACACAGAGTCATTCAGAAAATCATAACTAATTGTATAATCGATGAAAAAGCATGAAGCTAGTTGCAAATTGATCTAGACTCACATAGGTACTTACATTAATTTGAAATTTGAAAACATACAGGGTTTAGACATGCTTTAATCACGGGCATTCATGGTGAATATGAAACAGTACATAGTTGAGATCAACGATTTAATTCGCAAGATAGGATGGATGAAAATTAGGGCTTTCAGGGGAAAGAGAAGCCTAACTATCATCAGTATTTCCCATAAAAATTTCATAGCATGGGGTTTAGTATACATGGAGATCAAGAATTAAAAAGAGGGTTCGGGGTCATGGTGTTTACAGAACATCAAAAATTAAGAACAAAAGATTTTCTCGATGGAAAAATATGAGATAGGAGGGCTTTGAATCCTGAGGTTTTGATCAACCTACATACAAAATTGATTTAGTTTTGCTCGTGAGAATGCCTACATTTGATCGTTTTCCTCTTCTAGGGCTAGAACTTGAAGAACGGGTTGAGAGCTTTGAGAAGTTCTTCTCCCCACGAATTCTCCTCTTCTTTGGCCTCTCCTCCTGGTCCAGAAACCCTTGGCAACGAGCTAGGGCCGGCCATGGAGCTTTAAGAGAGTATTTATATCTCTTCCCTTTATATTTCCTAATTGGACTCTAACTCCCATTAAATTATGAGATTCCCTATTTAATTTCACCCTTCCATGCTTGCAACCTCCCAATTGGGTTAGGAGAGAAGTAATTTCGTGGCCAATCTAATTGGGTAGGGTTAGGAATCCAAATCAAACTCAAATTAGCTATTTAATGCATTAAATACCTCTTTTCTATTTAAGTAATAATTAAGTTATGAATTTAGGGTATTATTCTACTATTCCCCTTTTAAAAATCTCTATTTTGGCCCACTAATTTCTAATGGGTCCATTTAACGAAGCCCATTACTTCTTTTCATTTAATGGGTTTTATTTAATTCTCTTTTATTTGATTTTCTAATTGCTTTTATTTTTATTTTTATTAAATTTTTATTTTTTGAAAGTTCCAGGTTGCTACATCCTCCCCCTCTTAAAAAAGAATTTAGTCCCCAAATTCATATGATCATAATGGAGGGAATGTCTTACCAAAAAGATCGGAATAGTTCTGTCTGATGGTTCCTTCTGGTTCCCATGTGGCTTCTTCCACTCTGCGGTTATTCCATAAGACTTTAAGCACATGAATGGGACGGTTCCTGAGCTGTTGCACCTTCCGTTCTAATATCTTGACTGGCTTTTCTTCATGTGTCGTGCCCCTGTTCAACACCAACTTCTCGTAACGAATGATGTGTGTAGGATCATAAACATATTTTTTGAGCATGGAGACATGGAACACATTGTGTAAACATGCCAGATCCGGTGGCAACGTCAGTCGGTATGCAACCTCTTCAAAAGGACCGATAAATCTAAGACTGAGCTGTCCTTTCACACCAAATCTTTGGATGCCACGAGTAGGTGACACCTTTAAGAATACATGATCACTGACTTGAAATTCTAAGTCCCACCTTCTTTTGTTGGCATAGCTCTTTTGCCTGGACTGAGCAGTCTTAAGCCAGTCTCTAATCACCTGAATGTCTCGGGTTGTATTTTGCACCATGTCTGGGCCTAGCCATTGCTGTTCTCCCACCTAATTCCAGCATGCAGAAGATCTATAATTTCTTCTGTAGAGTGCTTCGAACGGTACCATCTTAATACTCGCCTGGTAACTGTTGTTATAGGCGAACTCAATAAGGGGTAGGTGCTCGTTCCAATATCCTTGGAAGTCCATAGTGCACGCTCTCAACATGTCTTCCACTATTTGGTTGGTTCTTTCAGTTTGCTCATCAGTTTGTGGGTGGAATGCGGTACTAAAGTTGAGTTTAGTACCCAGTGCACCTTGCAGTCCTTTCTAAAAATGAGATGTAAATCTCAAATCTCGATCCGAGACTATGGATGATGGAACTCTATGTAGTCTTACAATCTCTTTGACATATAAGGCAGCTAGTACTTCTACCAACCACTTACTCTTTATGGCTAGGAAGTGGGCAGATTTGGTTAGTCGGTCGACAATGACCCATATGGCATCGAGTCTACCATGAGTCTTTTCATGTCCTGATACATTTTGGTACCTCCAGGATGAATAGTGTACTTCGTCTTGTGAGCTTCATCCATTAGCTTCCTCTCCAGTTCTTCATTATCGGGGATGCATGTCCTCCCTTGGAACACCAGTCTTCTATCCTCAGTCATAGCAAAGTCCGGTCTTTCAGTTAAGGTTTCCTTGATGCGAACTAAGAATGGATCATTATCTTGTTGGGTTTTAATCTCTTCCAGCAAGTCAGATTGAATCTTGATATTGGCAATCAAGACTTGATCATCTCTATGTTCAATAGTTAAGTCTAACCTTGCGAATTGCTCTAGTAGTTGCATCTCGCCAAGGACTAGACTTAAAACAGATGCCATTGGCTTCCTACTAAGAGCATCAACCACGGCATTACCCTTGCCTGGATGGTATTGGATGTTGAAGTCAAAATCCTTCAGATATTCTAGCCATCTTCTCTGTCTCATGTTGAGTTCCTTCTGGGAGAATAAGTACTTCAGGCTTTTATGGTTTGAGTAGATAGTGAATTTCTCACCATACAAGTAATGTCTCTAGATCTTCAAGGCGAAGACCACGGCAGCCAACTCTAGATCATGCACATGGTAGTTGACTTCATGCGTCTTCAGTTGTCTTGAAGAATAAGCAATAACCTTCTCCTTCTGCATCAATACACAACCTAGCCCAATTCCTGAGGCATCGGTGTAGACAGAGAAACCTTCTCCCTCTATTGGCAGAGTGAGAACAGGTGCTGAGGTAAGATAATCTTTAAGAGTTTGGAAACTTTTCTCACACTCATTACTCCAGGAGTATGGATTCTCCTTTCGTGTTAGTTGTGTGAGAGGAACGACGATCTTGGAGAAGTCCTTAATGAACCTTTTGTAGTAGCTAGCCAGTCCTAAGAAGCTTCTGATTTCTGTGACATTGGTTGGTCTCTCCCAATTGAGTACAGCTTCGACTTTGGAGGGATCAACTAAGATGCCGTCCTTTGAGATGACATGGCCCAAGAAGGATACTTCTTCGAGCCAGAATTCACAATTGCTTAGCTTTGCGTACAGTTTGTTGTCTCGCAAGACTTGTAGTGTAATCTTCAGGTGTTCTTCATGCTCTTCCTTGGTCTTTGAATAAATGAGGATGTCGTCAATGAAGATGACCATGAACTTGTCAAGGTATGGCCGATATATGCTGTTCATGAGTTGCATGAAGGCTGCAGGAGCATTGGTTAGACGAAAAGGCATAACGATGAATTCATAGTCTCCATACCTGCTCCGGAAAGCTGTTTTGAAGATATCGTCATCCTTGATCCTCATTTAGTGGTAGCGAGATCGAAGATCGATCTTGGAAAAATATTGAGCTCCAGATATTTGGTTGAATAGTTCATCGACCCTGGGCAATGGGTAATTGTTCTTGATGGTCATCTGATTGAGTTGACGATAGTCAATGCATAGCCTCATCGATCCATCTTTCTTCTTGACGAATAGCACAGGTGCCCCCCATGGGGAAGTACTCGGTCTAATGAACCCCTTCTCTAATAGCTCCATCAGTTGCGTCTTCAATTCCTTTAGCTCGGCAGGTGACATCCGGTACGGTTGTCACGATACCGGGGTAGCTCCAGGGATCAACTCTATGGTGAAGTTGACATCTCGTTCCGGGGGAATCCCTGGCAAATCTTCAGGAAACACATCAAGGAAATCCTAAACTATGTGGATGTCTTCTATCTTAGAACCCTTCTTTTCAATTACTACGGCCGCAAGGATAGCAAAACAACCTTTCCTTATCATGTTATGGGTTTTTATGGCGGAGATTAGAGACATCCATCTCTTATGTCTAATCCCAGAGAATGCCAATTTAGGAAAGTAACTATATGTCACCCTTCCTTTCTTACAATTGACACTTGCCCCATAAGTGGACAACCAGTCGGCTCCCAAAATTACATCATAGCCTTCCATGGGCATACATACCAGGTCGGCTTTTAGGTTATGGTCTCCGATCATTACATCGACAGAGGGAAAGTATTTATTCAATTTCTCCTTTTCTCCTAGTGGCGTTGTGATAGAGAACTCACAACCCATGGATATAGGTTTTGTAGTCAGGGTCTTAGCAAAGTTTTGAGATATAAATGAATGAGTTGCTCCAATATCAAATAAAACAAAGCTGATAAGGAGAAAACTTGTAGGGTACCTTCTACCACACCACCTTCCTCAATGGACTCTTCATTGTGCAGGGCTTGTAGTCGGCCCTGTTTCTTAAGTGCATTAGGGCGCCTCTCAGGTTCTTTCAATAGCGAGCACTCGGGAATGCGGTGCTCGCGGCTTCCACAACACAGACATGCGCCGGCTTACCTCCAGCACTCGTCAGCGGTGTGACCTGGCTTGTCACAGTGCTTGCAGTTACTTTTTGTTGGAGTGTTGGGGACAATAGCTTTAGGTTTCCTTTCTTAGCTGGGCCCCTCCGTGATGTTGAAGGGACGCTTCTTGCCATTGTTGGTTTAGCAGATGATTGCCCTGAGGTCATTTCCTTCTCCACAAACTTCCCTTTGATACGGTCGGTGAAGTCCATAGCATCTTCTAGTAGTTAGGCCTTCTTTAGCATCTCGGCGTAGGTCTGGATGTCAAGAGGGTCCAGTTGAGTGATATATTGTGGCTTAAGGCCATTGAGAAAGCGCTTAGCCTTCATTCTTTCCGTATTCACCAGGTGTGCAGCATAGCGTGCCAGTCTTGAAAATTGGGCTTCGTATTCGACCACAGTCAAGCTCTGCTGTTTTAGAGCAGTGAATTTCGCAGCCTTCCTTTCTTGGACACGCTCCAAGAAGTATTTGGAATTAAAAGCTTCATTGAATTCGGCTCAAGTGAACTTCCCATTTGCTCGGGTAGCTTCCACAGACTCCCACCAAGCGCGGGCGTCCTTTTCAAGTTGAAATGTGGCTAGTAGCAGCTTATCCCCCACTGCGCATTGCATAACATGGAAAATCCTTTCCGTTTCCTTTAGCTAGTGTTCGGCTTCATCCGGATCTATGGATCCACTGAACCTAGGTGGGCTCAAACTCCCGAAGTTATGATGCAGGTCACCTGCATCACCACGATTACCACCTCCTTGGGTAGCTTGCATGATTGCGTGCGTCAGTTCATGAATGGTCTATTTCATGCCGCTCATTTGAGCACATTCAGCAGTCATCTTGATTGCTTAATTCCTACAAAATAACTTATTGTCATGATATCGATGTGGAATTTAATTCGTGCGAGTGTGAGTTCATTTTTAGCTATTTACCCTTGGCTCTAACCACAACTCACATAGGTAGGATAATTGACTCTAGTCGAGGCAGATTAACCTAGATCATCCTATACTTAAGAATAACCTAGGCTCTGATACCACAAAACTGTCACGCCCCGATGCGAAATATCGGAACGTGAGGCAGTTGCAAGTAAATGGGTACAGAGCAAGTACTAGACATCAAACCATTGAACGAAGATAAATACTAAAGCAATTCTTCTCATTAATAACTTTCCAAGTGTCTTGTTACAACCTCTAATATTAGAGCCATTCTATAGGGCCCAATTACATTGAAATAAAAGTGAAAGACTAAATTAACACTCTAATCATAATACTAAGACACTAGGGTACTCATGATTCACTCCTGGTCGTTCCCGTCCTCTTGAGTGTAGGTGTCATCCTCGATCTCACCTGAGAACACAACGACAAATAACGCAGGGTGAGTGATAATGCCCAGTAGGACTTAAATCTCAATAGTCAAGCAGGCTTTAAATGATTAATGTATTAAAAGGCAGAGTAACTAATGATAGAGCGAGAGAGTCAAGTAAAAGATAGCAGGATAACGTATGATAGAAATAGCACAAGCTTTCTAAGTATAGCACAAGTGTCGAGTATAGCACAAATAGCAAGATGGCCATAGCGCAAATAGCACAAAGTATAGCAATAGCACAACGGGTATAATATAGCACTTTTGTCAATAGACAATGAGAGAACATAGCACTTTTGATTGTCATTTAGATAGTCGATGTGACGACCCTCCTTATACTGGTACGGTTATACCAACCCACTTCGATATAGAGAGTGTTGCCACAATGGGACATTTACCCATCACATTATTAGGTCGAGATGTACATAAATATGAAACACATAACAACGGAATAAAAGAACTGGAAATAAATATATTATTCCATCATCCACATTTATCCACAGTCTATATAGTACAAAAGAAACTAACTATTTAATAATTGAGAAATTTAAAAGAAGTACATTGTCCACAACTTGCAGCTACATAAATTACATGAATTCAATGTAGTACAAGTCCTCCTTTATTACATACTATGAAATGAAAAGTACAATATCGCTATCTCCACAAGCAGTCTCCTACTCTCGCTCCGAGTCACTCCGAACCAACTCTTCGGAAGAAGTAGAGACACCTGAACCTGTACGCCGAAGCAAGAATGAGTCCAAAGACTCAGCAAGTAATTTCCCATACATTAAGCATACATACATCACATGGCATTTTACTCTTTAACAATTTCATAGGTACATGAACGTGGATTTATACAATCTTTAAGAAAAAACTAACATGATACTTCTATCAATTTCATGACACATAGCACATGGTTTATGTTTATGTCACAATGATAAGCCTACCACATGCTTTCTACACAATTTTTAACATAATATTTAAATTCACATTCATGTTGTATCATAATGGCAATTAAACATGGAGTTTTACACATAAAGGAAGAATGTTCCTAACATGGTTTCTATGTACTTTCCACATGCATATCACTTTTATAAACACAATAAGCTTGCTGTTTTGACATAAATAAAACACATTTACAATTGGTTCACCATTTCATATATTATCACATTAGTTCACATTTACACATGATCATTTACATAGGCAAAATTTCACATGTATACAAAATCACATTATTCTCATTACATGCCGTGACACATAGTCCAAACCACCTCTAGAAGGACACACACTTATCACATCACACACATATCTATCACCTAGGCATTTCAGTGATAAATCTTAGTTACTGCGCAGAACCGGGAGAAGCACTCTCCACCCTAACCAGCGGTACTTGTCCGCCTCCAGGATTTTATCCCAATGACCATGGGATTTCACTTACTCATATGAACCTTCCCGTAGGGACTTTACTACGGTACAACTCCTCAGCCCTCTAAGGTAGCAGTGTCACCTATGGCACATTTACACATTTTTCTCATTTTAAAACACACACTTAATATGTTGTTTAAACACATGTTCCATGCTCACACAAAATCACATATTTCAGGTTTACCTAGCAAGGTACTACTGTTTATAGAGTTAAACAATCATAATTTGATTCAAATCATGCTGCATTTAACTAGATTATCATTAATTACTCTAAACATGCTCTAATTAATCTTTTCATGATGAAATAATGAATCTACTACCTACTGTTGTCCAATTTATATGAAATTTTAACTACAGACCATTTACATATAAAGCATCATGCATACAAATTTTGTGACGACCTAACCAGCAAACTGTCCCAACAACCGTACTAGTTGGTAGACTTCCCAAGAAGGTCACCCATCCTGGGACTACTCCCAACTGAGTACGCTTAACTTCAGAGTTCTTTTCCTGCTCGAGCTCTGAAAATGACTAGTCCGAGTTGTTGGTAGTCTGCTGATTTAGTTCATTTAACATATTCTTATATGGGGCGTTACAATCTACCCCTCTTATATAAGCGACGTCCTCGTCGCTATTCACATATAGCACACAATCAAACCCCAGGCGAGCAGGATTCTAGAGGTGGCCCCCATAGGCTCAAGAGATGGCTCCCACTATGTAGCACTTTGCGCCATTATGGCCTCAAGAGGTGGCTCCCATAGCATAGCACTTTTCCCTATGTGGCACTTAGTTCCTGCACTTCCGGCTGGACAAGGCTCTGATACCATTTGTAATGCCCCATATAAGAATATGTTAAATGAACTAAATTAGCAGACTACACAATTTATGATAAATAAAACATATATTCTGCCTAATTATGAAGTCATCAATTAAGCATGGTACACAGTGCCAAGTACATATTCCTCTATTCTAAAACTTGTATACAACAGTCATGATACTGCATACAATTCTTGTGAATTAATTTGGCATCATACAATTTATTAAAGATTTAAAACTAATCGTGCATACTTACTATTTTACAGTTCAGAAATTTTAATTATTTACATGAACATCATAAAATTTCCTAAATCTCGTGGTATAAACTGACATCTATACACATCATACAAAAATTCTATGACACTCAATTTCCACATGAATCACATAAACAGAAATTTACAATTATTAAAACCATGTTTGGCAGTTAATTCAGAGAATTTTTATAAATAAAACATTCAACGAAATTTCACAGAAATTTTACAACATGATTCTCTAGATGTATTACATGACATATAAATTTTACAGTATATCCTCATGCGTAGAAGTCCGGAAAATAATTTATGAAGGGCAGACAGACATACTGTCCCTGCCTGAAGAACTCAACGGCACACAGGTGGCCGCCTACCAGTTAACGGCAACAAAGGCCGCCACCAACTTCGGATCTTAACGGCATCAAAGCCTGCCGTTAAGTTCCTGTCTGTAGAAAAACATATAGAACTCACAAAAATCGAAGAGAAAGGGGGTTCCAGGACATGAATAAAATCCGTAAAATTTCCTAGGACCTACTAGACATACGTATGGTCAATGTAGAGGATTTACTTGCCTTCAAACAAATCTACAAATAGCGAATCAAGTCGGAGAAGCCCTCCTCAGCCTGGGCCAAAGAGTCCCCGAAATCCTTCAAATCCGGGTTTTTAGATGGTCTTTAAGGTCCACCGGGGTTGGGAAGACGATCCTCAATGTTCAGCCTTCCTCCCAGTCGAAGAAGAACGTCAGAAGAAGCTTCCAATCGCCGGATCCACGGTTCCAATGATTAGGTTTTGAAAGGGTTTTTGACAAAAGAGTCAAAAGGACCCAACAACACCCCAAACTGGGTCTTTTATAGAGTTAAGGTCGAAGACGCATTTAGGGTAGGCTAGGTTACCGTTGGGGAACGGTTTCCTAAACCAAGGGCGACAATATCAGAGGCATTTCCGGATCTGAAAATGCAACAGATCTGGGAGACTAACGTCAACATCACTGGCTGCCAAACTGGGGTTGGCGTCCATCGATGTGGCCGCTGACTTGGGGTTAACGTCCATTCATGTGGACGCCTACTGGTCGCTTTGCCAGAACTAAAAAAAACTACAAAAAATCATATTTATGCAATGCATGCACATGGAATATACAATGTATACATTAAATAATTCTATTTATGTAATGTAAATAAATAAGATGTACAATAAAATATACATACACATATTTACAACAATACATCAAATAGTATATATGTATATTTGTATTCACACACACACAAGCAAAATTTCTTCACAAAATTATACACCGATATAAGAGAGTGAAATTCTAGGGCCTTACAGTCGAGATAGATAGCACTCGAGCGTAATGTCAAACACTCTGATCATTTAACTGCCATGGGCTCTAGCACTTTCGGGCGCACATCCCAGGATCAGATCGGGCCCTTTATATATTGCCAGGTATTGGTTATATTGTTTATCTTTAGACAATCAGTCAATGGCCAATAGAGAGTACCAAGAAATAGATGAGAGTACTAGATGAATAGACGAGTTAGTAGAGTGAACGTGAATAGATGAGCGAGTAGAGTATAGATGAGAGCAAGTGGACATTGCATGTAATATGTCGAGTAAACAGGCGATAGTAGCAGTTGCACAACACGTGCACTTGGTGTTGGCAGTCAGGTGGAACTCACGACCCTTCCATTGGCTATGTTAAGCACAGGTCCAGTGGTCGGACATGATTCAAGATAAGAGCGAACTTCTAATAGCCGTTTGGATCATGTTGATCCCTAAAGGGTATCATAGTTGTTAGGGTACAACCAGCTCGTCGACCATGTGGGAATCCATGGACAGAGGAGACTTACAGAGGCCTTGAACAAGGATTCACTAGTCTGGCAGAAGGAGTATCCGACGGAGATTTCATCCAAGTCAAGAGAGAGTGTGTATATAGAAACAAGTGCTCGACGTTCTAGAGGAATTCTAGAACAGTGGAGCGTCAATAACGGTATTCCAAAAACATCGCGAGAAAATGTAGGCAAGTCTATTAAAAATATGGCAATTTAATTTCGTAAATTATCAGATGTATTATGAGTTAATTACATGCCAAGTTAAACCATATTTGGATGGTTCAAGGTGTGTGCACATGTGACAAGAAATCATAGATATGACATGATCAAGTGTATACCTTTTAAGCAATTAAACCATGATGACTTATATTAGTTTTATTTATTGCGTTGGTTATTGTTAATAGGAAGTATAGGCACTGTGGATAGTAAGAATATCACTAATTATGGGTTTTCATACAAAAACCTGAGATCGCGACGAACCCTTCTAAGGGTTGCGACAGGGTCAGAAGAGATCGCGACGGGGTCTTATACAGAACGCGACAGACCTGTCCGCTCAGGCGGCCAAAACGCGATGGCAGACCCTATCACGTTCAGAATGCGACGGGTGGTGCTGTCGCGACCAGCCCTGAGAATGCAGCCTATCGGGCCGTCGCGTTCTCAGGACCTATGCCTGAGTCCGGTGAAAAAGGACAGAGCCTCGGTTTGTGGGCCAACTTTCTATCTTTTCACACAGGGTCGTTCAGAAAATCATAACTAATTGTATAGTCGATGAAAAATCATGAAACTAGTTGCAAATTTATCTAGACTCACATAGGTACTTACAATAATTTGGAATTTGAAAACAGATAGGGTTTAGACATGCTTTAACCATGGGTATTCATGGTGAACATGAAACAGTACATAGTTGAGATCAACGATTTAATTCGCAAGATAGGATGGATGAAAATTAGAGGTTTTAGAGGCAAAGAAGCCTAACTATCATCAGTATTTCCTATAAAAATTTCGTAGCATGGGGTTTAGTATACATGGAGATCAAGAATTAAAAAGAGGGTTCGGGGTCATGGTGTTTACAGAATTTAAAAATTTAGAACAAAAGATTTGCTCGGTGGAAAATATGAGACAAGAGGGCTTTGAATCCTGAGTTTAGATCAACCTACAGACAAAATTGATTTAGTTTTGCTCGTGAGAATGCCTACCTTTGATCGTTTTCCTCTTCTAGGGCTAGAACTTGAAGAACGAGGTTGAGAGCTTTGAGAAGTTCTTCTCCCCACGAATTCTCCTCTTCCTTGGCCTCTCCTCCTGGTCCAAAAACCCTTGGCAATGAGCTAGGGCCGGCCATGGAGCTTTAAGAGAGTATTTATATCTCTTCCCTTTTTATTTCCTAATTGGACTCTAACTCCTATTAAATTCTGAGATTCCCTATTTAACTCCACCCTTCCATGCTTGCAACCTCCCAATTGGGTTAGGAGAGAAGTAATTTCGTGGCCAATTTAATTGGGCAGGGTTAGGAATCCAAATCTAACTCAAATTAGCTATTTAATGCATTAAATACCTCTTTTCTATTTAATTAATAATTAAGTTACGAATTTAGGGTATTATTCTATTATTCCCCTTTAAAAATCTCTATTTTGGCCTACTAATTTCAAATGGGTCTATTTAATGAAGCGCACATTACTTCTTTTCAAGTAATGGGTTTTATTTAATTCTCTTTTATTTGATTTTCTAATTACTTTTATTTTTTATTATTAATTTTTATTTTTTGAAAAATCCAAGTTGCTACAATATTATTGTCAGAAGGGCACAAATCTATGTATTCAGTTCACCCTGGCAGCACCAAGATGTACAGAGATCTGAAAAAGTAGTTTTGGTGGCAAGGTATGAAGGACATTGCAGAGATGGTGAGTAGGTGTTTGACCTGCCAGTTAGTTACGGCGGAGCACCAAAGATCCGTTGGCTTGATGCAGATAATTGAAATGCCAGTATGGAAGTGGGACCAAATTAATATGGATTTTGTATTAGGGTTGCCTCGAACTAGAAGGAAGCATGATGCCATTTGGGTCATTGTCTACAAACTCACCAAGTCGGCACACTTTCTTGCCTATGCCATGACCCAATCAGTGGAAAGTATAGCTCAGATGTACATCAAAGAGATAGTCAGATTGCATGGAGTCCATCCGTCCATCATTTCTGATAGAGACTCCAGGTTCACTACTAGACTTTGGAAGGGGCTGCAATCAGCTTTGGGGACCCAGTAAAAATTCAGCTCAGCCTATCGTCCCCAAATAGATGGTCAATCCGAAAGGACAATCATGACCCTAGAGGATATGTTGAGGGCATACAGCCTTGATTGGCATGGAAATTGGGATGACCACCTACCACTGGTTGAATTTGCCTATAACAATAGTTACCATTCTAGTATTGGTATGGCGCCATATGAAGCACTGTATGGAAGACCTAGTAGGACCCCCATCTGTTGGTCTGAAGTAAGGACAAAAGCTTGTTTAGGTCGGATCTGATTCAAGATTCTACACAGAAAACCAGAATAATCAGGAAGAGGATTTTAGCGGCTCAAGATAGGTAGAAGAGTTATGCTGATAAGAGGAGAAGACCGTTGTAATTCTCCGTGGGTGATCATGTATTCTTGAAGGTATCTCCTACTAAGGGTCTCTTCAGGTTCAATAAGAAAGGAAAACTCAGTCCTAGGTATGTGGGACCATTTAAAATTTTGGCCAGAGTTGGGTTGGTGGCCGATCAACTTGCCTTACCTCCATCATGATCCTACATCCACATGTATTTCACGTGTCTATGCTGAGGAAGTATGTGGCAGACCTCACTCATGTCATCAGCCATGATGGATTAGAACTTTTGCCAGACCTGACTGTCAAGGAAGAGCCTGTGAAAATTCTAGACCACAAGATGAAAGTGTTGAGAAATAAGAAGTTTCCCTTAGTGAAGGTGGTGTGGAGAAGTACCCATATAGAGGAAGAAACTTAGGAGTCCGAGCAAGAAATGAAAGATGCGTATCCTCTTTTATTTCGTAAGTAATCTTAAATTTCGAGGTGAAATTTATTTTAAGGAGGGTGGAATTATAATAGCCTATTTCAGTCCTAAACCCTTAGTTGCCCCTTGGCACTCATTCAGTTATTTTAACCTAAGTAATCGATGTTTTAGTAGATAATCGATCTTTTAGCCTAGGTAAACTATGTTTTAATATGTAATCAATGTTTTAGCCTAGGTAATTGATGTTTTAGTAGGAAATCGATGTTTTAGCCTAGGTAATTGATGTTTTAGTAGGAAAACGATGTTTTAGCCTAGGTAATCGATGTTTTAGCCTAGGTAATCAATGTTTTAGGAGGTAATCGATGTTTTAACCTAAGTAATCGATGTTTTAGCCTAAGTAATCGATGTTTGAGTAGGTAATTGATGTTTTAGCATAGGTAATCGATGTTTTAGTAGGTAATCGATGTTTTAGCCTAGGTAACCATGTTTTAGTAGGTAATCAATGTTTTAACCTAAGTAATCGATGTTTTAGCAGGTAATCGATGTTTTAGCCAAGGTAATTGATGTTTTAGTAGGTAATCGATGTTTTAGTAGGGAATCGATGTCCTCTCTGACCTCTTAGCAAATCAGAGTCGAGTATAATCTTATAATGCTATTGCTTTTGTCCGACTGATGGAATGATCATCATCATCTGACTCATTTGGCCTACCAGCTTTCTGGCATGGATCCCTATTCCGGTCTGATCACCTCATTACTTTTCCACAAATCACGTTGTTGGCCTTCAAAAGATCTTCCACTTATACTCCCATTAGTCAATTTCCACTGAATCTGTATCTTCCTTTGGCCTACAAGTTGGCCAGGTGTCTAGATCCCCTTATTAGTATCGCCCCACTTTAAACTCTAAACCCTTTTATAACCTTGTGATCATTTCTTCGGAGAAAAAACTTCTATTAAAAAACTTCTGTATGCTATGTTATGGCATCTTAGCAGGCTCTTTTGACTCTCTCTCTCTCTCTGGGTTGGTAAGTTAGGACAATCTCATGGTTGGCATCATACATGAGTTGTCAACCGTGATGACGGTTTTGTCCCACAAGTTAAAACGTGGGTGTTTAGGCTCAGTCGTTGGGCAACAGTCAGTTATATATATATATATGTATATGTTTGTTTCTTAGTTCAACAAGATTAGTTATATGTTAAACCACCTAGGAGAGATTTGATGATGCCATGATTTGTTTTAGTTCTGTATCTGGCTATTCTTGCATGCATGTTATCCATTTGTGTAATCATTATTCTTCATGTCTACTCTGTAGCTTACGTTTGGTTCTGTCTACTGAGTTCCTTTAGAACTCATGCCTTTGTTCAAATCCATTTCAGATCCTTCATCCTAACGTAGCTCTCTCCTCAAGCAACCCCCTTGCTATGCAATGCTTCATGCCAGGTGACTTCAAGAGCCTTAAATTTGTTTAATGGACTTCCTTTTTGTTAGGTGTTGTGTTAAAGTTGTGGCTATGCCACCTTTTGAGATCAGAAATTCTGGCTTGAAATTTTGAACTAACTATGATATTGTAATGTATAATGTGCTCTGCATGGGTACGCTTGGTGAAGATATTTGAAATATGTATATTTTCTTTTAGCATGAGTAGTTCTGGTGTTTGGTCTGCTATATTATATCATGCAGCACAGAAGGCCATCCCATAACAATGTGTAAGCTGCTTCCGTTTGGTAAGTGTGAGTGTCACCTCTTTACCGACCGGGAGGGGTGTCACGTCACTACAAAATGCGTCCACTTAACATGTCGTGTATTACCAATCCTTCACCAATCGAAGTCTAACTTCGACTTGTGACCAGAAACTTCACCAGTCAAAGTCTAACTTGACTTGTGACCAGTTAAAGATCAAACCTTTATTACAATAGATATTTCATGATAATTATGACAGAAAATATCATTAAATATTAGGGCTGCCAATAGACCTCTGATTTCCATTTAGCCGACCCTTTTTCGCATTTTTTATAGGATGCGGAACTCCAAAAAGAACTTTCCGATAGCTTAGCTGAAGCGGAAATGGATATCCAAATTCTTATAGGATGCGGAAGCAGAGACACCCAATTCCGCATCCACTTTTCTGTTTCATTTCTAATAAATTTGATATATATTATATAATATTTTTATAATAAAAGCTCCTCAAACTCAAAGTTTTGGCTCTTAAATTTTAACTCATTGTCTCTCACCTACCATCTATAAGTAAATGTAATCCATTCTTGTCCCAATTATTGGCTAGTGGTCACTCTCTCATGCCATCATATATGGTAGCTTTTTCTATAATACTTTTCATATTTACATATATTGATTATCAATTACTCAACCATTATATATAACTACATGATTTTACCATACTAATTTGATCTTGTTATACTTCATTTAGTAAGGGTCATTATAATGTACATCATGGAGAAGATATGGTAGAAAAGATTATCAAATTTACATTTGAAACTATTCATAAATTTAATAATTAATGTACTTTTAAATTTATAAAGTAATTGTAAGACCCGGCCCTCTTGGGCCCTTGGCTCCGTCCTCATGGTCGCGAGGACCCCCCTGGGCGCGACATTGTCGCGCGAGAGCAGCCTGTCGCGACATGCTTTGGGTCGCGGCACACCTGGCCATCGCATTCTTGTGGAGACGAGGGTGGGCGTCGCATCCTTGTCGCGGCATCTGGAAGCGACACGACTTCATTCTGACCATTCTGACCACTATCCTTTCTGTGGCATGCTGTCACATTATGGTTTTCCCAGTCTTCGAGGATTGACCGCTTTTGGTGTCGTGTCGGGGCAGGCGGTCGCGACATGGTTGCGACCTGCAGGGCAGTCACGACATGGTTGCTATCGCGCCGACTCGACCCATCGCATTTCTGGACCCGTCGGTTCAAAGCGAGGTAGGTGCCCCATTTTCCCCTCTCTTCTTCCTTTCTTCCCTTCTTCTTCTTCTTCTTCCTTCTTCCTCCCCCGAGCTCCCTTGCTTCTACCGGCGTGTTTGTGGTGCTCGTGGCGAGGAGGTGACGCCCCATTCGTGTAGGTGGTGTCCGTGTGGTGCTTGGAGCAAGGAGGAGGTGGCCTGTAACGGCCTACTTCTGCCCAGTACGGTTATACCAACCCACGTCGGACGAGAGCAAGTCGCTACAGGGGAGAAAACCCCAACGATAGTCACATGAGCTGAGATATACACAAATAGAAAGGAATATTGCAGCAGAACATAAATAACTATTATTCTATCAACTTTATAATCCACATACCACTGTCTATATAGTCCAAGAAAGAAATAACGTAACATAACATCCACTCATTATAGCCAGTTTCCAAATACAATAAACTAAAGTCCATATTACAACTACATCACATACTAAGAAAATAAACTAAAATCTTCAATCTACTCTTCACGCTCCACGTCAGATCTCGCTAACTTCCTCAGCTCCTAAGTCTCCTGAAATGTTAGCAAGGGTGAGTCTATGCAATAGACTCAGCAAGCAACTTAAAATTTCAAACCACGCACTTACCACACATGCTTTCTAAGAGTTTAACACTTTACTAACTATCACATCATCATTAGCTATTTGCAATTAATAATTAAACTAACACATGCTCATGCTATAACATGGAGAATGTAAACATGGAATCTATTAAACAAAGCTATACTAACTCATGTATAACAAGAATTCTAAACATGGTCACTTATAACATGGTGTCACTAACATGAGAGTATCATATAATCACATGCTTGCAATTCTTACTTTCACTTAACACTAACACATGGGTTATATTAAAACTTATAACATGATACTACTAACATGCTCATCAAGTAATTACGAACTCATGGACGTAATTAACATAATTCTACACATGGTACTAAACATGATACCACAATTATCATTTAACATAAACCACATTAACACATGCATTATTTTCTCATAGCATATTCACATGCACTTTTTACCTTTGCTTTCACATGCACTTATTCTCACATTTATCACATTCACATTCACATTCACTTACACTTGGTTTCACGTAGCTTTCACATAGTTTTCACTTTGCACATTCACGATCACTTGCACATACCTCGTGCCACGTTCACATATCACTTTTCACATTATTCACATATTCACTTTTACACAACCGAGACATAGCCCAAACTACCACTAGAAAGATCACACAATCACATACACATAATCGCCAGGCAAAACGATCAAGCCTTGGTTACTGCGCAGAACCGAGGGAAGCCCTCCCCACCATTACTAGTAGAACTTGTTCACCTCCAGGATTTCACACGACCCGTTGCCCCGGGTATCACATAATACAATTGAGCCTTCCCGTAGGGGCACTACTACAATACAGCTCCACGCAATCTATGGTGGCAGTGTCTCATTGGCACAACTTTTATCTTTCACATTATCATGTTATTCATGCACACATGTCACATATTCTCTCTCTTCCATGCACATGCACACATATAACATGAAACATATATTAATCACTTCCAGATGCTCAGATTAATCATGAACAGTAATTAACAGTATCTAATCATAATGTTAATTATGTTTTTAAACATGTTTGGGACTTATTATTATTAATACACGGTACTGAAATATTCAAAAATTCATAACTAATTGTACAGTGATCAGAACATGCTCAAATTTTAACCATGGGGTAGATATACTTGATAGAACATATTAGTAATTTGTCATAATTTTCTAACTAGTACAACTATTTTTCATAATTAAAGTCAGAAATCAGATTATTATTCATAAAAGTACTAATTATTCATGAACAGAAATAAAACGAGATTAACAAGCCCTAAATCATGCTTACGGTAGTCTAACAAACTGAAGTATAACATATAACAATTTTTTAACATGTATACATCATGGAAATCAAATTATCAACAGTTCACATGCTTTTTCATATAAATAGAAATTCAAATAAATATCATAATTAACAAAATTAATCCAAGATCACCCAAACTCATCATGATGATTAACAGGTCAAGACAGAATGAAAAGAAATAAAAAAAGGTCACAGAATGTCATAAAACCGTCATAAATGGAAAAACTGTAAATTTCTAGACAAGATGAACTTGACAGCCAACTTGTTGTAGTCAAGTTCAAGTTAACGACCAACTTGTTGCCGTCAACCTCCCAGATTGCAGAAAGTGCAGACCGAGGGAAAGAAAACGTGGCAAACGACATTGAAACATTTTTCTAAAAATCTAGAAAAATAGGAAAACCTTAGGGGATAAGTCCATGGAGAGAAAACCTAAGTTACTTTCCTCTAGAAAAATCTACAACATGAGAATTTAGCCGATGAAGCCCTGTTTTCCACCTAAAGAGGTATCCTCCAAGCACGATCAAATCCTCTATCTTGAGCATGATCCGACCATGATCTCCTCATCCAAACCCTTCCTCTCAGGTCGTGGAAGCTTTCTCTTCACAACAACAACCTCGAACAAGTAGTAACAGAGCAGATCTACCTCAGAGAAACCCTCTCTCTCTCCTCTCTCACAACACCCAAACCCAAGCAAGAGAGCCAAAGTTCTCTCCCCAAAACAAACCCTCTCTATATATAGAGAGCAAAGGATCGTGATTGGGGTAAGATCCTTGCCCTAACATGACTCTATTCCCTCAAACCTATCAAACAAAAAAATCACAAGTTTCGGATAAAAACTCGGACTGGAACACGCAGATGTTGACGTCAACAAATGTTGCCGTCAATAAAAATATTGATGTCAATCATTGTTGATGTCAAGATTCTAAGAAAACTTGACGTCAAAACATGTTTATGTCAACACAAAATAGATGGCAATCGAAATTACCGTCAGATCAAGTAGCAGGTTGACGTCAACATCGATTGACATCCACCACATCTTGACGTCACACATCTTGACGTCAAGAGCTCCCTGGTAGCAGACCTCTGATTTAGCTGAAACATGTCATCTGGGGTCTCAAATGCCGACCAAATGAATTCTAAAAGTTCAAACCTGTAGAAAACTTGTTGGGCCTTACATGGCGATTCCAACATGAAGGCCCGAACGGGTCGGCTCTACTCATTGAGGTAGGGACCCATCTTTCCCTCTCGTTCTAGCATGCTCCCCTTACCCTTGAGGTTCTCATTTTCCCGTTGTGTTTGGGGTTGTGGGGGTGAGATCCATGCTCCGCGGTGTGAGGTTCCTCGAGCATAGGATCTTCTTGTTCAATGTGTGAATCGTGGGGTTGAGGGTGGCTTGACTTGTTAAGTGCTTTCCTAGTGTTTGCCATGCTCCCCTCCCCCTATGGATGAGATTTGTACCATTTTTTGGGAGGTCCTGGGGGGACTGTACCGGAATACCCCTCGACTAAGGTTGCGATTGGCCTGAGGGTCACGATGATGTCGCGACACATGCGCCAACCCTGATAGCCTTGCCTGTCGCGGCGGGCATGGGCACCGCGACATCATCGTGACAACCAGGGCGTCGCGACATGGTCGCGGTTGGCCTTGGCTGTCGTGATGGCCTGGGGCGTCGCGACAGTATCAGATTCAGGTAGGTTCATGCGAAGTCCTTTTCTCGTGGAGTCTTCGCTGTTCTCAGTTCTTTCTGTACCTGTAGCACCAGTGTTAGTTCCTAGTACGGTCCTACACTAGTCGTTCGCCCAGTGCTCGACACCTGAGGGCTTGTCCCATGAGAGAGGTTGTTACTATTTACCTGGGACCCCATTCCTGTGCGCCTTAGAGGGAGAGTTCAGAGGGATGGGATGCTTGAGACACAGACTCTAGAGCAGAGGGAAAAATGGTGGTTAGGATAACGGCATCGAGTCAATTACAGAGCTCTCTTGGTTTGTCTGGGACACCGAGGCCGGTGGGAGTTCTTCCCAGTCCAGACTAGTCAGTCCTCTTCTCACTACCTCACTCTTTGTGGCCCCGAAACCACCTAGAGAGGCCAGGCATGGGGGAACATGCCACATACATCATTATGTAATAACAATGCTCAAAAAGCATGTTTCAAATACCTACACCTCATACTTTGATGACAAAACCTTGTACTAATGTCTTATGTGTTAAATTTTCATGGATATATAGGCTTTATCATGGTAGTGTCGACACACCCATTGATGGTGTCGACACTGGGTCATAGTCCCTGAAGCATTTTCATGAAGACAGGGTCAAGTGTGTCGGCACAGTCCATGGTCGTGTCGACACTAGACCCAGCTTCCAGGAGATCCATTTGTCTGAATGGGATAGTGTGTCGACACAGTCAGTGGTCGTGTCGACACTAGACCCAGCATCCAAAAGACCTTCTTTGCGCAATTGGATAGTGTGTCGACACCACTCAGTGGTAGTGTCGACACACTCCGGCTGAAATCTCAACTTATGATTATCTGGACATGTGGCTGCCTAGGGTTCAATGGAATCCATCTTGGATCATGTGCCCATGCACTCCAAGGGTACCATTGTACATGTAGGGCTATAAATACCCCATCAATCGGCCCCCAAGCTGTGAGAGACCTTCAGAATATTCCAGCAAGAGCCTTTGGTGGCAAGAAGAGGAATCTCCCGCTCCTGCTCCTATTGTTGTTGTGATGATCCATCTGCATCCCTTGACACACAAGAGATTGAAGGAGATCTTTGGATAAGGAGCTGAAGCATCTCTCAAAGGAGCAGATCCAGCAGAAGTCAGCAGTTGAAGAGAATCTGAAGGCGACTCAGGAGCAATTGAAGCAGAGTATTGCCTAGTGACTCAAAGCATCAACAAATCTCCTCAATTCAACCTTCTGCAAGGGATCTCCATTGAAGAACATACTCTATATCTAATTCTCTTAACTCTGAAAGTGTTCTTCTGATTCATCCATGGGAATTGTGCAAAAAGTGTTGCACAAGTCTCTGTGAATGAATCTATCTTGAATCAGATCTTTGCTAGAGGATCTGATTTATGTTGATCTTGATCTAGCTTGTGGTTTGTGAGCTATTGTGCTTAGTTGTGTTGAGTTGAATACTCTGTGTGTTTTTGAGCATGTGTGCTCAGTTTCTGGAGCGGTTGTGCTCTGTGAGTTGTTGAACTCAAGTGTGTTGGAGTTGTCAAGCTCTAGTGTGAGTTGTACTCTTTTGAGTAGTGGAGCCTCACTGTGTGGGGGTGGGTAGGAATCACTAGTGTGATCTCCGAACCACCTAAAAATCCTTTGTGCAGTGGTTTGATCTGCTTGTCTTAGCTAGATGCTTGCATAGGATTTCGAACTCACACTAATTGTTGAATTGCTTCACACATCTTCCACACACACTCACTCTTCAGATAAACAAATTGTCTATGTGAATAGATCTCTGATTAGAAGTAATTTTGAATTACTCAAGCTTCCGCATTAATTGGTAAGATCTATTCAACCCCCCCTTCTAGATCTTATCCTTCCACATATTCGATCCTACAATTGGTATCAGAGCGGGTTCATATCTGGTCTGATCTGATTTGAGTGTTTTGTTTGATTTTTGTGTCTCACTTGCTTGAATTGTTTTGGTGTTTCAATCACTGTATTTCATCTTGCTTAATGGATTCTCGAGGATTTCTTGCTGAAGGCCATTCCATTAATAGACCACCATTTTTCAATGGGTTTGATTACTCTTACTGGAAAAAAATCGCATGCAAGTCTTTCTTAGGGCTCAGAATTATGAAATCTGGAGGATAGTTGAAGTGGGACCTTATGAAAATCAAGGAGATGAGGAAACTTGGACTAGAGAATAGATTAGGAGAGCCACTCTTAACTATAGTGCTATGAACATGCTTCAGTGTGCAGTCCATCCTAAATTCATATTCAAGAATATCCATGTGTAAATCTGCTAAAGAGATGTGGGATAAACTTGAATTAATGTATGAGGAAACATCTCAAGTTAGGGAAACTAAAGCAAACATACTTGTTTCTGAATATGAATTTTTCATGATGAAATTTGATGAATCAATTTCTGAAATGTTTGCTAGGTTTATGACAATTGTCAATGGACTAAAGGCACTAGGTAAAGAATACACTGATGCTGATTTGGTAAGAAAGATTTTGCGCTCTCTCTCATCTCTCAGGCATACTAAGGCCACTGTGATTGAAGATTCTAAGGATTTATCCAAATCTCTTTGGATGAACTCATAGGATCTTTAATGACATATGAAATAATTTGAAAAGAAATGAAGAGCATATACTTAAGACCAAACTAGTAGCACTTAAAGCCTCATCAAGTAACAAAGAGAAAAGTCAAGAGAAATCAAGTTCTGAAGAGTCTGAGTCCAATGAGGATGAACTTGCCCTCATGACTAGGCAATTCAGAAAATTTCTAAAATCAAGAAAAGGAAGATTCACTGGAAAGAAGAAATTTTCTTCTGGCAAAAGGAACATTTCTTTTTCAAATGCTAATTCTAATAGAAATAAAAAAACTGATGAGATTATTATTTGCTACAGATGCAACAAAGCTGGACATATGAAAGGAGAATGTCCTGAGAACAAGAAGGACAAGTACAAAAAGAGCAACAAAATGAAGAAGCCTAAAGCTATGGTAGCAACTTGGTCAGATGATGACCAAAGTGAAGATGAAGAAGAAAAGTCCTCAAGTTTAGGGAATGAGGAGCTATGCTTCATGGCTAACAGCAATGATGGAAAGGTAAGCACTTCCTTTGAACAATACTCTATTGAAGATTGGCAAGATGCATATGCCGAATTGGTTGAAAAGTTTTCTGAAATAAGAAAGGAAAATAAGTATTTGAAAAGGAAATTTGAAAATGCCATGCATGATACTTCACTCAGTAGAAGAATCACTGAACTTGAGAATGAGGTATATGAACTCAATCAAGAAAAGGAAGAACTTCTGAACCAAATTGATGAACTAAAAATTGCATCTCAAAAGGCCAATAATAACTTTGAAAAACTCTCTGAAAAATAGAAGTGCATCAAAAGGAAAAGCAACAAGAAATTGATGAAATCTAGAAGCTTAAGAATTTGTTGGAAGAAAAGGAACAGGTAATTGAAAACTTCACAAAGGAAAAGACAATCTCGATGCTTTGTTAGGAGCAAGAATGAGATCTGAGAAACATGGACTTGGTTTCACCACACAAAAATCTTTGAAAAATAAATCTTGTGAAAAGGAAGAAAAATCTTCAAAAACTCCATTGATAAAATTTGTTAAAAGTGCAAGTCCAGAAAACAACAATGAACAAGTGTCAATTAATACATTTAAAACTCTCAAAAATAGAAAACAAAAGAATGTTTATAACCAAAAGAAGCAAAACAGGTCGATACCAATCAACCACAAGATGAAAGCTGTTGTTGAGTCGACACCAATCCAAAACAGGTCGACCTGTCCAACTCTGAAAATCAACAATCAGCTAAACAAAAAATCAAACAAAAGCTTGAAAAATAATAAAAACACAAAAGGGAACTTTTATGATAATTCTTGGACATCCAAGACAACACATCAATCTGATTGGATCAACTCTTGGAATCATTGGTATCACAATTCTTATTGGTACCATTCACAATTCTTTTATCCAAATTTCCAAGATACCAACAGAATCCTTGGTTTGAATTTCCATACATGAATGATCATGCCCAATTTCATAATCTTCATGCTCATGAAAGAAAGAACACTGGTATTTTCATTCCAAAAGGAAATGTTAGATTGACAAAAAGAAAAATCACTTCTGAAACCAAGGAAATGCAAAAAACAACTCAAATATGGATTAGAAAAGATCTATTGCCTTTACTCAAACAAACTGATGGTCCCAACAATGTTTGGGTACCAAATCTTTTCTTCTCTGATCTGATTTTGCAGGAAGGTCGTGCACCCAACTCCAACACTTGGTTTCTTGATAGTGGGTGTTCACGACACATGACTGGAGACAGAACAAAGTTCTCATTTTGATTGATTGAAAAGAGGGAGTATCTGTCACATTTGGAGGTAAAAATAAAGGGAAAATCCTTGGATTTGGAAAGGTGGTAAATCCTCCTCAAACTCAATTGAAAATGTGCTGTTAGTTGATGGCTTGAACTATAATTTGTTGAGTATTAGCCAACTATGTGACAAAGGTCACAAGGTTGTGAAAAAATACAAATACTGTTTCGTACGTGATGTAACTCCTATGCCACATAATGGATGTAGACCCCCTAAAAAAAGACGTGTATAGAAATAAGAATTGAACGAATTTCAAGAGAAATAAATGATTCAATAATCTAATCAAATAACAATAATATATTATTATGGTTCGAGAGGAAATAGCAGGATCCACTCGAACACTACAGTGGAAGTGTGTTGAATCAAGAATAGACAGTAAGCGTCTTTATTATGGGCGTTTCGTTCTGTCCCCGCTTATGAAAGGTCAAGCCGATACCATAGGTATCGCTATGCGACGGATTTTACTTGAAGAAATAGAAGGAACATGTATAACACGTGCAAAATCTGAAAAAGTACCACATGAATATTCTACGCTAGTGGGTATTGAAGAATCAGTACATGAAATTTTAATGAATTTGAAAGAAATTGTATTGAGAAGTAATCTATATGGCACTCGAGACGCATCCATTTGCGTCAAAGGCCCCAGATACATAACAGCTCAAGATATTATCCTACCACCCTCTGTAGAAATAGTTGACACTACACAGCATATAGCTACCCTAACAGAGCCTCTTGATTTGTGTATTGGATTACAAATCCAAAGAGATCGTGGATATCGTATGAGACCCACAAATAACTCTCAAGATGGAAGTTATCCTATAGATGCTGTATCCATGCCTGTTCGAAATGCGAATCATAGTATTTATTCTTATGGGAATGGAAATGAAAAACAAGAGATCCTTTTTCTAGAAATATGGACAAATGGAAGTTTAACTCCTAAAGAAGCACTCCACGAAGCTTCTCGTAATTTGATTGATTTATTTATTCCTTTTCTACATGCAGAGGAAAAGGACATTAATTTCGAAGAAAATAAAAGCAGATTTACTTTACCCCTTTTTACCTTTCATGATAGATTAGCTAATCTAAAGAAAAACAAAAAAGAAATTGCATTGAAATGTATTTTTATTGACCAATCAGAATTGCCTTCCAGGACCTATAATTGTCTCAAAAGGTCCAATATACATACATTATTGGACCTTTTGAGTAACAGTCAAGAAGATCTTATGAAAATTGAATATTTTCGGATAGAAGATGTAAAACAGATAGTGGACATTCTACAGAAGCATTTCACAATTAATTTACCTAAGACTAAGTTTTCATTTTAAATCTATCACAATTACTTCATCTTTTTTCTCTATTTTATAAAAAAAAAAGTTTATATTTTGAATATAAAAATATATAATATAAAAAAAATAATATAAAAATATATAATATAAAAAAAGAAGAAATTTTTGAATCTTAAGCACAATCCGTATTGAGAAAGATTAAAAATAATGTATCTAGGGAAGATTCAGTTTGAATCGACTATTCCCTAGATACCTACGCGCAGTATTTCACGGTTGAATCAATTTAAAAAAGACCTAAAGTAAGGGATTTATCAATAGGTAATGTTGCTCCAATACCTAACCAAAGAGCTACTGCGGTACCGATCAAAAAGACTGTTGTAGCTACTGGACGACGAAATGGATTTTGGAATTTATTGACATTCTCCAAAAAAGGTACTGTTAATAATCCCGCAGGTACTGAAACCATTAAAAGAACACCCAACAACTTATTGGGTACTGTGCGAAGTATTTGAAATACGGGAAAGAAGTACCATTCGGGTAATATTTCCAAAGGAGTTGCAAATGGATCTGCCGGTTCACCAATCATTGAGGGTTCTAGGACCGCTAAGCCTACGTTACATGCTATAGTACCCAAAATAACTACTGGAAAAATATATAAAAGATCATTGGGCCATGCGGGTTCTCCGTAATAATTATGTCCCATCCCTTTAGCCAATTTAGCTCTTAATACAGGATCATTCAAGTCAGGTTTCTTTGTTATTGGGATAGGTGAATTCTTATGTTTCCACCCCCCGAAGGAACCGGACATGAGAATTTTTCATCATCCGGCTCGAGCAAGAATCAAAGGAATGACAGAAGTAGATCTATATCAAATCTATATTTCATCCATATCTACACATATATAGTGACTCTATGTAAGAAAATATTTATCGAACCCCACTTTCCGGAGTTGCAACTATTCATTGGCAAGAATTAAGTTCTTACAGGTAAATGCTCAATATCCAAGTAGGCTTAAATTTGATCATGATCAAGTGCTTTTTGGATTATCTCAATCTTGTGATTGGTATTTATTCTCACAATATCGTGAGTCTTCTTATAAATACAAAGAATTTACTTGTTACTAATACAGTCTAACCTCTGTTCTTCCTAGATCCCTTATTTCACTCCGATAGTATCATGGATCTGGATGGATGCAAAGGAATGGATGCATTTCCATACTATAAAATATAAATAAGTAAGTAGAATAGATAGAACATAATCCAGATTATGCCACATCATCTATTTTACGGGATCTTACGGAGCCTGCCCATGCATGACATGGATTCGGGTATGATCATGGAAAAGATTCTCCTCAAGCGAACCAGCCTATCTTCCGCTACGTAAGGGAACTCGCGCGTGATTGGATGCGGAGACATTTGGTTGTGAATTCCAAGTGGCGGATAAATCATATATTCTGCATGGCCCAATCAATAGTTCAAGTCACACACTCCCATAATCCATCTTCTCTTCGGAGGATCACTTCAACTATTCATATCAAAGTATCAAATAAAGAATACTTCGGAGTTGAAGGAAATATCCAAAATAAATGTCTTTTTTTTTCAATAATCCATATTTGTAGCATGCGATACTATTGTTCCTTTCCGAATAATATAGGATCGATTACAATATCTATGATCTGTCTTCTTTAGTTATAAGGACCTGAAATACCTTGCTACGTATCATGAGAAATGCATTAAATAAATACAGCAGTAAGAAGAGGCAATACAAAAGTGTGTAAACTATAAAAACGACGGTCAAAGTGGATTGACCACACTAGCACTTCGCGTAATAACTCTACCAAAGGCGAGCTATTACAGGAATAGCTTCAGGTACGCCTGTCACAATTTTGACTGCCCCATAACCATTTGGTCCAAGTAAGGAATAACCAGTTACACCAAAAGATGCAGTCAATACAGCGAGAACTACACCCGTAACCCAAGTTAATTCGCGAGGTTTTTAAATCCGCCTGTGAGATACACACGAAATACGTGCAAAATCATCATTGAACCATCATACTTGCTGACCATCGATGAATGATCGGATTAACCAGCCAAAGTTGGCCTCAGTCATATGTATTGAACAGAGGAAAAGGCCTCTGTAACAGTTGGTCGATAGAAAAAGTCATAGCAAAACCCCGTACTTGTACTAAAAAACAAGTAGTGTGATCCCCCCTAAACAATAAAATATGTTGCGTGAGGAGGAACGTATTTACTAGTTATATCATCTGCAATCGCCTGAATCTCGAGACGCTCTTCGAACCAGTCATATACTTTATGAGATAGGTAACCCAAGGGAACTCCCACCCCCCCCCCCCCGAGAACCGTATATGAGAATTCATCTCGTACGGCTCAAGCAAAACAACAAATACTGTTTCAACGGATAGTAATAGAAATTTGAAACTTTTTAGCCACTCGATTCAATCTACCCACTCGATTCAAAACCCAGTATTTGCAAAATAATTGATTCCTCAACTGAAAAAATAAATTTTTTGGGAAGAGAGAAAATAATGTCTACATGATTAATCTTGATAAAAATTTTGCTGAAAACATTTGTTTAGTTGTAAATAAAGATGAAATTGCATGGACATGGCATAAAAGACTTGGTCATGCAAGTTTCAATACAATAAACAATCTTTTAAGGCTAAATCTAGTTAAAAGACTTCCTGAATCTTTTCCAAACATTGAAAATCAACTTTGTGGGATATGTGCTTAAGAAAAACAAACCAAAAATCTTTTAAAACCTTCAATGATGTACTCATATCTAAGCCACTAGAATTACTTCATATGAACCTTTTTGACCAACAAGGATCCTTAGTCTTAGTGGCAAAAGATATGGCTTTGTCATCATTGATGATTTTACTAGATACACATGGGTTATTTTCTTATCCCACAAGAGTGATGCTTGTCTAGAATTCAGGAACTTCTGCACCTCTGCCTTAACAAATTTTTCACATAAAATAAAATCCATTTTGACTGATTATGGGGAGATTTGAAAATAAACATTTTCTGATTTGTGTGCTGAACTAAACATTTTACACTGATTCTCTTCTCCCAGAACTCTAGAACAAAATTGAGTTGTGGAAAGGAAAAATAGAACACTTGTGGAAATGACTAGATCCATGCTCTTGGAAAGTAAACTGCCCAAATCCTTCTGGGCTGAAGCTGTAAACACAGCAAATCACATTCTAAATAGCATTGGTCAGACCAAAAATCAGAAAAACCCCCTATGAACTGTTGAAAAATAAAAAGTCCATCTTTGTCTTACTTTAAAGTCTTTGGTTGCAAATGCTTTGTACATAACAACAATAAAGAAAAATCTTGATAAATTTCATGCCAAAAGTCATGAAGCCATTTTTCTTGGCTATTCAGAAATTTCTAGAGCTTTTAGAGTGTACATTCTCAAAATAAAATTGTGGAAGAATCTCCACATGTATTTTTAATGAAAACTCCTTCTCAACTGATGATTTTACATCTTGTAGGATTCCTCACAGAAAAGATGGATTTTATTGTTGACTCTTCACACAACTGTTGAGAAAACAAAGATTCTCTTGAAACTCTAGACAACCATTCACCTACCACAAGTGGATCAGGTAATATTGTTCCAGACTTGAATGCACCTCAAGAGGTAATTCCTGAAAATAGATTCTTGAGACATCATCCAATTGAGAATGTAGTTGGTATGTGCATGATAGAGTTAGAACTAGATCATCCTTTTTGAATGCAATTCATGAAGACCCACTAGCACTAATTTCCAAATTGACCCAAGTTAATTGATGAAGCTCTAATGAGTGAAGATTGGATCAATGCCATGCATGATGAACTTCATCAATTTGACAGAAATCAAGTGTGGGAATTAGTACCTAGACCTAGTGACCAATCTATTATTGGCACTAGATGGGTATTTAGAAATAAACTGAATGAAAATGGTCAAGTTGTTAGGAATAAAGCTAGACTAGTTGCCAAGGGGTACAATCAAGAGTTTGGTATTGATTTTGAAGAGTCATATACCCCTGTAGCTAGGCTAGAAGCTGTGAGGATATTCCTTGCTTTTGCATCATCTTGAAATTTAAAGTTTACCAAATGGATGTCAAAAGTGCCCTATTAAATGGATACATCAAAGAAAATGTTTTTGTAAACAACCTCCAGGTTTTGAAAATGAAAAATTTCCTGATCATATTTTCAAACTTCATAAGGCTCTTCTTAAGCAAACTCTAAGAGCTTAGTATGACCGTTTGAGTTCATTCTTATTGGAGAAAGGATACACACGAGGTAATGTTGATCAAACTCTGTTCACAAAAATAGTAAATAAACAATAATTACTGTCCAAATTTATGTTGATGACATAATTTTTGGATCCACAAATAAAGGTTTGTGCACTGAATTTGCTGACCAAATGCAAACTAAATTTGAAATGAGTTTAATGGGTGACTTATAATTCTTTTTGGGACTGCAGGTTAACCAACCAGTGAAGGGATCTTCATAAGTCAAACAAAGTATGTCAAAGAACTTCTGAAAAGGTTTAACTTTCAGAACCTCAAGCACTCAAGCACACCATTGCGGTAAATGTAAAACTTGAAGAAGATTCACTTGGTCAGTAGACCCCAAACATACAGAGGTATGATTGGATCTCTACTTTATCTTACTACTTCTAGACCTGATATTCAATTCAGTGTATGCTTGTGTGTAAGGTTTCAAGCTAATCTTAAGGAAAGTCACATGCTAGTTGTCAAAAGAATCTTTAAATATCTTGTTGGAACATGTGAACTTGGCATTTGGTATCCTGTTGGTTGTAAATTAGATTTAATTGCTTATTGTGATGCTGATTATGCAGGTTGTAAGCTTGATAGAAAAAGTACAAGTGGCTTGTGTTTATATCTAGGTGGATGCCTAATTTCTTGGGCTTCTAAAAAGCAACACTCAGTTGCTCTATCCACTGCAGAGGTTGAGCATGTTGCAGCTGGTTGTTGTGGCACTCAAATCTTTTGGATGAAACACCAGCTCCTAGACTATAATCATGAGTTAGGATGCATTCCCATCTTATGTGACAACACTAGTGCTATCAATTTGTCTAAAAACCCAATTAAGCATTCACGCACAAAACACATTGATAAGACATCATTTCTTAAAAGATGAGGTGGCTAAGAAATCTTTTGAACTTATTTTCATTGAAACTGAAAAACAAATTGCTGACATCTTCACTAAACCTCTTCCAGAAAACAGATTTTCATCCTTAAGGAGAGAGCTTGGGTTATGTAAATGTCCTCATTCTCCCTGACCTCTCTATCATTGGGTTCAGTGTTGTGTGTGTCCTTGTTCGGGCACACTCTGAGGGGGAGTCATTGCTTTATGATGTAAATATTTCCTTCTTTTTACATTCTTCTATCCATCTGCATTTCAAATAAAACACTTCAATTTCCTTTTGCAAATAAATTCTTCTGTCTCACATTGCATTGAAATTATTGGTATATCAAATGTGATTTGAAGAAGGACAAGTTAGGCTTGTCTGGACACTTTCACTATGTGTGAGTACATGTCTCCGCCAAGTATCAAGAGTCATATATGCAATTGTTGAGGGGAGTCTTCTTTCAAAACTTTGATTCTCCTTATCTTGATGAAGAATTTATGGGATCAACAATTCAGGGGAGTTAAAGAATTCATAACTCATTTGTTTTACATAAATTCAAGATCAATTCCTGAGTTATCACAACTCCCATTCATGATATGCTCATTAATTTTGTCAAAGAAATTCCAGGATGAATTTTTGACTGATCTACTACATCTTTACAGTCAGTTCTCAACTATATTCTACAATCCTATAGTATTTGAATCTCTTTCAAGACTTGAAGTTCATATGTGCATTGAATTTGGACATCTCTTTTACAACTGTTCTGGGAAAAGGCTGCTCTCAGTTTCATAATATTCTCCTTAAATCCATCATTCAACAGAGCAATGGCACAAATACTGAGAAACTACAAATCTTCACATACAATGAAGCGCATGTATGTCATGAAGTGTTTTTTGCTATCTCTGTTCAAAGGGGTTAAACAAAATAAAAAAATAATAAAAACAAATTTATGACAATATTGATGATACCAAGTAACGGAAATATTGGCGTCTGATAAACGTATATTTAATGTCAAAAGTTATCATTTGCCCCTTGAAACTGGATAATGCAAATCTCTAGTAACCAGGGACTATGGTGTGTAAAAAGAATTAGTTCTTGTGTGAACAAATTTACTACATTTGATAGTTTGATTAAAAAAAAAAGGTGTCCAAGGAGAATCAATCAAAACAGTCAACCTTGCCCCACCTCAGTTTTCTTAAGTCCGTTTAATTTCATCACCACTGACTTCAATCTAAAATAAATTTTCATTACTTTGGATTAGAAGACTATGAAAGTTTGTCCTTGACAGTATTGAATGTCCTATATCATTCAAATTGTCATTTCAGTGTTTCATCTCAATTAATGAACATATCCTGTAGGTTGTTGTTTATCACTTGGGTTAATCATGGACTTTTGTTGAGAAATGACAAATGACTTCTTTGCATCTTAAAAATCTTGACAAGTTGATTCTATATATCTTTCATCATTATAAAGTTTTTCACTCCAAAAATTACAGTACCTATTGTTAGTTTTGACTAATCAGGTCGACACAGTCTTATTCATGTGTCAACACAATCTCTGGTCAGGTCGACACAGTCATCTCCTGTGTCGACACATCTTCACGTAGTTTTCTTCCTTACCCTCTTTAGCGTAAATGTTCCGGCGGCACACCTCACCTCTTCATCTCCTTCGTAGGACCTTTTTATATGCCCTTTTGCATAGGTCAACGCAGGCCCCATTTCATACCCCCATAGCCAGGCGATTTCTCTTGTTCCCGCCATCTTCTTCCTCCTCTCCACCCTCTCTCATCTTCTTCCTCTCCTCTCTGCTTGCATGATGCCTCCCAAGCAGACTCCACGTCGAGGCGCCAGGTCTAGGGCTACTGCCCGTGGGGTTGTCATTGACGAACCCCCCACAGAAAGAAGGAGTAAGCGCCACCATGATCCGGCTCAGCAACAGGGTCTGTCTTCACCCTCTCCTACTCCCTCCAAGCGAGGTAGGTTGTCTTCTTCTAGTCGTGGCAAATCTGTTAGAGTGACTCGTCATCCTCAAGGAAGATTCTAGTTGATACTTTAGAGGAATCCTCCTCCACCGCATCTGGGTCTTCCAATTCTTCTGAGGCTACACCCTCCAAGTTAGTCACTGGAGGGAAATCCATTCTCAAGCCCAGGGCTGTTGATTTGGATGATGACATTTTGCCAGTGCATTCCCTGATGTCTTCAATTTCTTCAAGTTTCAAGGCTGGCTGCCTTTTACCTCTGAATTTCGCACCTTTTATCCTAGATTGGTGCAAGAGTTTTATATGAACTTGACTGTTCTGCCAGAGGGTTATCAGTCTGAAGTGAAAGGGCTCTCCTTTGTCTTATCCACTGAGCTAGCTTCTACATTGTTTAAAGTTCCTGATGAGGGAGAAGATTATCATGACTTTGAGTTTGATTTGCATGAAGCATATACTTTACTCACTGGTCTCCCTCATGATGCATCAGACTCTAGGCAAACCTATGTCACTCGATTCAACACAAACACCTTCCCACCTGTTCTTAGGTTGATTCATCACATTCTCACCACAATTATCACCCCACAGGGTGGTGGAAGGGACAGACTCACAGACATTCAGAGGTTTGTCATTTACTGCATGAAAAAGGATATCAAAGTTAATTTGCATGTATCATATACCAAATTTTGTCAGAAACAACTAGGAAGGATCTTCATAGATCACTGCCCTATGCTGCTCATCTGACTGTTGTATTTAAACACTTTGGTGTGTCTTTTGAAAATGAGTGAGTTCAGTCCATTCCTAAATCCAACATTTACTATATGAAACACTTGCAAAAGTTTATGGGTTTTCGGATTGAGGGTGATCAAGTCAGTAGGGGACCAGTTATTGAGGCACCTACTGCACCTGAAGGAGAGGATCTTCCACCTGCTGCACCTGAAGGAGAGGATCCTCCACCTGCTATTCAGTCTCCACAGCCTGATCAAGAGGTTCACCCCCATCTGATGTTGGAGTCCCACTTCCTCAGGATATACCTCAATCACCCACACTGCATGGTTCTTCTCCACTACTTCCTGATGTGGATCCCCCATCCTCCCTTCCTCCATTTACTGGTTCAGCCTCTACTTCAACTGGTGGACCTTCTGTTCCATCAGAGTTGTACACATTTCTTGAAGGCAAGTTTGGCACTATCACTTCTTCTATACAACAAATGGCAGACAATTTTGAGCTTCGTATTCAAAGGTTGGAAAATTCAGTCAATGGTCAGTTCATCAAGCAGAAAGAGTTAGTAGAACATGCCACACATAGATTCAACAGGCTCATTGGCACCTTGGGAGATAGTTGTGGCCAACTGAAAGATCTCCAAGACAAGCTTGAAATAGTTCTTCAAGGGATTTTAGCTAATACTCAGAAAGGTCTATTCAATAGTCAGGAAACTTTTTCTCTCAGGAAACTTTTTCTCAAGTGTCAAAGACTAGACTCTCATTTGCGACATAGTTGATGATATGGAAGGTAGAAGAACCTGTTAGCCCATGTTGATCAAGAAATGACAACTCTCAAAAGTGAGCTTTGCAATTTTAATAGACATGGCACTGTTGCAAGTTCTTCTTCAGCCTCCCAACCTGTGTCAGCTGATTTCAGTTCCTTTCAAGCCAACATGTATGACAACTCTCAACGAATGGAAGAACTGCTACATACTCGTTTGGCAACCATGCAAACTCAGCTAAGATCAAACTTATCTGCTATGGAGACCAAGATGAAGTCTATAGAGTCTCTTTTACTTCCTATCCCTCCTCTACCTCCATCTTCTTGATGGATGTCTTGTTCTGATGATGTCAAAGGGGGAGAAGGGTTTTTTCATTTTGTGAAAGGAAGCTTGTCTGCAAATACTTTTTGGATGTATGCAAATACTTTTTGGATGTAAATGTCATATCTTGTATGGTTCATTTTGGAAAGACATGGTTGTTAGTAACATTTTGTTCTGGTTGTGATATTTGTCATATGTTGTTAAATCTTTTTCAATGGCATTTGATGAAGTTAATGAAGTTGTTGAAATTCATTGTTCATTGTCATTCAGTGTATGTGCTTGGATTCTGTGAAATAATGGTTTAATATCACATCCTTAAGAAAAATAAAATTTCATGTTGACTTAATGTTGCCATCCTCAAAAAGGGGGAGAATGTTGGGTTGAGTGCGGTTTTGATGTATTTCTCCTCATAGTTTTGATGATGACATGTTGTGATTTTAATGCTTAATGGGTGGAACATGTTACATACATCATTTATGAAATAACAATGCTCAAAAAGCATGTTTCAAATACCTTACACCTCATACTTTGATGATAATACCTTGTACTAATGTCTTATGTGTTAAATTCTCAGGGATATACAGGCTTTATCATGGTAGTGTGGACACACCCATTGATGGTGTCGACACTGGGTCATAGTCCCTGAAGCATTTTCATGAAGACAGGGTCAAGTTTGTCGACACAGTCCATGGTCGTGTCGACACTAGACCCAGCTTCCTGGAGATCCATTTGTCTGAATGGGACAGTGTGTCGACACAGTCAGTGGTCATGTCGACACTAGACCCAGTATCCAGAAGACCTTCTTTGCTCAATTGGGACAGTGTATCAACACACTCAGTGGTAGTGTCAACACACTCCGGCTGAAATCTCAACTTATGATTTATTTGGACACGTGGCTGCCTAGGGTTCAATGGAATCCATCTTGGATCATGTGCCCACGCACTCCAAGGGTACCATTGGACATGTAGGGCTATAAATACCCCATCAATCACCCCCCAAGCTGTGAGAGACCTCCAGAATATTCCAGCAAGAGCCTTTGGCGGCAAGAAGAGGAATCTTCCGCTCCTGCTCCTGTTGTTGTTGTGATGATCCATCTGCATCCCTTGACAGCACAAGAGATTGAAGGAGAGCTTTGGAGAAGGAGCTGAAGCATCTCTCAAAGGAGCAGATCCAGCAGAAGTCAGCAGTTGAGGAGAATCTGAAGGAGACTCAGAAGCAATTGAAGCAGAGTATCGCCCAGTAACTCAAAGCATCAACAAATCTCCTCAATTCAACCTTCTGCAAGGGATCTCCATTGAAGAACATACTCTGTATCTAATTCTCTTAACTCTGAAAGTGTTCTTCTAATTCATCCATGGGAATTGTGCATAAAGTGTTGCACAAGTCTCTGTGAATGAATCTGTCTTGAATCAGATCATTGCTAAAGGATCTGATTTATGTTGATCTTGATCTAGCTTGTGGTTTGTGAGCTATTGTGCTCAGTTGTGTTGAGTTGAATACTTTGTGTGTTTTTGAGCAGGTGTGCTCAGTTTCTGGAGCGGTTGTGCTCTAGAGTTGGTGTGTGAGTTGTTGAACTCAAGTGTGTTGGAGTTGTCAAGCTCCAGTGTGAGTTGTACTCTTTTGAGTAGTGGAGCCTCACTGTGTGAGGGGTGGATGTAGGAATCACTAGTGTGATATCCGAACCACCTAAGAATCCTTTGTGCAGTGGTTTGATCTACTTGTCTTAGCTAGATGCTTGCATAGGATTTCGAACTCACACTAATTGTTGAATTGCTTCACACATCTTCCAAACACACTCACTCTTCAGATAAACAAATTGTCTATGTGAATAGATCTTTGATTAGAAGTAATTTTGAATTACTCAAGCTTCCACATTAATTGGGTAAGATCTATTCAACGCCCCCCCCCTTCTAGATCTTATCCTTCCACATATTCGATCCTACAGGACCATAGTTCGGCCAGACTACGACGGTTACTGTTGTGGTTACTTGTGTTCTTGCCCCCACTCTGACGAGACGTGGATGTAGCAACCTGGATTTTTGAGAAAAATAAAAAATTAAATAATAAATTAAAAACTCAGCTAAAGGGATATTCAATGAAAAGAGCATTAAAAAACTCATTAAATGGAAAAGAGTAATGGGCTTTGCTTAATGGATGCTCTAGAACTTATTGGGTCAAAATATGAATTTAGAAATAGTAAATAAAAAGAAAATACCCTAAATTTGGAGTCTTAATATCTCCGAAATAGAAAAGGACTCCTTAAGCATTAAAAGAGGCAATAGGAGATGGAGTTGGATTCCTAAGCCTACCCCTTATGATTTAGCACGAATTTAGATCCCATCCTAACCTAAATAGAGGTTGGAAAGCAAGAAAGGAAGGTTAGAGTTAGGAAATCTCGTAATTAAAGAGCAATTAGAATAGAAGTAGGAATAGGAACCTATACATGCATAAATACATCTCTTAAACCCTCTTGGCCGACCCTAGCTCGTTGCCAAATGTTGTTGGACGTGGAGAAGAGGCCAAGGAGGAGAGGATCTCATGGGGAGAAGGAGTTCTTGGAGCTTCTTCCTCGTTCTTGGAGATTTTAACCCTAGAAGACAAATCGAGTCAAAGGTAGGCATTATCACAAGCAAACTAAATCAAATCCATCTATATGTAGTTCCAATCACCAGGAACAAAAGCCCTCTTGTTTCATAATTTTTCATTGAGCCAATCTTTTGTTCTTGATTTTAGAAGTTCTACAAACATGATAACTCTAAGTCATCATGTTTGAATCATATCTCCATGTACACTTGATCCCATGCTACGAAATTTTTACTGTAGACACTTCATGTTGTTAGGGATCTTTTGCCCCTGAAAGCCCTAATTTTTGTTGAGCATATTGCTCGAATTAAATCAATCTTGCTCTCTGTATCATGTTCTATGTTACTCATTATTGTTAATGCTCCAACCATGTTCAAACCATGTTCAAACCATGCTCTCTCTCTAATTCCTATTTACTGGAAGTACTCTCGCATGTCTAGTTTCATTTGTCACTGGTTTCAAGATTTTTCATCGTGTATACAATTAGTTATGATTTTTGAACAACCCTATATCAAAATCTGATATTTCTGGACCGCAATCCAAGATAAAGCAGAACTCTGTCAGACTCAGGCCATGGACCTGAGAATGCGACAGCCCGATAGGTCGCGTTCTTAAGCCCGTTGCAACGCTTTCCTTGTCGCGTTCACACGCGACAGCCCGATAGGTCGCGTTCTCAAGCCCGTTGCAATGCTTTCCTTGTCGCGTTCTGAACGCGACAATACCCTACGTCGTGTTCTAGCCTTCTGTCCTGGCAGCCTTGTCGCGACCCTTTTCAGGCCCTGTCGCGATCTGCCCTGACCTTGTCGCAACCCTTACTGTCCTATGTCGCGTTCACAAGATTTTTAATGAAAACCCATATTGAATGCTTTAAAATACATATTCACGACCTCTTTTCTATCCATGATTTCTCTTACACATGCACACACATGAACCATCCATATATGGCTGAAATCTGGCATAACATATCTCATAATGTATCTAGTAATTTATTGCAATAAAGTATATTAATTGCCCTATTTTAAAGGACTTATATTCGTTTCTTGCGTTGTTTACATACTAATATTGACGTTCCACTGTTCTAGAATTCCTCTAGAACGTCGAGCACCTATTTTTATATACACACTTTACTTGGCTTGTGGTGAACTCTCCGTCGGATATTCCTTTTGTCGGACTAGTGAACCCTTGCACAAGGCCTTCGTAAGACTCCTCTGATCATGGATTCCCACATGGTCGACGAGCCGGTTGTACCCTAACACCCATTACACCTTTAGGGATCAATATGATCCAAACGGCTATTAGAAGATCGCTCTTACCTTGAATTACGTCGGACCTCTGGACTTGTGCATAACATGGCCAGTGAGAAGATCGTGAATTCCACCTGACTGCCAATACGACGTGCATGTGTGCAGCTGTTACTATCGCCTGTTTACTAGTTGTTTTACGTGATGTACCCTTTGCTCTCATCTATACTCTACTCGCTCGTCTATTCACGTTCTCTCTATCATCTCGTCAATTCATCTAGTGCTCTTAACTATTCTTGGTACTCTATATTGGCCATTGACTGATTGTCTAAAGATACAATATAACCAATGCCTGGCAATATATAAAGGGTCCGATCTGGTCTTGGGATGTGCGCCCAAAAGTGCTAGTGCCCATGGGAGTTAAATGATCAGAGTGTTTGGCATTACACTCAAGTGCTATCTATCTCGACTATCTATATGACAATCAAAACACAAACGTGCTATACTCTCTCGATGTCTAGAATGACAAACAAGTGCTATACTGTCGTGCTGTTATTATACTTGTGCTAGTTGTGCTATGGCCATCCTACTATTCGTTCTATACTCGATACTTGTGCTATTTTTGGAAACTATACTCGATCTCGTGCTATTGTGCTATCCTGTTACCTGTTGTGCTATCTCTTGCTATATTTTGACTCTCTTGTACCTGCTATCTTTAGATACTCTGCCATTAAATGAGTTAATTATTTAAAGCCTGCTTGAGCCTACTGGGTGTTATCGCTCAACCTACATTATTTGATGTTGTGTTCTCAGGTGAGACCGAGGATGACACATACACTCACGAGGAAGGGAATGACCAAGAGTGAAGCAGGAGTACCCTCGAGTCATTATGTTATCTTAGAGTTGTAGTTAGTTATTTCCTTTTATTGCAATGTAATTGGGCCCTATAGAATGGCTCTGATATTAGTGGTTGTTACTAGACATTTAAAAAGTTATTAATGAGAAAGATTTGCTTTAGTATTATTCAATGTGCAATGGTTTGATGTCTAGTATTCGCTCTATACCTTTTTCTTGCAACTGCCTTCGCGCTCCGATATTCCGCGTCGGGGCGTGACAGTGGAGGTCTAGACCAGGGTCGAGGGTAAGACGTCAGTAGACACTCTTGATCGGTTGACCAGTGGTAGTGGTTTCCGTAGCTAGTGTCTCTTGTCTAGGTAGGGTTCTTCTGTTTATGTTTCCAACCGTGTGGTGGTCACAATGTGCAGGTCGTAGTTTTCGACCGCAGTGTCTTTCCATATCGTCGCTAGTTTGCTAGGTTTGCTTCCACACTTTTTTGTGTAGCTTAGAATATATATATAACTGTTGTTGTTTACTTTGATTATATATATTCTTTCCCGCCTGTTAGAGCCAGTAGGAGATTGGTAGTCCCTACTAAGCTTCTGTTATGAAGCTCATCCCCTCTTTTTCCTGGTGAGACTTCTCAACAGCGGCAGGGTGCACGTCGGGCAGAGGAGGCGGGGCGGTAGTCGTCGTCCCCGTAGCTAGCAATGGTATCCCCCTTCAGTTGTACTTCACCCTCGAGGTATTCCTCTAAGGGCTCTGTTATCTGTTCTTCCCTTCTTTACTTGTACTCATTGTGTGTTGGGACTATACCTAAAGCGATACGATGCAGTCTCACTCTTCCTTCTACTTCCGCATGTGTGCTCCTAGTTCAGTAGTTGATGTTTATTTTCTTTATATATTCTGTTAGACTTGTATTATAGCCCTTCTGGGCCCCCGGATCCATGGGTGGCAACTATAAAAATCGGGTTCTCGGGGTCATTACAATTGGTATTAGAGAGAGAGTCTAACAGGACTTGTAGCAGATTTAAACTGCAACAAGAAGTCCCAACAGTAGTACAAGTACACTGCTAGCCGCTCGCGTTAGTGTCGTTAACCTTGTTGGTTGTGTGTCGTGCAGGATATGGCTCCGCGCATGCATAGGCAGACTAGAGAGCTGATGGAGCCGTAGGGTGAGTCAGATATGCCAACGCTAGGTCATGTTCAAGAGGATGTGTCAGGAGAGGAGTTTGTGGCACAGCCCCAGGAGGCAACAACAGCAGGCGAGCAGCAGCAGCAGTGGTACCAGCCCCACCACAATAGTATGTGGATTGGTTCCCCATGGCCGAGCAGTTCTTCAGGGCCATGCTTCAGGGGACATGGCAGCAAGGGCAAACGGCAGCGGGAGGTCAGCCGCCAATACCTCCCCCAGAAGTACCAGAGCAGCAGATAGATCCACAGGTAGAGCAGCCAGTGATTCAGCAGGCATCAGGTACTAGGAGTACCCGAGCCGACAAGAGGAGGACGGTAGTGTAGATGCGAGATTTGGCCCATCCCCATGTGGTTCATGGCCCAATAAGGCTTGTTTGACCATTTGTTGACTTGCCTCGGATCCCATGTAGATGGCAACATCGATTGCCGCTGACACCTTGTTAACGGCACACTCCTCGGACGTCTACTCTGGTAGACGCACTTTTTTGGATCATCCTCGCAAGGCTCATTTCTTAGCCCATTAGGCCCATTATTCAATAGGCGCAATGTTATCTCCATTAAGGTCTCCACGGTAGCTTGTGCCCTTGTCGGCAGGCCCGATTGTCGTCGCTCCATTTATGATGATAAGAGGTTGGTCACCGGACATGTTTGAGCTGCAGAATTCACTGTTGTCAAGATCTTTCGGCGACACAGTCGTATATCGCCTATACTTTTCCTGGTGCCAGCCTCTTCTGTCGTTATCTCTTGCATAGTGTGTGGTGCTTGTATGCTTGCCATTTCCGCCACCTTCCAGCTGTCTCCTGTGTTTGTGCTCGGTGCCATGCTAAATCCACTTAAATCCAACTTAAATCCAAATAATAAAACTCACATAATCTGTAAAATTCACATAAAATAAAATCCATCACCACCACTTAAACCAACGTTAACCAAGGCCATAAAAATATTAAATAATCAAATAACACAACAATTTAAATCCATAAAAATTAATAATAATTAAAATATATGTCACACATAAAACTCATAAAACCCCATAAATAAACCAACCATACCCATCAACTAGAACCCCACTTAAAATCTAAATAAAATGAACTAAATAATAAAACCCATAGCTAAGTTCCTAAAATCCACATAAAACCTATTCTTATTTAAACTAAACAACTAAATATAATTAAAAATAAAATCCACATAAAACAAAATCCAACAACAACAACAACAATAATAATAATAATACCCATCACCTCCATGCAACGTACCTAACCTACCCACATACATCCAACCCACTAAAAACATACCCAGCCATACCCATTTAAACCCATTAAAACCCATATACAATTCAAACTATTAAAAACACCCAACACCAACATAAAAAAAGCCAACACGTAACCCATTCCCATGCAAACCAAACATATTTAAATCCAACACCATACCTTATAAAATAGACCAACCTAACCACATTAATTAAACCTAAACAAATTAACCAACAACAAACCAACCCACGTAACTCTCCCCACAAACGCCACGTTCTCTCCCTCACACATCCCCAGTCGCTAAACCACACCAACACAAATGTACCCATGCATCTCCCCAACCTCACACGTGCACTCCTTCACCATTGCCCACCCATCCGCGTGACCATGCATGCACGAGAGGCACATTGCCATCTCATCACTGCATACATGCGGCCTTTAGCTAGCGCATGTCCATGCGTGATCGGCCATTTCCATCCCATGAACACACACCAGTTGTGCCGAGAACGTCCACTCCACCTCCACGCATGAGTGGCCATTTTTTTTTCTCACCTGCATACACCTCCACACATGCACACACCAACCATCTGCACGTCACCCATGCACGCGGAAAACTTCCTCGCGATAACCCTGCCGTTCTCTCAACCAGCCATGCTCGTATCTCTCTCACTCATCGCATGCGACCCGGATGCAGGCAACCACTCCCGCAGCACACCCTGGGACGGGATTTGTTGCCATCTCATCCCTCATCTCACGCACTCACACCCAGAAACGCCCACCATCCTCCTTCGGCGCCCTCATCTCCGTGAGACCTGCGCAGGTCTCTCCCACGTTTACTGCCCGCAGCCCCGCCTCTTCAGGAGGAGGCATGCGTCATAAGGACCCCGCCTCCATTCCATTAGGGGAAGGAGAGATTTTTCCATCGCGGGAGTCGCAGCAGCCCAGGAGAAACCACCTCGCGCACCACCCAGTCGGCGGGGTTTTTGGCAGTCACACACACCAACTGCAGCTCGGACTCCATCACAACATCATCCGTCACCACCTCAGCTTCCTCCTCCTCTACACTCACCTCTCCCTCGGATACGACGTCGGCATCCTCTCAACGCTGCAGAGTCGCCAGAGGAGCTCAGCTTCAAGTTACACTTCGTTGTCATCTCCCTTCGCAGAACATCATCCGGTGAACGTTACAGCGATGAGCATGCCAACGTCAGAGTCAGCACGTTACCTTGGATAAGATTTCTTCGTCACTGCATCTACATAGACAGAGACCTCCTTCTCTTCCTCCTCTCTATTTGGTTTAGCTTGCCGTCTCACATATATTACATCTTTACCACGTTACGCACACACTCACTTAGTGCATCCTTTCCAATACCCAATTTAGAGGGGTTTTTTATAAACAAAGGAGGGAGGGAAGGCGGTCATAACGTTTGGCCGTCTTCCTTCTCAAGCCTCCAACCGGTAAGACACCCCCCGATTGTGTGTATTTTTTTTATATATGTGAGCGTATGCTACCATAATTTTCAGTCTAATGGGTCTTTTGTACTTGTTTTTTTTTGCAGGAAAATTGAAGCTACACCGTGGAGCCCTCACCCTTTGGCCGGCCGAAGGAGGAGGAGTGAAGAATCCATCATCTCCACATCGAGGCATTACATGATCACATTTCCTCCGGGCAGAGGTAAAATGTCCCTGGCGAACACTCATCATTTCCCCGTTACCATTTTTTCGCCAAAATGAATATGGACATCGTCATCGAAAAATAACATCCACAAGTAGTGACTGAGGACAGAACCACTCTCTTGGAGAGGTTCTTGCACCTCCGACCACCGACGTTCTTTGGCGACTATGACCCAGATAGAGCTGAGAGTTGAACGCATGAGAGTTGGACCGTACGTTCGAGACCATGGAGTGTGACGAGGAGGATCAGGTGAGATTGGCAGTGTATCAGCTCAAGGGACCAGCCCATGAGTGGTGGAGAGTTCAAAGGTAGACACACTTCTCAGGGAAGTGATTGGATCAGGTTTCTTGGCAACGGTTCTTGGAGGTCTTCCACGGTGAGTACTTTCCTGACTATGCTCGACGTGAGAGACGAGATCAGTTTCATGAGTTGGCTCAGGGTGATATGATAGTTGCTTAGTATCATCAGAGGTTCGTCCGGTTGTTGAGGCATGTTCCCCATGTGGCTAGCAGTGAGAAGGCTTGTGCAGAGAGGTTTATTGCAGGACTGAGGCCAGATTTGCGGTGGGGAGTGACCGCTCATATGTGTGCCACTTTGGGAGTGGCAGTGGCTAAGGCCACTGCCTTGGAGAGAGAGGCCTGGCAGCCCCAGCAGCAACAGCAGCAGGGAGCAGCTTCCTCTAGGGCCACCCTGTACCAATGTCCCACTGGTAGTCATGGTAGTGCGACTTCTTCCTCTTCTTCAAGATTAGACAGTTCCGGACTGCGCTCGAGGTTCAAGCAGATGACCACTCACGAAGATGAGTGGGGCCGGCAGCAGAAGCATCAGTCGAGGTTTATGGAGCAGTCGGTCCAACTGGGAGCTGAGCAGGGTAGGCAAGACACGGTTCGTTACGCTTGTGGTTTACCAGGCCACTTTAGATGGGATTGCCCAATGGGGCAAGTCCAACAGCCACAACAGCTAGTGTAGTACACTCAGTACTTGCCGCAGTACCAATACCCTCCACAATAGCAAGCAACACGTCCGCAGCAGTAGGGGCAGTACCAGCAGCAGCCTCAGTAGTTCCAACAGTATTAGCAGCCTCAGCAGTTTCAGCCCTACCACTAGCAACAACAACAGCTTCCGTAGCACCAGTAGTAGCCGCAGCCGCTGCAGCCCTAACAAGCACCGCAGCGTGGGCGTGGTCGTGGTCATGTGATGGCTCTCACCACGAAGGAGGCTGAGGCATCAAACCTGGTCATAGGTACTTTGCCTTTCCTTGGTATAGCAACCCGTGTTCTGGTTGATCCCGGTGCTTCTCTTTGCTTTGCTTCCGAGGGGTTTTACGAGTCGCTCGTTGTCACACCCCTGAGAGGCAGTGCGACGTGATGGTTGATCTTCGGTCTGGTGATTACATGCATTCTTTTCGGTTACCTTGAGGGTGTCACAGTTAAGGTCCAGGGACACTAGTTGCCAGCCAGGTTGTACACGTTGTAGCTTCGTGACTTTGACGTCATCCTTGGCATGGACTGGTTGGAGGCTCACTCAGCTGTGGTGGATTGTCAGCAGAAGACCGTGCAATTGATATACCTGAAACCCCCGTTCTCTGCTTCCGAGGTATCTGGTATACCCGTCGACATTTTATTTCTTTCTGTAGAGCTCATCATTTGATCCGCGATGGTTGTGTAGCATATCTTGCTTCTGTTTATTCTTTGGAGCCTAGAGGGTCGTCAATTTTTTATGTACTTGTTGTTTGTGAGTTTTCTGATGTCTTTCCGGAGGATCTACCTGGGTTACCGCCTAAGCGGGAGGTAGAGTTCTCCATTGAGCTTTTGCCTAATACGATGCCTTTGTCAAAGGCACCATACCGGATGGCTTCGGCTAAGTTGCACGAGCTGAAGCACTGGTTGTTTGAGTTGCTTGAGCTGGGTTTTATCTGTCCGAGCCGTTCTCCGAGGGGAGCACCAGTGTTGTTCATGAGGAAGAAGGACAGTAGCTTGCGGTTGTGCATCAATTATAGGCTATTGAACCAGGTCACAGTGAAGAACAAGTATCCATTGCTCAGGATCGATGATTTGTTTGATCAGTTGCAGTCAACCACAGTGTTTTCGAAGATTGACTTGAGATCGGAGTACTACCAGTTGAGGATCAGAGAGTCAGATATTGGCATGACAGCTTTCCGCTTGAGGTATGGTCACTTTGAGTTCTTCGTGATGCCGTTTGGGCTCACAAACGCGCCAGAAGCTTTCATGGATTTGATGCACTGAGTGTTCAGCAAGTTCTTGGACAGGTTTGTGGTCATCTTTATAGATGACATTTTGGTCTACTCGACTTCTGGGGAGGAGCATGAGAAGCATCTGAGGATCGTGTTGGAGACGTTGCGGAGTCACCAACTTTATGCCAAGTTCGACAAGTGCAAATTTTGGCTGAGGGAGGTGCACTTTTTCAGACACGTGATCTCAGGTTCTGGTGTGGCAATGGACCCTGCCAAGGTTGAGGCAGTGTTGTCTTGGGAGTAGCCCACTTCAGTGTTAGAGGTTCGCACCTTTCTGGGATTAGCAGGCTACTACAGGAGGTTTATCCAGGACTTTTCCAGGATTGCAGAGTCGTTTACTAGATTTACCAAACTCGAGGCCAGGTTTGTTTGGATAGAGAACTGTAAGCAGAGTTTTAGGAGCTAAGGACGAGGTTGACTTCAGCGCCAGTATAGTCTTGCCGTCAGGTAGTGGGAGGTTCGTGGTCTACACGACGCTTCAAGATCAGGCTTGGGTGCAGTGCTGATGCAGCATGTGTGGTCGTTGACTATGCTTTCAGCAGTTGAAGCATAAGGAGAACTACCCTACACACGACTTAAGTTGTGGAGGCACTTTGTAAGGTGAGGTGTTTGGGATCTTCACAAATCATCAGAGTTTGCAATACATCTTCACTCAGAAGGATTTGAACTTGAGGTAGCGCAGATGGATAGAGTACCTGAAGGACTACAACCTTACCCTCTCCTATCACCCAGGAAGGGCTAATGTCGCAGCGGACGCTTTGAGCAGACGAGTTCGCTTGAGTTCATTTCTAGTCAAAGAGTGGAGGTTGTTTGAGGACCTGTCTCAAGGAGTTTTCTACCCTTCGAGGTACAGAGATCGTGTAGTGATGACCAGTTTGTCAGTTCGCCCGTCAATGTACCGTCAGGTGCTGGAGGCACAGCAGACAGATACATAGTTAGTAGGCATTTTGCAGATGCCATATGTTGAGCTGGACAAGGACAATGAGGTCAGGTTCAGAGGCAGATTGTACATCCCTTGTGATGCGCAACAGGCGTTGTTGTTAGTGGCACATCGGTCGAGGTATGCTATTCATCCTAGTTCCACCAAGATGTATCATAACCTGAAGAGGTTCTTCTAGTGGCCAGGGATGAAGAGGGGTGTAGCAGAGTTTGTCGCCCGTTGCCTTAGCTGTCAGCAGGTGAAGGTAGAGCATCAGTATCCTGGTGGTGAGCTACAGTCATTGCACGTTCCGAGTGGAAGTGGGATGACATCACCATGGATTTTGTGGTTGGTTTGCCCCATACTCCGCAGAGGCATGATATAGCAACCGAATTTTGAGAAAAATAAAAATTTAAATAATAAATTAAAAACTCAGCTAAGGGATATTCAATGAAAAGAGTATTAAATAAAACCATTAAATGGAAAAGAGTAATGGGCTTTGCTTAATGGATCCTCTAGAACTTATTTGGTCAAAAATATGAATTTACAAAGGGAGAATAATAAGAAAATACCCTAAATTCGGAGTTTAATTATCTCTAATTGGAAAGGGGTTATTAAAGCAATAAAAGTGGCAATTAGAGTTGGAATTGGATTCCTAACCTACTCCATATAGTCTAGCACGAACTTAGATACCATCCTACCCAATTAGAGATTGGAAAGCAAGAGAGGAAAGTGGAGTTAGGGAAATCTCGTAATAAGAGAAATTTGAGTAGTAGTAGGAATATGAACTTTTATTTATATAAATACCACCTCTTAAACCCTCATGGCCGGCCCTAGCTCGTGCGAAGGGGTTCTTGGACGTGGAGAAGAGGCCAAGAGAGGGAGAGAATCGAGGAGAGGAAGATCCATCAAGCTTCTTCATTTGTTCTTGGAGTTCTAAGCCCTAGAAGATAAATAGAGTCAAAGGTAGGCATTCTCATGAGCAAAATTAAATTAAAACTCGTCTGTAGGTAGTTCAACCACCAGGAACAAAAGCCCTCTTGATTCCCTCTTTTCATCGAGCAATCTTTTGATCTTGATTTTAGAAGATCTGCAAACATGATAACCCCGAGACATCATGTTTAATTAAATCTCTATGAATACTTGATCCATACTACAAAATTCTGCTGTAGATACTTCATGTTGTTAGGGATCTTTTGCCCTAAAAGCCCTAAATTTCATCAAGCCTGCTGAGAATTTAATCAATCTTTCTCTCTGTGCCACGTTCGAATAACGTTCTTGCTCATGTTCAAAACCCTTATGAACCATGCTCTCTCTCTAATTCTGATTTACTGAAGTTACCTACTTTCTCTACTTTAATTTGCAACTTGTTCGTGATTTTCATCGACTATGTAATTAGTTATGAATTTTCAAAGTACCCTGTGTCCAAAAAGTCAAGTTGGCACGCAATCCGATGTAGAATATTTTTCCCGCTCGAACTCAGGTGAAGTACCTAAGAAACATGATGGCTCGACACACCGCGTTCTAAAGCCGTCGCGACCAACATCTTGTCGTGTTCTGAACACGACAGAAATCCCCGTCGCGTTTGGCCTTCTGTCTTGGCAGCCCTGTTGCGACCCTTTTCAGGCCCTGTCGCTTTTGTTGCGATGCCCTGAGACCTGTCTGCAACTTACTGCCTACATCCCGTTCACAGGATTTTTGATGAAAACGCCTTTTTAACAGTAATACACGCAGTAAAAACACCTGTTTTTAAATGGAGCTATATGATGCTTTAAAATACATATTCACGATTCTTTCTATCTATGATTTCTCTTACCCAAGCACACACATGAACCATCCATATATGGCTGAAATCTGGCATAAAATATCTATATGGTATCTGGTAATTTATTACAATAAAGTATATTAATGCCCTATTTAAAGGACTTGTATTGTTTTCTTGCGTTTTTTATATACCGATATCGACGCTCCACTGTCTAGAATTCCTCAAGAACGTCGAACACTTGTTTTTATATACACCCTTTACTTGGCTTGTGTGAACTCTCTGTCGGATATTCCTGTTTGCCGGACTAGTGAAACACTTGCACAAGGCCTCCGTACGTCTCCTCTGATCATGGATTCCCACATGGTCGACGAGCCGGTTGTACCTAACCCCATTACACCTTTAGGGATCGATATGATCCAAACGGCTATTAGATGTTCGCTCTTACCTTGAATCACGTCGGACCTCTGGACTGTGCATAACATGGCCAGCGGAAGATCGTGAATTCCACCTGACTGCCAATACGACATGGCGATGTTGTTGCAACTGTTACTATCGCCGTTTACTCGTGTTTTACGTGATGTACCCTTAGCTCTCATCTATACTCTACTCGCGCTCACATCTTCACGTTCTCTCTACTATCTCGTCTATTCATCTAGTGCTCTTAACTATTCTTGGTACTCTTATTGGCCATGACAGATTGTCTAAAGATTACAATATAACCAATACCTGGAAATATATAAAGGGCCCGATCTGGTCCTGGGATGTGCGCCCGAAAGTTCTAGTCCTCATGGGAGTTAAATGATCAGAGTGTTTGGCATTACACTCAAGTGCTATCTATCTCGACTATCTATATGACAATCAAAAAACAAAACGTGCATACTCTCTCGATGTTTAGAATGACAAACAGAACTGCTATACTCGTCGTGCTATATTATACTTGTGCTAGTTGTGCTATGGGCATCCTGCTATTCGTGCTATACTCGATACTTGTGCTATTTTTGGAAACTATACTCGTGCTATTGTGCTATCATGTTACTGTTGTGCTATCTCTTGCTATATTTTGACTCTCTTGTACCTGCTATCTTAGATCCTCTGCCATTAAATGTGTTAATTATTTAAAGCTGCTTGAGCCTGAGATTTAAGTCCTACTAGGCATTATCGCTCACCTACGTTATTTGATGTTGTGTTGTCAGGTGAGACTGAGGATGACACATATACTCACAAGGAAGGGAATGACCAAGAGTGAAGCCAGGAGTACCTCGAGTCATTATGTTATCTTATAGTTGTAGTTAGTTATTTCCTTCTATTACAATGTGAATTGGGCCCTATAGAATGGCTCTGATATTAGTGGTTGTAACTAGACATTTGAAAAGTTATTAATGAGAAAGATTTGCTTTAGTATTATTCAATGTGCAATGGTTTGATGTCTAGTATTCGCTCTATACCTTGCAACTGCCTTCGCGCTCCGATATTCTGCGTCGGGGCATGACACATGATGGTATTGGGTGATTGTGGACAGATTGACAAAGTCAGCACACTTCTTCAAGTCAGTGCACTTCCTTCCAGTCAGAATGTCTTGGTTAGTGGACAGGCTTGCCAGATTGTACGTAGACTGAGTTGTTCCATTGCACGGAACCCCAGTTTCTATTATTTTCAACAAAGATCCGAGGTTCACTTCAGGGTTTTGGCACACTTTGTAAAGAGCTCTTGGTACAAAATTGAGAATGAGTTCAGCGTACCACCCACAGTCAGATGGTCAGTCAGAGAGGACTATACAGACTTTGGAGGATATGTTGAGAGCATGTTGTTTAGACTAGGGTGGCACATGAGAGTCGCACCTTTCGATGGTAGAGTTTGCATACAACAACAGTTATCACTCGAGCATTGGAATGGCACCATACGAGGCTTTGTATAGTCAAACATGCAGGACACCACTTCACTAGTTTGAAGTGGGTGAGAGGCAGCTTTGGGACTAGAGAGAGATGGTATCGCAGTGTGCGGACACGATCAGATGGTTAGGCAGAGGCTTCAAGCAGCATAGAGCTGATAGAAGAGCTATGCAGATGTCCTCAGGAGGCCCTTACAGTTCGACATGGGTGACCTTGTGTTCTTGCGGGTTTCACTGACCAAGGGTGTCATGAGGTTTGGTAGGAAGGGGAAGCTCAGTCCGAGATATAGGGACCTTTCCCTATTTCAGAGAGGATCGGCCGAGGTCGTGTACAGGCGTGTCTTCAGCAGAGTTGGCAAGAGGTGCACAGTGTTTTCATGATTTCCAACTGAGGAGGTAAGTTCAGATCCGTCACATGTGTTAGAATACTCACAGCTTAAGGTTGCACCGGATTTGTTAGTACCAGAGCACCCAGTTAGAGTTGTGGACGCAGAGTGCAACAGTTGCACAAGAGGCAAATCCCGCTGGTCAAGGTTGTCTGGACCCACGTTGTGGCGTGGCCACTTGGGAGCGTGAGGATGAGATGAGAGAGCAGTTCCCTTATTTGTTTGAGTGATCGGTATGTGTTGTTTCCCAGCATTAGTTTTCTTTTCGAAACGAGTTTCTTTTAATTTCGAGGATAAAATTCTTTAAGGGGGGTTAGAATGTAAGACCCGGCCCTCCTGGCCCTTGGCCCTATCCTTATGGTCACGGCAGATCCCCCCCCTGGGCGCAACATTGTCGCGCCAGAGCCAGTCGCGGACATGCTTTGGGTTGCGGCACACGTGGCTGTCGCGTTCTTGTGGCGACGGGTGGGTGGGCGTCCTGTCCTTATCGCGGCATCTGGAAGTGATGCGACTCATTTTGATCGTTCTGACGTTGTCCTTTCTATCAGAACAGCCTTGTCGGGTGTCAGGCACGTACGAGTGTCATGTGACCTGGCAGGCCGTCACTGTGGATGATTCGTTTGACCCGAAACTCTGGAGTCCCCCAAACACTGGGCTCCCTCGTGTGCGTTGGCGTGTGTGACACTGGTTGACCCTCGTTCTTGCTTCATGTTGACTCCTGTTTGATCGAGTTGACCAAGGGAGAAAGAGAAGAAAACAAGGAAACCAACAAGCAAATTAATGGGAGGCGATCGCCAGGGCCTTACCTGTGCCCAAGGTGGTGTTCTGATCGCGCCGGTGACATAGCCTCACGAGCAGTTGATGACGGGACGCCGACTTTCTTCTCTTCGGCCGGCCAAAGGGAAGAAGCTTCATGGTATCGTTGGAGGTGTTCCTGCGACAAAGAAGACTTGTTAGACTTAAGTGAAGTGTAGTAAACGTCCAGAAGCAAAGAGAAATGACCCCAAAAGGTGAGCCCGTACCAGTGCAGGCTTGAGCAGAGGGTGGCCAAGTGCTATGGACCACCCTTCTTCCTTTGTTTTTGGTTGGGAAAATCCCATTTTAGGTGTGTGGGAGTGTGCATATGTGATAAGTGTGTGTGTGTGTATAGTGAATAGCATGCAAAGCTAAGAAATGAAGAAGAGAAAGAGAAGGAGAAGAGGGAGATGATCCTCATTTGCAAGCGTTGGTGGGTTGGTGGGCTCCTCCAGCTCATGGTGAAGCCTCTTGGACACTCCAAATGATGAGTGGCAGAGAGGAAGCAAGGATGGAAGCTCTCAAGACTTGAAGTGAAATTTCTCTCTTCTCTCAAGGCATCAAGAATGGGCTCGTCCAGCATCCCCCCTCTTACTTAGAAGGCTGAAGACCTTAATATATAGGCAGTGGGGGCGGAGCTAGGGAGCATAGGGTGCTCAAGTGTGAGAAAACACACTTAAATATGTGGCAATCCAAGTAGAAAGGCTAAGCCAATGAGAGGGGGCCAAGTAGGACTTTTACTGGGTCAAGGGGGTGCCTAGGTGGCCCATTTGCCTGTTGGGAACGGGCCCCATGCATTGCTGGCCGAGGTGGGGGGCAAGTGGGAGAGAATCTCCGGCAGTTCCACTGGCCAAGTAAACCCAAGTTGACATCAATCGATGCTGCCCAAACCCATGCAGACTATAACATATGTGGACGTCAACTGGAGTCGACGTCAAGGGTGTGTGCCGTCAACCTAGAGTAAACGACAATCGATGTTGATGATAAATGGGATCTGAGGCAAGTCAACAAGTTGTCAAACAAGTCTTATTGGGCCATAGACCACGCGGGGAAGGGCCAAAATTGCATCTACAAATGCCCATCAGTGACATTCGATCTTGTAAGGGAGTGAAGCGGATTGAAAGGTTGGTGTCTCGATAAACAAAGGACACGGAGATTTGATAAAAGGGCCATCTCCGAGGATATGAATTCTAGCAAGTCACATGAAGAGTTAGGCTAGAAACAAGTGACGAATCATCTGAGAGACAAATGTGTGGGAAAGGGAGGATGATCTACCCGTGTAATTACAACTAAAACCCAACGGTAGGGTTCTCGCATGCCAAGTAGGACTTTGACTAGATTCTAGTGTGTCTGAGTCAATGGAGTCGTAATATGATAGTTGAATCAGAGAAATCTCACAACCGAAGTCGTCGGGACCCACTGACATAATCAGGACGTTTGTCCATCAGGGGGTTGCGAAGACAAAAGGGATTGATTTTACTCTCAAAGGATCATCAAAGATTCTAACTGGAATCATTGTTTAGAAAGCTGAAAGTCCAGAATTAAGCTGATGACTGGCGAAAGGTCACATGAACTCAATAAGACTGGTTGACTGAAATGATAGCTCAGTGATGTACCCGGTGGGACTGTTTGGGATTGCTTGCGGAATGGGCAACAAGGGTCTGATATCAGCTTGATAGTTAGGAAGATGGTGCTGATTTGGTTGGCCGCTTGAGCTGAGTGCCATACAGTAATTGAGGAGAAATCTCCATTTTTTTTGAGTTAGTAAGAGAATGTTAGCAGTGAAATCCAAAATGTATGCTGGTGTGGGTTCCCTATCTAAAATGCAAGTTAGAACCAGAGGAATTTTAAGGCCAAACAAATAACTGAGAGATCGCCAACCCGTCATAGTTTTTGGTAAAGGGGAACTCTGGGTTCATGGTCGCCAAGTAATTTGCCTCTAGTGACTAATCCTATGTTAGACACACATGTACAACACTCGAGGTCGCATGAGTGTTCTTTGATTTGAAGCATCACCTGTGTTTAAATATCCTGCAAAATAACTTGAAACACAAGATGAGAAATAATGGCCATATGAATAATAGAGAGCTTAAAATTTTCACCAAGGTTGACGTACAGATCGATTGCCATCAACTCATAGTTGACGTCAACATAGTGTGTCGTCTACAACAGTAGATGTCCACAGATGTTTCCGTCAAGAGTACACTGACGTCAAACGATGTTGACGTTAACCTAGCAGCGTATTAATCCGAAAAAAATAGCAATTGGGAGGCCATTAGGACTCTTTCATTTTCAACCTCTGTCTCTCTTCCTCAACTCCGAACCAGAGAACTCTTGGATGACCTGCAGTAGCTACCGTGGCCACTAGATCAACTGGAACGTCCACAAGCATGAACCTGGGTGTTTGAGCGAGGTTCTAAGACATCTGAGCACCTGACTGGACAATGGGGAGGTATGTATTGCTTGTTCTTGCTTCTTTCTTGCTGGAAATGCCCCAACCTCCTTCTCATGGTGCTTCCTAGATGTGCAGGATGTGCCCGCCTTCCTGAGCCAGGCCAGGTGCGAGCTTTCTCTTGGCTGATCAACTTGGTAAGCGCAATAACGATTGACATGAGGAGCTACATAGGAGCATGAATTTGAACTTCAAGATCATCCTGGCCAAGAACATGAAGGACAGTGGTAGGGATTTGATGCCCTGAGAGCACTCGTGGAGCGCTGGCAGCCACACACACACACATTCGTGTTCCAGGGATTCGAAGCAACCGTGCTGTTAGAGGACGTGGAGCTGTTTCTGGGCTGGAAACGCTGCCTGGAATATGACTTCATGACCCCTCTTCTCCCATGGGAAGAGATTCTGGCAGACATTGTGCAGGACAAGAAGGAAGTGTTGAGGATGACGAATAAGAACGGATCTTCCTGGACCGGTTGGCCTGGTGGTTGATCCAGTGCATGAATGAGATAGGCGGTGAGAGGGTGACCCTTGGATTGACACTCTGCCTCGCCGGTGTGTTCCTATTCCTACAGTGGTGATTTCGTCTTGTACAAGCAGGTGGGAGTCCTATCTCTGCTATTGCATGGGCAGCCACTTGCCCCTGTAGTGCTGGCACACCTCTACAGCTCCCTCCTACAATGAGCTTAGGCGATGCACATGCGGGAGCTTGTTTCTGCTTCAGGTATGGATGGAAGCTCATTTAAAGTTTGATTATGCTGAGAAACAACCTACCCCCTCTAGAATTTTCCTTCAGTGTTCAGTGTACTGTAGCAGGGCGTGGTATGAGCCAGAAGAGGAGATCAAGTGTGTGACAGCACACCTGAAGAGCAGCGATGCCTAGCGTGACTACCTTGGCTATTTCCAAGTGGAGGACTTCATAGTGAGGCCACTGTTCATGAGCACCATTGAGTTCAGAGTTCCCACTAGGGAGGACAGAGATTTGTGGCTGACTGGTCCTGATCAGATGGTGGTGTATCAGCCACACCGGTGCCAGCATCAGCTTGGAATACCACGGGGAGTTCCAGCTTCATCTCACTGCACTACCATGATCATCTCAGGAAGGAATGAGAAGCTGATGAAGAAGGCCAAGAAGACTTGGGGAAGTACACAGTGAGCCAGAAAAGTGGGACAGGCAGTGTAGGAGAACTGGAAAGATGTTCTGTCCTATGAAGAGTACATTGACACAATTCATCCCATTTCATGTGATTTCTTTATGGCTTGTAGAGCAAAATGATGTACTTTTCTCAATTCAATAAGTGCAGCACAAGTCTTGATGAATAAACAATGAATTGCATAAGGCTCAATGTGTTGAAATGGCTTAAGTTGTGTGGAATTGTGTGTTTTGTGAGTGTTCTGTGAGCGAGAGGTTGGCGTCCACATCGATGGAGGTCAACAACAGGTAAACGGCCATTAAGCAGCCGTTAATTGCTAGACAGAGGGTAAACGTCAAGATCTATGGACGTCAACCGCAAAGTAGACGTCCACAAAAGGTCGTCGACCGTGGTACGGGGGTCTAACAGGGTACCTCGAGGCAAGATATAGACGGCCAGACCATAGATGTTAACTGAACTCAGCGGCCACACGGTTGACGCTAATTTCAAAACACAGCTTTTTGCTCCCGAGGCTACTCTCGGGCGCCTCTTCACCCATTCAATTTACAAAGCTTGTTCTCTCTACCTCCTCTCATCTTCCTCGCTTGCTCTCTTGCATAAACCTTTCTCAATCTCTCAACTTCTTCTTCTTCTCTTACTTGGACTGTTCTTGGAGCGGGACTGCACCTCTTGAACCAAGGATGATGAGAGGGAAAAGACAGGCTCTCTGAGGCAACCCTCTCCGGATGGAGGAAGAAGAGGAGGTGGCAATGATCGCAGGGGGCTCGTCGAAGGAGGAAAGCTTGGCGGAAGACGAGGCAAGCTTGGCAGTCACAGAGGGGGAAGATCCAATAGGAGGCGATGGAGGGAGGAGGAAGAAACGGAGGCTGAAGCGCCCCGGAGGGTCCCATGTCAGCCTAAGGTAGGCCACCTTGACCTAAAACCCCCTCTATGTGTGTGAATGGGTGTATGTACAAAAGAGGAAAGAAGGGAAAAGAGGGGAGGTGCCGTCGGGTTCACCAGGAACTTGACGTCAACATCGATTGACGTCGAGTTCCTATTGACGTCTAAACCATTGCCGCCAATATGAACTTGACGGCAAGGACCTGGATGTCTAACTATGAACTTGACGGCCAACGCCTGGATGTTAACCATGAGTAAATGGCAAACTGTTGGATGCCTAATTTTTGTAAATGGCAACATTGTTGCCGTCAACATTTTTTTAACAAAAATCGATCTTGACGTTGATTTTTCTATGTTTTGTGCAGGAAAAGGGTTGGATGAAGAGCAGAGTGACGTGGGACCTATGCTAGGTGTGGTACAGGGCACTGCCGAAGGCCCAGTAGACATAGGTGGTCCATATGGGTTCAGACACCTCTTGGCAGTGCGCCCCTTCCACGTGGACGTCCCCTACCTCGAGGCATTGAGGGAGAGGTGGGATGAGGACTGCAAAGCATTCATTATGCCTTGGCGGCACAGGATACCCACATTGGAGGATGTGGCGTATATCACAGGACTACCGGTTCAAGGAGAGCCGGTAGTAGGATAGGAGAGGAGAGACTACCATGACGAGGTGGTAGATCTACTAGGGCCAGAGTTTGTAGCTGGATAGAGGAGGCCGATCCGGAGTATTTTGGTTGGAGCCCTCTCAGACGCAGTGGGTCTGAGAGGAGGGAGAAGGGGGGCACTATAGACCCTAGAGGAGTTTGGCGCCAGAGTGAGGGCATCGATCCAGCTCGGAGGGAGGAGTGAGGAGCAGTCCGTCTGGATTTTTGTGATGTACCTATTCGGACGGCTCCTATTCGCGACGCAGTCATCACAGATGAACTGCAAGTTCCTGCTACTGCTACGAGACCTAGAGCAGGCAGGTAGATATGCCTGGGGCACCGCGGTGCTAGGACACCTCTTCTCTCTCCTCCCCAATAGTTCGCGGTGCTCTCAGAGCGCCAGGGGCTTCACCCCTTCCTTCAAGTATGCAACAACTCTTTAATGCTCATCATTGATTAAAAATTGTGCCTAACTGACATCTTCTTTTGACTTGCAGATCTAGGGGTACACCCGCCTCCCGATGGGGCGCGGTGTGCAGGCAGAGGAGAGCCGGGCCATGGTACCCCTCATGGCTCGTGGGAGGTGACGCCCAATCCAAGGGTGATGAATCGGCGCGTCCAGGATGTGCGGGCACGACGGGACCTCTTCCACCACGACCAGGCATACTCCTCAACTAAAACTCTCTTCTACTTTCATTTGCTATTTGATTAGATTGGACTTTCTGACCAGTGTTGTTACTTCTTACAGGTGGTGTGGACTCCCTACAGGGGAGAGGTGGATGCGTCCCACCCAGCCATGGCGGTGGGTTGCCCGCTCTTCGACCACCACGTGCTGCTACTATGCCTGGGGACCTGCGAGCCCCTCTCTCTAGAGCTTGTGGTACGGACTCTGGGTTGGCATCAGCTGGCCCTAGAGGCACCCTCTCTAGGGAGAGAGGGACAATCCCGCCGACGCTTCATCGCCGAGGACCGGGACTAGGGCGAGGAGCACGGCAGCACCGTCACCTACTGGAGGGGCAGAGGGGAGCAGGTCCTATTGTCATGCCCCGACGCGGAATATCGAAACGTGAGGCAGTTGCAAGTAAGCGAGTATAGAGCGTAGAATAACATCAAACCATTGGACAATTAAATAATGTGAAAGCCAATATCTTTCATTGATAATTCAGTTGTCGTCTATTACATCAACTACTTAGAGCCATAACATAGGGCCCAATGGACTCTAATACATAAAAGGAAATAAAAGACTAACTAAGACATCTAGGATAACATGGTGACGTCATGGCATTCGTGGATCACTCCTGGTCCTCCCCATCCTCGTGAGTGTATTCATGCTCCTCAGCCTCACCTGGGAACACAATGACAAATAACGTAGGGTGAGCAACAACGCCCAGTAGGATTTATATCTCATGGTGCGGGCAAACTTTACTTGATTAATGTATTAAAAGCAGAGTCACTATATGATAGACGAGAGAGTCAAGTAATGTAAGAGATAGCACGATAGTAAGAAACAAGATAGCACAATAGCACATGTTTGAAATAGCACAAGTTTCTAAATATAGCACAGAGCAGGATGGCCATAGCACAAATAGCACAAAGTGAAAGAAAAATAGCACAACGAGTATAGTATAGCACTTTGATTGTCATTTGGATAGTCGAGATAGATAGCACTTGAGTGTAACGCCAAACACTCTGGTCATTTAACTCCCGCAGGCAAATAGCACTTTTGAGCGCACCTCCCAGGACCAGATCGGGCCCTTTTATATTGCTAGGCATTAGTTATATTGTTTATCTTTAGACAATAAGTCAAATGGCCAATAGAGAGTACCAAGCAATAGATGAGAGTACTGGATGAATAGACGAGATAGCAGAGAGAGTGTGAATAGATGAGCGACTAGAATATAGATGAGGACTATAGGTCATTGCACATAAAATGTCGATTAAACGGGCGGTAGTAACAGTTGCACAACATGCGCAATTGGTGTTGGCAGTCAGGTGGAATTCACTACCCTTCCACTGGCCATGTTATGCACAGGTCCAGAGGTCCGGCGTGAGTCGAGATAAGAGAGAACATCTAAACCCGTTTGGATCATATTGATCCCTAAGGGTGTTATAGGTGTTAGGGTACAACCAGCTCGGTCTCCATGAGGGAATCCACAGAGTACGAAGTCTTACGGAGGTCTTAACAAAAGGTCCCTTGTCTACCAGAATGGAATGTCTGATAGAGAGGTTCCAACTTGTCAAGAGAGTAGTGTGTAGAGGAAATGAGTTGCTCGATGTTCCAGAGGAATTCTAGAACAGTGGAGCGGCGATATCGGTGTTGCAAATCCACATAAGAAATGAATACAATGTCAATATTATAATGGGTGAATAATGTGCAATTGTTTAAGTAATTTACAAGATAATTTATTTCATGTATTTTCTGCATTATTTTAGGGCAAGGATGAATATTTGGTGTGTGCATGTGCGTGAAACCATGAACATTGAATGATCGTGCATATTATCCTTTAAATTAAATAAATTATGTGTCATATATAAAAATTCAATTCCATGAAGGGTTACTGTTAAGTACACAGTTCCACAAGGTAAACACATGTTTAACAAGCCTAAATCATCATTATTACAACACAATAATCGGTGCTGGAATACACAAGTAAATCGTGATGGTGATGGTCGCATTTATCAGGCGGGCAGAAACGCGATGATGAAGACCGTCACATTCATAAACCCTAATTTGTTCAAATGTCGCGATTCCCCAGCGGCGGGAAAACATAGTGAAACGTAACGACCTTGGCGGTCGAGTTTCAGAGGTCATCTGACAGGTCAACAACATACAGTTTGAGGCACTGAACATGCCAAAATGCGTCGATCTTGGCTGACGCCTTTTAGGTAATCATGACGGCCAAGGCCGATGCGATACCAGGCGATTGAATCGCGTCACCTGACGCGGTCGCGATTCAACATTAAACCGAAAACGCAGAAAATGCAGGAACCCTGAAATGAACATCATGCAACGCTTATATCTCTCAAACTAGGGTGCATGGGACAAAGTGATGAACATGAAACTTGTAGGGGACATCAAGTGGAAGAGATCTATGCTTTGGACCGAATCAATTTGGTCCCGTAAGGCGTGCAAACTAGCATGAACAAGAAATGCCACATACATGCGCGATGATGGGAAAACGCTTATAACTCGATGATTTCATGATGGAAATTGGGCAAAGCACTTGCAAACGAAAGTAGACAAGTTGCACTACAAGATAGGGTGAGTTAGATTCATCTTTGGCCCAAGAATACCTACCTTTGTAAAGATCAAAGTCCAGTTTGTGCACAGGTCGCAGCAGAGCATGGTTGGGGAAGAAGCTCTGTTCTCCAGCCATTCTCCTTTATTCCTAGCACCCTAGCACTGCCTCCCATGACCCCAACACAATGTAGAACCTTCCCTCTAAGCCTGAGGTTGAGTTCTTATATGTCTAGGGTTTATTTTATGTCCTAATGTAACTAGGAAGGGAGGGCTGCGGTTCCAGCTAGTTCTTGCCATATTTTGGAGATCTCTCCTCCCAATTGGAGTAGAATCACAATTAGAAGGTGCTAGCTATGGTGGGTCACAAATTGGCTTGCCTTTGATGGTTTATTTCATTAGTTTTCACCCTAAATTACCCTTTCCTATTTTCCCTTAGTCACGAATTTAGGGTATTTGTTCTTGGTTCCCAACCCATACTCCTAATTTGGCCCAATAGCCTTGGTATGGTCTAGTTAAACCAAGCCCATTACCTTTTGATGTTTATTGGGTTTTTATTTAATTCATTTCTCCCATTATTTCCATTTATTTAATTATTTAAAATATTGGGTTGCTACACCTACGACGCACCGACCTCCAGGACAGCACGACATACTTGGCAGACTATCGGGTACGCTATGCTGGGCGACTCTGGCTGAATCGACGTGTGGTAAGTGAACTCCTACCCTTGACTCTTGATACATGATTAGTTGATTCTGATGTGAAAGTGTGGATGACAGATGCCCGAGTCCAAGGTTGTGAGGCTCCTGGAGGGGAGGCTGGCAGAGTAGGCGGTGGAGGTGGAGAGGCTCCGCGCTGAGACATGATCTTTGGTAAGTGACAACTCACCTTGCCCTTGTGATTGATTATGATTTGATTTGTGGACTGACCAACCTATGTGATTGTAGAAGGAGGAGCTAGCGAGGGTGCGGGCAAGCTGAGACATAGGAGCGAGCTTGTCTACACAGCCTCCCAGAGGGGACCTGGCGGTCCGGATGCGAGAGGCCCTGGACCGGATAGAGGTGAGGATCCAGGAGCTGGAGGAGAAGGTAAGACATCGAATCACTACCTTTCTGCACATGATTTGACTTGGACTGACATATTTCTTGATTTATGTGTAGTGGTAGGAAGTGGGGCGACCTTCCATGCACAGATGGAGAGTCTACGACTAGACTTGACGAGGACGGAGGGTCGCTTGCTCAAGGCGAGGGAGAGGGAGAGGGAGGCGGAGAGGGGCCGAGCTCAGGCCATCGTGGATCTGGAGTTTTTGAACAACCGGGTGCTGAAGAAGTGCCGGGAGCAGCAGCGACAGGCCCAACCAGAGACACCAGTGAGGACGGGGTCAGTCTTTGGGTCCCTTAACAATCCCCTCAGTGGGGCGAGGGGGAGGACCACGGCCAGAGGCGTCAACGGCGACCAGACCGCCTCTCCCAGACTGGCGTCGAGAGAGAGAGGAGGAGAAGGTGAGCAGCTCGCGTAGGCAGAGGCTTAGCAAGGGGGAGAGGAGAGAGGAGTAAGGAGTGAGGCTCCAGATGTACCACCAGGGATATGCCCCTGTCAGGCTATGTATAGAACTTGATCATTTAGTGGAATTTTGTGCATTTTGTTCATCCAATGTGTGCTTGAATGGTTTGTTGATATTTGTTCCTACATCCACAACACCTAAAGGAAAAAAGTTAGTGTAGATCTGTTTTTAGCCCCTTGCCTTAAAGATATACCTTATTTGAGATCTGGTCAAGGGGCTGAATCTAATTAAAGATAGGAACACAAATAAAATACTAAAGGGAAATATGTACATGCATTTTTTATATATAAGAAAATAGGGAAACATGTTAGTATATGTATATGATACAACTAATTTTTTTGGATTTTGATTTACTAATTTTTTATTAAAATAAGAGGAGAAATATGTACAATAGTGGAACTTATCAACGAAAATATGTACACATCAATAGACTCTCTTTTTTTCTTTTCTTTTTTGTTTCTACTTTTTTTTTACTCTAAGACACATATTCATCACAAGTCAAGGTATAGGGTCTTCATAATCCATCTAATCACGGAGGCCATAAGCAAGGGAGATCGTGCATGATAAGGGAAATATGTATATACATTTTTTATAAGAAAATAGGGAAATATGTTAGTATATGTACATGATACAACTATTTTTTTATTTTTATTTTTTGATTTTTTTTATTTTAAAAAAAAAATAAGAGGAGAAATATGTACATAGTGGAACTATCAACAAAAATATGTACACATCAACAGACTTTATTTTTTCCTTTTTCCTTTTCTACTTTTTTTAGATTTTTCATCATTTGACTCTAAGACACATATTCATCACCAAGTCAAGGTATAGGGTCTTCATAATCCACCTAATCATAGAGGCCATGAGCAAGGGGGATCATGCATGATATCATTGACATTGGAGACTACCCCTAGCCTTCTTGATATTTTCCACCATGGAAGGTCTTACAAGGTAAAATTGCCCCTAGAGGGAGGAATTGGAAGAAGTAAATAGAAAGTCATGTGAGGATTCGGTTCAAACCACTTTTTTTTTACAAACCAACATCTCATACTAAAAGGCTTAGTTTTCAATTATTTTCAGGGGTACTTTTCATTTTGATTCCTTGGTGGAGGTACGTACTATTTACTACCTCCTTGATTTGGTCAGCCTTTTTATGGATACGTACTTTTTACTACCCTTTTTTGACCTTTTGGCTTTTCTTTGACATTCAGGCTTGGTTTGGCATTTTGCCTTTGCATTTGAATTGCCCCTGTTTGTTATGACTTTGTCTTTTAAGTAAGAGTGGGTGGTCCCCTACTTGTAGTTTGCCCCTTTTCCCAAACTTGACCGAGTGAGAAGAGAAAAGGGGTTACAATGACCAAATTAGACACGTCCAAGTGTATTTATGATTTTTCAGCTAATGGTCAATACTCCAACATCGTGTGGTGTGTGAAGAGACCCTACCTTACTAGTGGCCAAGCAAAAAAGTAGAGTCCCGAACCCATGACATTGACAAGTGACGAACAACAAACTTGACTGACTGACTGACTGACCAACTAAGAGTAGAACTTCTTGAGGTAGACTGCGTTCCATAGATGTGACAACTCAACTCCCTCAGTGTCCACTAACCTGTAAGCATTCCCCGAGTATACCATTTTTACAACGAACGGACCTTCCCAATTCTCTTGCAATTTACTCTTAGGACTTGGTGCCTTAATGACTTTGCATTTTAGGACCATTTCACCCACTTCAAATTTTCTCTCATAGAATTTTTTGGCAAAAAACGTATAATTCTTTGACGATAAACCTGTGCATGGTCGGCCGCTATCATTCACCTTTCATCTAAGAGTTCAAGTTGCGCTAATAAAGCCTCCCGACGTTGATCGGGGTCAAGTTTGGAATCCAGCTGAACTCTTAGTGAAGGGATGAAGATCTCATATGGGAGTACCACATCTGATCCATATGTTAAAGCATAGGGGGTTTGCCCCATAGGAGTTCGGACCGAGGTGCGGTAAGCCCACAGAACCTCAACTAAGCGGTCTGGCCAATCAACGTTATTGTAAAATCTGCAAGTTTTCTTTATAATTTTGATGAGAGTTTTATTGGTAGCTTCTGCTTGTCCATTACCTTGTGGATAATATGGAGATGAATGATGCACGTTAATACCATATTTACCACATATGTCGTGAAGCTCCTATAAAGTGAATTGTGGTCCATTATCGGTAACGATGTCCCGAGGCACGCCAAATCTTGCAAGAATGTTGCGCTTGATGAACTTATCGACCATTGAAACTTTGACCTCTATGAATGCTTCTACTTCAGCCCACTTCATGAAGTATTCGGTGGCGGTCAGAATGAAGGACTTCTTGCGGATTTCTCTGATTTTGTCCTCGAGTGGACCGACCACATCAAATGCCCACATGGCGAAAGGCCATGGAGCAATGAGAGGGTGAAGAGAAGAGGAAGGAGCATGGATCTTCTCACCATGGAGTTGGCATTTAGCATAGTGACGAACAAAGTGAGTGCAATCTTCTTCCATGGTAGGCCAGTAATAGTGTCTTAGCAACCTTTGGGCAATTGCTCTACCATTTACATGGCCACCACATTCACTAGAGTGAGCAACTTCAACAATGCTTTGAGATTCGATCTCATCAAGGCAATGGAGATAGACCCCACTAAGGGATTTCTTGTGAAGAATACCACCTATGATCTTGTAATGTTCAGAGACGTGACGAATGGCCCGTCTATCAAAGGAGGTGACATAATCAGGGAAGGATCCATCTTTGAGATAATTTTCAATGTCAAAGTACCAGAAATGGCCATCATCGAGATCAATTTCTGGCTCTTTTGAAAGTGCATGGACTCGAAGAGAGGAAGACTTGAGTTGAGAGAGCCATGGATCAACATGAGAAGGGATTTCCATCTTTGTACAGAGATGGTTTCAGAGGATCTTCCTAGGAGGATAGGGAGAGAAGAAGCTAGGGAGGCGAGTGAATCTGCTAGAATGTTTTCAGCCCTAGGAGTGTGAACTAGAGTGAGCTTCCTAAACTGTCAGATTACTCTTCCTACCAAGTCCTGGTATGGTTTCAACTTGGGATCCTGGGTCTGGTACTTGCTAAGGGACTGCCAGAGTATCAATTGTGAATCTCCAATTATCCTTAACTCATTAACTCCGAGCAACAATGTCATTTTCAGCCCAACTAGGAGTGCCTCGTATTCGGCCACATTGTTCGTGGCAGGGAAGGTTAGTTGGTAGGCGTGTGAAATCACTACCCCTTTCGATGAGAGGAGGACTGCCCCTATTCCACTCCCTTTAGAATTGAGGGCTTCGTCAAAGTAAAGTATCCATGAAAGTTCACCATCAATATGTTGGGGATCGGATAGGTGACTTTGATAAAAGAACTAAGAAAATGTATGTATGGAAGCGGAATTAAAATAAGTAAAACACACAATTCGATCAGATCCAAGTGTGGTGTGTGAGTATAGTGAATAAGAACAGCAAACCACACATCAAACCACAATGCACTGAAGATTTTAAGGTGGTTTGGAGAACACAACTTGTGTCTCCTACGTCCACCTCCTCACAACGGAGGAACCACTAGCACAAGTGCAGTACAAACTAGAGCACGACGACTCTAACCTCTTTGAGTACGACGACTCAAAGAAACCCAGGAGATAGGCACAACGACCTACTCCAAAGACCACTTGTGAATTCAACAAATTCACAAGCCCTTGAGCAGCACGACTCAAGCACTAGAGCACAACGGCTCCAACCCAGAGCACTGGGGCTCCAAAACAGAGTACAAAGTACTCAAACGTCTGGACCATAATAGATCCAAGTTCTGCTAGAACAAGCACACTTAGAGAATAGATCCTCTAGCACGATCTATCTCAATACAATAGAATTGGTAAAGACAAATAGAATTGGGAGATCTGTGTAGAACACATACACAGATTCCCCAGAGAAATTAAAAACTCTGACCAAATACAGACTCGGCTGGATCTCCTTCTGGATCAGCACTGCTGCAATCACGAGCTTCTTCCCTTCTTCTCCTTCTTCTCCTTCTTCTTCCCTTGGTGGCGCTGCTCTGCTCCTCTGGATGCAGATGCCTTTTTCCCGCTCCCCTTCCGTTCTTCTAGAAAGCTCTTGGCTCTTGTCTTGCGTGGGATGCCTTTGGAGTACGAAAAGCATGGGTATTTATAGCCCAATATGTCTATAAAGAGCCTTAGGGTATGTGGGCACAAAAAACTAGGCAGATTCCCTTGAACCCCAAGCGGCCACGTGTCCAAATAAAATCACGATTTTTAGTTTCAGCCGGGGTGTGTTGACACAGTCACTGAGTGTGTCGACACACTGTCCCAATTGCACAAAACAAGTCTTCTGGGAGATGCGACTAGTGTCGACATACTCACTAGCTGTGTCGACACACTGTCCCAGTCTGGCAACTGGGTCTTCTGGAATCTGGGACTAGTGTCGACACTACCAGGGGCTGTGTTGACACACTTAACCCTGTCTTCATGAAAAACCTTCAGGGACTCTGACCCATTGTCGACACCATCAATGGGTGTGTCGACACTACCATGACAAAATCTGTATACACCTACAAATTTAACACATAAATCATTAGTACAAGACATTATCATTAATGTATGAGATATTAAACATCAAAAACATGTTGTTTAAGCATTATTGTGATATGTATAAAATGTATAACATATTCAACATATCATCATCAAAATCACAATATGTCATCATCAAAATCAAAGTATGAGTGTTGTTCATTGGTCATCATTAAAATGCAACGTTAGGAAATTCCAAAACACACTCAACCCAACAATCTCCCCCTTTTTGATGATGACAAAACATATCTCCCTTGACTGCAATAAATAACTCCCTTTGACCATATACACCCTTTGAACTTTCTCCCCCTAGAAACCTTTCTTCTCCCCCTTTTTGACAGCATCAAAAAGATAGATAAGAGAGAGAACTAAAGATTGTAAGAGATCAATTAATGAAATGTAGGAAATGAATGGTCAGTAATGATCAAAATAAATGAGGCAAAGTGATATTGACATATGAGAGAAATTATTGTGTTTTTGTTATTGTGCAACAAAGTTTAATCACCAAGACACACTCAACACAAAGTATAGCAAAATATAATGATTTGAATGTAGTTAAAATAATGATGCAAATGTGAAGAAAAGTGACCTATATGAATGAGCAGAAATATTTAGCAAGGATGTTAGGAGCTTTAAGTTTAACACAATGTAAAATAATAGGTCTAAACTCAGTATACATGAACTTTACGAAGGTCTTAAGCTTTTCAATCCTGTCAATTTGATTTTCTTTCATTTTTAACTGGGAAAGAATACAAGAATAAATTAGTTAAATCTCACTTTTCAGTGCAAGAGATCACATTGATTAGATGCAAGATCTCCTGATTACTCAGTGGTTTAACTTTCAGTATCTTATACAGAGTTGATAATTTTGATTTCCACTTTTTGACGTGAAACATATCACTTTTTAGGTGAAATGACCCGGTTACTCAGTGGTTCAAGAATTTGCATTGCTCTGTTTGTATCTTTCCAGATTGTTGATCATTTTGATCATTTTCTTTTGATGTTTTGCAGGAATATGTTTGCTTTGACCATACAAGTCATGACTACGAATTTAGAAAAAATATTCTTAACATGTGGTAAAAATAAAGCTTAAACATACACAAGTGAAATATTAAAGCCACTCATGTGCCTATAATAGTGTTTTACAAATCATTTTAAAAACATTCAGTATTAAAATTGCTTAATGCACAATGAGTTTAGTTTCAATGTCTTAATTCTCTCATAAGAAAATAGCATAATGACTCAAAACTTCTGATGATTGGGGCTCAGTAAAGACAACAATTGACAAGAGAAATTAGTGAAGAATAGACAATGACTCCCCCTCAACAAATACTCCCCCTTAACATTGCATAAAGGAATCTTGATACTTGGCGGAGACGTATACTCACGCATAGTGAAAGTGTCCAGACAAGCCTAACTTGCCTTTCTTCAAATCACTATTTGATATACCAAGAATTTCAATGCAATTGAGAAGTAGGAATTTATTTGCAAGAGAGAAGGGCTTTTATTTGCACAAAGAGATGAGATGAAGATTTCAGACATGTGAAAACTTGCATATACCAAGTTCCCTTCTAAGAGAAGTGAATCTAGATTCTGCAAGAGGCTTAGTGAAAATGTCTGCAATTTGTTTTTCTGTGTCAATGAAGTGGAGTTCAAAAGAATTCTTTGAGACTTCATCTCGAAGGAAGTGATGCCGAATGTCAATGTGTTTTGTGCGGGAATGCTGAATAGAATTTTTGGATAGATTTATAGCACTTGTGTTGTCACAAAGAAATGGAATGCAACCTAATGTGTGATTATAATCTAGAAGTTGATGTTTGACCCAAAGGACTTGGGTACCACAGCTACCAGCGGCAACATACTCAGCTTCTGCAGTTGAAAGAGCTACAGAATGTTGTTTTTTGGAAGCCCAAGAAATAAGACACACTCCTAGATATAAACACAACCCACTAGTGCTTTTTCTATCAAGTTTGCACCCGGCATAATCAGCATCACTATATGCAATCAAGTCTAATTTACATTCAGTAGGATACCAAAGACCCAAATCGCATGAAGAAAGAAGATATTTAAAATTCTTTTAACGGCAGACATGTGACTATCTTTAGAATTTGCTTGAAATCTTGCGCACATGCAGACACTGAATTGAATATCTGGCCTAGAGGTAGTTAAATAAAGAAGAGATCCAATCATACCTCTATAAGTGTAGCATTTACAGGCTTACCAGAAGCATCACTCTCAAGTCTTACACTTGTGGCCATTGGTGTGTTGGATGGCTTGATGTTTTGGAAGTCAAACCTCTTGAGCAACACCTTGACATATTTTGTTTGACTCAGAAAAATTCCTTCAGCAGTTTGATGTACTTACAGACCTAAAAGGAATGTAAGTTCACCCATGAGACTCATTTCAAATTCAGATTGCATTAGATGGGCAAACTTATTGCACAAAGTATTATATGTTGATCCAAAAATGATATCATCAAATAAACTTGAACAACAATAAAATAATTTTTTGCAGTTTTTGTAAACAAAGTTTGATCAATTTTTCCTCTTATGTAACCTTTATTTACAAGAAAGGAGCTCAACCGGTCATACCAAGCTCTTGGAGCTTGCTTAAGACCATATAGAGCCTTATTGAGTTTAAAAACATGATTGGGAAATTTTTCATTTTCAAAACCAAGGGGTTGTTTGACAAAGACATTTTCTTTTATGTAACCATTCAAGAAAGCACTCTTGACATCCATTTGAAAGACTTTGAATTTCAAAGAAGCAACAAATGCAAGGAATATTCTAACAACTTCAAGTCTTGCTACAGGGGCATAAGACTCTTTAAAATCAATACCAAGTTCTTGGTTATACCCCTGAGCAACAAGTCTAGCTTTATTTCTAACAATTTGACCAGATTCATTCAATTTATTTCTGAAAATCCGTCTAGTTCCAATGACAGAAGTTAAATCTGAAGGTTTTGGTACTAAATCCCAAACTTGATTTCTTTTAAATTGATGAAGCTCTTCATGCATAGCATTTATCCATTTTCACAAGATAAAGCTTCATCAACATTTTTTGGTTCAATTTGGCAAAGTAGTGCCAAAGAATCTTCAATTATGACAGAATGAAAAGATGATTGGTCCTTATTCCATCTTACAAATTACCAACAATGCTTTCAAGTGGATGGTTCTTAAAAATCTGGGTTCAGAAATTACCTCAGGGTTTGCATGATTTTCAGGAACATGATTACCTGAATCACTTGAAGTTGGCAATTCAAGAACCTCATGTGCATTTGGTACTCCTTGCTCTTCAAGATTTGTAGATGGATGTTCAAGAAACTCATCTTCATAATCACATTTTGAGTTCTGTACAAATCAAAATGTCAATCTTTTGCAAATTTTCATCAAAAATGACATGTGGAGATTCTTCCACAGTCTTATTTTTCAAGATATAAACTCTGTAAGCTCTTGAAGTTTCAGAATAACCTAAGAAGATTGATTCAAAACTTTTTGCATCAAATTTATCAAGATTTTCTTGTTGTTATTGTGAACAAAACATTTGCAACCAAAAATTTTGAAATATGTCACACTTGGCTTTTTATTTTTGAACAACTCATAAGGGGTTTTTTTGATCTTTGGTCTTACTAATGCTCTATTCAAAATGAAATTAGTTGTATTTACAGCTTCTGCCCAAAAAGATTTAGACAGTTTACTTTCAATGAGCATAGTTCTGGCCATTTCCACAAGAGTTCTATTTTTTCTTTCTACAACTCCATTTTGTTCTGGAGTTCTAGGGAAGAAAACTTATGGAGAATTTTCAGTTCAGTACAGAGATCAGAAAATGATTTGTTTTCAAATTCACCCCCATGATCTGTCAAAATAGAATTCAGTTTTAAAGATAAACCCACTAAGGCAGAATTGTAAAATTTCCTGAATTTTGAACAAGCATCACTTTTATGGGATAGGAATAAGACCCAAGTATATCTTGTAAAGTCATCAATGATCACAAAGCCATATCTATTACCACTGAGACTTTTAGTTCTGGTTGGACCAAAAAGATCCATATGAAGCAACTCAAGTGGTTTAGATGTAAGTACTTCATTGAACACTTTAAAAGATTTTCTTGTTTGTTTTCCTTGAGCACATATCCCACAAACAGGATTGTCAATGACTGGGAAAGATTCAGGAAGACCTTTACAAGATTCATTCTTATGAGTTTACTAATGGTTGTGAAACTTGCATGACCTAACCTTTTGTGCCACAACTAAGTAGTGTCATTTTTATTTGCAATCAAGCAAACATTTAAAGAGGAATTATCACACAAATCAATCATGTAGACATTATTTTCTCTTTTCCAATCAATTTAATTTTCTCAGAAGAGGAGTCAATTATTTTGCATGAATCATGTTCAAAAAGAATCTTGTGACCATTGTCACACAATTGACTAATGCTAAGCAAGTTGTAATTCAGACCCTCAACTAAACAAACATCATCACTTAAGGTAATGCAAGACTTACCAATTTTTCCTTTGCCAATTATTTTTCCTTTATTCTTACCTCCAAAGATGACTGATCCACCTTCCTTTTCAATCAAGCATGAAAATTTATTTCTATCTCCTGTCATGTGCCGTGAGCATCCACTGTCAAGAATCCAGATGTTGTTGGAATTGGATGCACGGCTTTCCTGCACATAACAAATTAGACAAGAAAAGTTTTTGGTACCCACATGAGATTGGTACCAACATCCTGAGTGAGAAGAGGTAACAAATCCTTTCTAACCCAAATTTGTGTATTTTTCTTCACAGTGTTTTTTGAAACAAAAGATTCAACTTTTTATTTTTCAATTTTCTGAACATTATACCTCTTAGTTGATTTGTTCCACTGTGATTGTTGTTGATATGCAGGAAAAGATGAATGATAGAAATAAGGATTGAACCATTGGTTACCATTGTACCTTGGGTTCCAAGACTTATTCCATCTTCAATTATAAGAGGAGAAAACATTCCAATTGCCATGAGAAAGATGATTATTGATTGGTTTGAAGTTTTTGTGATTTTTATAAGAAGGGTAGGTCGACCTCTGACTGGGATAGGTCGACCTGTGCATAGTGTGTGTCGACCTAGGTAGGGTAAGTGTCGACCTCTCAGGTTCTTTTTGTTTTTGTAATTTTCCTTTGTTTTCAGATGAGCTTGCCTTGACAAATTTTATTAAAGGAGTTTTTGATGATTTTATTTTCATTGGAGATGATTCAGTTTTCTTTGAATTTTGTGGTTCAAAACCTAAGCCAAACTTGTTTGAATTCATCTTAACTCCAAGTAGAGCATTCAAATTGTCTTTCCCTTGAGTGAAGTTCTTGATGATATCTTCTTTTTCTTTAATGCAAAGATTGAGTTTTTCAATTTGATTCAAATTATCATGAATTTCCTTTTCTTTTTCTTCAAATTTCTAGATAGAATTGATGAGTTCTTTGTTCATTTTTGAATTTTCAATTTTAGATCATCAACAAAAATCAACAGTTCATCATTTTCTTTATTTGGTATGAAATTTGAGCTTCCAATTCAGAAATCTTTACAGATGATGAAGTATCATGAAGAATGCTTTCAATTTTTCTTTTCAAGTATTTATTTTCTTTTCTAACATCAGAAAGATTTTCAACTAAACTACCATATGCTTCTTGCCAATCTTCAATGGTAAATAGTTCAAAGGATATATCTACCTGTTCTTCGCTGCTTCCAGCCATGAAGCAGATTTCATTCCCTTCTGAACTTGAGGATTCTTCATTGCAGTCTGAGCTTTCATCATCTGACCATGTAGCCACCATGGCCTTGTTCTTCTTTTTGTGGAACTCCTTCTTGTTGTTTATGCGCTTTTCTTTCTTACCTTCTGGACAATCAGCCTTCATATGCCCAGATTTGTTACTCCTATAACACACATGAATTTCATCAGTTTTCTTATGATCAACATGAGAGAAATGTTTCTTTTTACTAGACATGGCATTTTGCTTATTACCAAAATTCTTCTTGTTTGATTTCAGAAATGCCTTAAATTGTCTGGTGATGAAAGCAAGATTATCATGATCAGATTCAGATTTCTCAGACTCAGAATTTTCTTTAGATTTTCCTTTATTACTTGATGAAGCTTTAAGAGAAATGGTTTTTGTTTTTAGCATGTGTTCTTCTGATCTCTTAATATCACGTCCCGAGAATTATGCAGCGGATATTAATATTAATTCAGAAATAATTCGAGACGATAACCCGAGACGTGAACAGTCAGCAAATAAGCCTCTAGATAGCACGCGCAAGATGTATAACAACATACATCGTCATAGGGCCCAAATATTGAACTCAACTAATCTTTTATTCAAATCTCAACTCGTTGTATTCCAAATGGAAACTATTACAGGACTAAGACTCAATAAAAGTAAAAGTACATAATACCTCACTTCCTACTACATTGTTCTAACACTCAAAATAAACTAACTATAGATAGACTCATATTTGGAATGCTCATCACTCGGACGCATTCCCATCCTCGACTTGCTCTTCCTCTTAAACTTCATAGTCACCTAGATTGGGTAAAAGTAGGTGTAAGGCCCTCGAATTTTGTTGCATTATTGTATTGCATGTAAATAATTCATGTTGTGTATGTACGTATGTAAATATCTACGTAAGTACTAGTTAGTATACTATTGCATGCATGTGTATGAATTAGATGTAAATAATGTATGAAGGATATAATGGTTGTGTGTGTGCGTAATAGTATACATATGACATATATTGGTATAAGGTGTACATGGTTTTGCATGTTTTAGAGTTCTGGCCGAAGGCCAGATTGGCGTCAATATCAACAGACGTCGATGTGGTGTCAGCGTCAACCATATGGACGCCAACACTAACCCCAGCGTCCAGCGATGTGGACGCCAACTTCTCTGACCTGCATGCGTTGCAGACCCCGAAATTCCGGGGGCAAGCAAGCCCAGCCATTGGGGAGATATCCCCAACGGCTATCAGGCCATCCCATCACCCCTCCGGGATATCCCAAACCCTTCTCCTATAAACAAAACTCCTTCTACACCAGAAGAGCTTTCTTTGGATCTTTGCAAAGAGGAGAGAAAACCCTAGCAAGCCGTGAGGAAGACTGGACTTTGGAGGCTTCAATTCGACGATTTGGAGCCTCAACCGGCATTCTATTGCAACTGGTGGCTAGAGGGGACCAAGGAGAAGGCTTCCCCGCCACTAGTTTAGCTTCTGCATCGACTTAGAGACCGGAGGAGAGCTTTTGTGGAGGCTTCTTGGGACTGCCCAAGGAGGGCTTCACCGCCATTTTAATCCCTTTGAAGAATTGTTTAGAGGCAAGCAACCTATACATATCGTCCCTGTAGTTGTCTAGTAGGTTTTTCTCATTTTTATACATTTTACCTCGTGTCCTAGATCCCCCATTCTCCTTGTTGTTTGGAGTTCGGTCTGTGTTTCTGCACAGACAGGAACTTGGCATCAATGCATTGACGTCAAGATCTCCAGTGAACGTCCGGCGATCTTGCCGTCCATCTCTTTGAACGGCCAAACACTGCCGCCAAGTTCTTAGTGCAGAACAGTGAACTGTTCTGCCTTAAGTAACTATTTTCCGGACTTTGACGCATGAGGATATAATGTAAATTTTATATGTTATGTAAAATAACTAATGTGATGTGTGTGGAAATTTCTGTGATTTTCTGTGGATGGCATGAATTGTTGGATTTATCGAAATGCAAGTTAAAAAAGAAAGGGTTACGCATGATTTCTTACTGTCTATATGATTTCGGAGGGATTAATTGCCCTGTATTTTTCTACCCCATGTGTACATGTGTCAGTTTATACCCTGTGAATTTGAGAAATTATCCATGTTCATATGATTTATTGTAATTACTGCAATGGAAATAGAAAGTATGTGTAGGATTTCTAAAATTCACAGTAAATGGTATGTTGTGAAATAAATTCGGGAAAAATTTCTATGACAACATATGTGATAAATTCAGATCTGTAAATTGCCAATATGAGAATTTAGTTTAGGTCCCATGACAAGTTGAATTATGAATGACATGCGACTGAATGTTTTAATTTCTATAAATGCGATATGAGTCAGGAAAATGTGAAATTTTGCATGTGGAATCATAAACCCGATATCAGCATGTGGTTAATTTTCAAGTCGTTTAGATAACTGTATAGTGAAATGTGAATTTTTCCATGCAAGAAATGTGAAACATAATGCATGCTAATGTGGGAATAATGTGACATGTGTGTATGATCTGATTGTGCAAAATTCTGAACAGGAAATCCCTGTTAACTGTAGAATCATGTTAGGAAAACGGAGCCCTTGTGTCAATGAGAAAATGAATGAGAGGCAAGTGTCATGTGTAAAGATATGTGTTAAAAAACGGTAAATGTGTAAAGTGTGCCAAGTGTGACACTGCTTCCATAGAGTGCAGTGGAACCGATGTGTTGTGATCCTAAGGGCATTAGGATGAAATCCTGGAGGTGGACAAGTACCACTGGTTAGGGTGGAGACTTGTTCTCCCGTATGCGCAGTCCAAGAGTCGTCACTGTATTGCCTAGGTGACGTCTATGTGTATGTGATGTGATGTGTCCTTCTTATGGTGGTTTGGACTATGTGTCACGGCACTAAAGTGTAAAATGTGAATGTGATGGTGATCATATGCAAATTGTGTAGTGTGAACAATGTGTAAATGTGCAATGTGTAAAGTGTGAAATATGTGAATGAGAAATTGTGTAAAAATGTGAAATCAAAATGTGAGGATGTGAAATTGAAATCCATGATATGATGATCTGAAATCATGTTAGAATAGCAACATAAACGTGGTCATGATTTTGTGCTATATGTGTACAATGCGTAGAACCCATGCTAGGGACAATCCTTATTTATGTGTGAACCATTCCATGGTGTATGCCCTCACGTTGTGGTTTGAATGAGAACATAGCTTTAATGTGTTAGATTGTAAAGTGTTAAACCACATCAAAACAGCAAGCTTAAAGCATGTGAAATGGTCATGTGCATTATAAGAATAAGTAGTAACCATGTTAGAAATGTTTTCCTTCATGTATGTAAGCTAGTCTTGCTAAATGCTTTCATGTTTAGTTTAATTGAAGTAGAACTTTCATGTGTAGGAATGATTAGAGAGCATGTGATAGGAGATTTTGATTTAGGAAATCTGAAAGCATGAATTATGTGTTTCATTAATAGAATTACCATGATAGGTTGTTAATTTCAATGATAAGCATGCTACATGTTGTGTCTTGTAAATGTGTATGTAAAACCTGCTATGACATGTACATGTATGGTATGTGTAGAGTTATTTGTTGAGTCTTTTAGACTCATTACTTGCTTCGGCGTACATGTGTAGTAGGTGAGACACCTTTGGAGGAGACCGTGGAAAGCGACTCCGAGCGCGGGGAGTAGCTAGTTTGGTGGAGCTTAGTTGTGACATTTTGGCATTTTGATGTATGTAATTGAAACATTGTATTAGCACTATCATGGAAAGAAATGTTTAAGTGTGGACATCATGTATTTGATTTTCAGCAATTTAATTATGTGGACTTTTAGTTCTTTAAATGTTATCGAATCATGTATGTTAAATGTGGATGATGAATGAAATGAAGACAGTGGTTCTTTTACTTCCGCTACTCTGTTCTTATATTCACGTGTATCTCAGCTGAATGTTATTGTTGGGTAAATGTCCCACTGTGATGACGCTCACTATACCGACGTGGGTTGGTATAACCGTACCGGTATAATGAGGGTCGTCGCAGAGATTGGTATCAGAGCAACCGGTTGAGATTGCACATGAATATACATAAGTCATCATCTTCATTACATGCTAAGTCTACATAGGAATGTCCACATGTGTAGAATTGATTAATAATGAATGAAAAGTAGATAAGAAAATAGTTAGAAAACTTAGTAACCTAGCTAATGGTGGCTGAAATTTATTACAGCCATGGCTTCGAGAGGTAGGCGTGGTGGAGCGCAGGCCCGTGAGGACGAGCCGAGACGTGACGAGCGGGCGGAGCAACAGGCCTCGGCACCGCAAGGTCCTGTACTTCCCCCACCGCCACCTGTGGATTATGGAGTATTCATGCAAGGTCTCGTTCAAGCCATGCAGATGCAAGCTCATACCCAGGCAGCACTCCAGGCTCAGTTGGAGGCTCAGGTTAGACTAATAAAATGAATTATTATCTGTTTTATTTGATTGTGCGATATTATGTTGATTGTGTATTGCTTGCTTTGTACTGTAGCAGGCTCAAGTACCAGCTCAGGACCATGGTGGACCTTCTACCATGGAAAGATTCAAGAGGATGCTGCCACCCTCTTTTAAGGGGGAGAGCGACCCATTGTTGGCTGAAAGCTGGATGAGGGAGATAGAAAAGATCTTCCGAGCCATCAGGTGTGCAGATGAGGATAAGGTTACATTAGCCACCTACATGCTACAGGTATGCCTTAGTTATATGCTTGTATGTTTTGTTAAGTTAGATTTGTTTAGATGGTGCTTATGAGCGGTGTACTGCAGGAAAGAGCTGATGTATGGTGGGCTTCATTGCTGCGTACCCGGTTTGAGGACGGAGCTATCGATGTTGCTTGGGACGAGTTCGTGAGGCTCTTTCGGGCCAAGTTCGTCCCCGAGCATGTGCAAGATCGGATGGAGCAGGAATTCCTATCTTTGGCTCAAGGCTCCATGACCGTGCTAGAATATGAGGCAAGATTTTCTGAACTCTCTAAATATGCACCTCATATCGTGGCAGACGAGCGCAGGAAGACAAAGAAGTTCGTGATGGGACTCAAGCCATCACTGCGGACGAGACTCGTGGCATTTGACCACCGCACGTTGGACGAGGCCCTTAGTGCTGCTTGTAGGCAGGAGGGAGAGATGGAGCAATACCTTGAAGAAAAGAAAGCTTCGCAGAAGAGGCCAGCAGCGACATTCCAACGGCAAGACAAGAAGAAAGCGGTGTACCCGACCCAGCAGCGATCAGTGGCAGTCGGCAGTTCTCAGGTACCCTTTGTACGTTCCCCTGGTGTGAAGAAAGAGTGTCCCCACTGTGGGAAGACACATGGTGGTACCGAATGTTGGATGATTACGGGCAAGTGCTTGAAGTGCGGAAGCAGCGACCACAAGATCAAGGATTGCCCAAGACTTCAGCAGGGAGTCCAGCGCGGAGCGCCAGCCCCAGCAGCAGTAGCGGCAGCGGCGCCAGCTACAGGAAGACCAGGAAGGCCTCGAGCCCCAGCTCGAGTGTTTGCTTTAGCTCGCGAGGACGCCGAGCAGGCGGAGCATGTCACCGAAGGTACGGTTTTACTTTTAGGTGTGCACGCTCGGGTTTTGTTTGATACGGGTGCTACTCACTCGTTCATTTCGAGCGGTTCGCTAGGCAGTTAGCCCTAGAGTCAGGTGTAGAGTCTGAGGATTTAGAGGTCCCTTTGTCTGTGCACACCCCTGCGGGTACGGTATCGACTAGGAAGTGCATTCCGTCGTTACCTGTGTGCATTGAGGATAGAATCCTAGATGGGTGTTTCTTCTTGCTAAAGATGAAGGACTATGATGCTATTCTTGGTCTGGATTGGCTAGAGGAGCACTATGCGTTAGTGGATTGTCGTCGGAAGAGGATTGTTTTCCGCATTCCTGGTGAGGATGAGTTCTCTCATCCCTTGCCAAGGAACTTGGCGGGAAAGATGGTCATCTCTGCCATGAAGGTGATGCGCATGGTAAACAAGGGTTGTGACGCTTTTCTTGCCAGCGTGGTACTAGTTCCAGAGGCTGATGAGTCACCTACTCTTGCGGAGATTGAGGTAGTGCAGGATTTTCCAGATGTCTTTCCTGATGATTTGTCTGGATTGCCACCGGATAGAGAGATAGAGTTTACCATAGAGTTGCTTCCGGGCACCTCTCCTATCTCGAAGGCTCCATATCGGATGGCACCTGCGGAGTTAGCCGAGTTGAGGAGGCAGTTGCAAGAGTTGCTTGATAAGGGATTTATTCGCCCTAGTGTTTCCCCTTGGGGCGCACCTGTATTTTCGTCAAGAAGAAAGACGGGTCACTTAGGTTATGCATTGACTACAGGAAGCTGAACCAAGTGACTGTGAAGAACAGGTATCCCTTACCTCGTATTGATGATTTGTTTGACCAGTTGCGAGATGCATCAGTCTTTTCTAAGATTGATTTGCGATCTGGTTATCATCAGTTGAGGATTCGGAGTGAGGATGTGTCCAAGACGGCGTTTAGAACCCGTTATGGACATTATGAGTTTTTGGTCCTTCCTTTCGGATTGACCAATGCCCCTGCAGCGTTCATGGATCTCATGAACAGGGTGTTTAGGCCTTATCTAGATAGCTTTGTCGTAGTGTTTATTGATGATGTGTTGGTCTACTCTCCGGACGAGGCCACACACCGTCAGCATTTGAGGGTAGTGTTAGAGGTTCTTCGTGAGCACAAGCTGTATGCTAAGTTCAGCAAGTGCGATTTTTGGTTGCGCGAGGTTCATTTCCTCGGGCATGTTATCTCCGGTGCTGGTGTTGCAGTGGATCCAGCAAAGGTCCAGGCAGTTATGGATTGGGAGATTCCCAAGACCCCTTCGGAGATTCGTAGTTTTATTGGTTTAGCTGGTTACTATCGGCGATTTATTGAGGGATTTTCATCCATCGCCGCCCCTTTGACTCAGCTTACCAGAAAGGGAGTGAAGTTTGTTTGGTCCGAGAAGTGTGAGAGTAGTTTTCAATTGCTGAAGACTAAGCTCACGACAGCCCCGGTGTTAGTCTTACCGAGCGGTGTAGAGGGTTTTGCTATCTACACGGATGCGTCTCGGATTGGGTTAGGCTGTGTGCTAATGCAGCAGGAAAGGGTAGTGGCTTATGCTTCTCGTCAGTTGAAGGAGCATGAGAAGAACTATCCGACTCATGACTTGGAGCTCGCAGCAGTGGTTCATGCACTAAAGATCTGGAGGCACTATCTTTATGGTGTCAGATTTGAGGTGTTTACCGACCACAAGAGCTTGAAGTATCTTTTCTCCCAAAAGGAACTAAACCTGAGGCAGAGAAGATGGATTGAGTTCTTGAAGGACTATGACTTCGACCTTCAGTATCACCCTGGGAAGGCGAATGTCGTAGCGGATGCTCTGAGTAGAAAGAGGCCATCTCTCCAGCAGGATTGGAAGATGTTGGAAGATGCGGCTTGCGCGTTGACTGAGTTAGAGCCATCGCTATGCCAGGCTTTTGTAGCTCAGTTATCTCTTAGGTCCTCGGTTTTGGATGAGGTGATCGAGCAACAGGAGCCGACCCTAGACTCTTAGAGTTAGTGGGCAAGGCAGGCATTGCTCGTGATGAGGACGGTGTGATTAGATTTCAGCACCGTGTTTGTGTCCCTGATTTAGTAGATGTCCGTGAGCATGTGTTAGCGGAGGCTCATAGATCGCGATTCTCTATTCATCCGGGTAACACTAAGATGTATCAGGATCTGAAGAGATCATTTTGGTGGTCCGGTATGAAGAGGGATGTAGCGGATTATGTATCCCGGTGTTTAGTATGCCAGCAAGTGAAGGCCGAGCGACAGCGACCATCCGGCCTTATGCAAAGGATGGACATCCCAGTGTGGAAGTGGGAAGCTGTCACTATGGACTTTGTTTCGGGTTTGCCTCGATCTAGAAGGGGCAATGACTCGATTTGGGTAGTTGTAGATAGATTCTCGAAGACTGCTCATTTCTTGCCTATGAAGAAGAAGCAGTCAGTAGAGAGTTTAGCTAGATTGTATGTTAGTGGTATCATTAGATTGCATGGTGTGCCGAAGTCGATCATTTCGGATCGAGATCCGAGATTCACTTCGAGGTTGTGGAAGGGTCTTCAGGATGCTTTAGGTTCGGAGCTGAAGCTCAGTTCGGCGTTTCATCCCCAGACTGATGGACAGTCCGAAGGACTATCCAGACGCTCGAGGATATGTTGAGAGCGTGTGTTTTGGATTGGAAGGATGATTGGGAGCGTCATCTACCTCTTGTGGAGTTCGCATACAACAACAGCTTTCATGCGAGTATTGGTATGGCTCCATTCGAGGCGTTGTATGGTAGGCCCTGCAGATCTCCTTTATGTTGGGAGGAGACTGGTGATAGGCAGTTTATCAGACCGGAGTTAGTTCAAGAAACTTCGGATAAGATTCAGCTGATCAGAAAGAGGCTTGTTGTGGCACAGGATAGGCAGAAGAGTTATGCCGACAACAGGAGAAAGGATCTTGAGTTCGAGGTGGGTGATCATGTCTTCTTGAAGATATCGCCTACTCGAGAGTCGTCAGATTTGGCAGGCATAGTAAGTTGAGCCCTAGGTTCATTGGCCCATATGAGATTCTCAGACGTTTGGGCAGCGTGGCGTATGAGCTAGCATTACCCCCTCTTTGGCTAGTGTTCATCCCGTTTTCCACGTTTCGATGCTCAGGAAGTATGTCCGAGATCCGTCTCATGTGATTAGTCATGAGCCAGTGGAGATTCAGCCAGATCTGTTGTATGTCGAGCAACCAGTAGCTATTCTTGACCGGAAGGTTCAGCATCTCCGGAACAAGAGTATTGCGTCGGTGAAAGTTCTCTGGCGGAACTTCTCACGAGAGGAGGCTACTTGGGAGCTTGAGGATGCGATGAAGAAGAAGTATCCCCTTTTGTTTGAGTAGCGTCGTTCTAACTTCGAGGACGAAGTTTCTTTTAAGGGGGAGAGGGTGTAAGGCCCTCGAATTTTGTTGCATTATTGTATTGCATGTAAATAATTCATGTTGTGTATGTACGTATGTAAATATCTACGTAAGTACTAGTTAGTATACTATTGCATGCATGTGTATGAATTAGATGTAAATAATGTACGAAGGATATGATGGTTGTGTGTATGCGTAATAGTATACATATGACATATATAGGTATAAGGTGTACATGGTTCTGCATGTTTTAGAGTTCTGGCCGAAGGCCAGATTGGCGTCAATATCAACATACGTCGATGTGGTGTCGGCGTCAACCATATGGACGCCAACACTAACCTCAGCGTCCAGCGATGTGGATGCCAACTTCTCTGACCTGCATGCGTTGCAAACCCCAAAATTCCGGGGGCAAGCAAGCCCAGCCATTGGGGAGATGTCCCCAACGGCTATCAGGCCATCCCATCACCCCTCCGGGATATCCCAAACCCCTTCTCCTATAAACAAAACTCCTTCTGCACCAGAAGAGCTCTCTTTGGCTCTTTGCAAAGAGGAGAAAAACCCTAGCAAGCTGTGAGGAAGACTGGACTTTGGAGGCTTCAATTCGACGATTTGGAGCCTCAACCGGCATTCTATTGCAACTGGAGGCTAGAGGGGACCAAGGAGAAGGCTTCCCCGCCACTGGTTTAGCTTCTGCATCGACCTAGAGACCGGAGGAGAGCTTTTGTGGAGGCTTCTTGGGACTACCCAAGGAGGGCTTCACCGCCATTTTAATCCCTTTGAAGAATTGTTTAGAGGCAAGTAACCTATACATATCGTCCCTGTAGTTGTCTAGTAGGTTTTTCTCATTTTTACACATTTTACCTCGTGTCCTAGATCCCCCATTCTCCTTGTTGTTTGGAGTTCGGTCTGTGTTTCTGCACAGACAGGAACTTGGCGTCAATGCATTGACGCCAAGATCTCCAGTGAACGTCCGCGATCTTGCCGTCCATCTCTTTGAACGGCCAGACACTGCCGCCAAGTTCTTCAGTGCAGAACAGTGAACTGTTCTGCCTTAAGTAACTATTTTCTGGACTTTGACACATGAGGATATAGTGTAAATTTTATATGTTATGTAAAATAACTAATGTGATGTGTGTGGAAATTTCTGTGATTTTCTGTGGATGGCATGAATTGTTGGATTTATCGAAATGCAAGTTGGAAAAAAAGGGTTACGCATGATTTCTTACTTGTCTATATTGTAATCACGGGATTTGTATCCCCTTTTTTGAATTGATTGAAGATGTAGGGATTAGGAACTGACCGTGATCACCACCAATGCAGTCGCCTCTTGATTTCAATGGAGGGCTGACTACGTTGGAAAGGAAAAAGTGAAGTGAAGGCATACCTGATAATGCGACAGGACGGGCGTCGCGATGCTTTCATGTGAACGCGACGTAGGCAATGGCGCCTTCTTGATCGCGACACAGCAGTCGTCACCTTCCTCTTCAGTGGATGGAGACTTGGGTTCTTCGTCTTCCTGCTCCTCAGCCGGCCGAGGGGCAAGAGCCTCACCTTGCTCTGACCTTCAAACACCTACCAAAGAACAAGATAAACACCCTTAGAATTTGTGTGTAGATGATCTATTCAATGAAAAGCATGAAAACATGAAATATAATGGAGGGAACTCACAAGATTGGGGCTTTTAACCTTTGTGGGTGTTAAGGATAGGTGTGTGTGTCGTGATCTAATGCTAAGCTAGAAAGAAAACGAAGCTATGCATGCATGAAATCAATGAAATAAGAGAAGGGGGGAGAAGAGATTGTGTAGCCGCTGGGAAACGCCCTGGAGGGCTCTTGCTGATCGTCTAGAGGTGGAAGATGAAACTCTCTTGCTCAGCCAACTAATGAATCTGGCCTTGCCCAAAAAGATGCAGAGACGAGGTACTTATGGTGATATTCCCAACTCGGGTCTGAGAGGATAATGGGCAAGAGTCCGATTTTGGGTAAGTATGGCTGTGCAAGGGCTATTGGAACTTGAAAGGGACATGTTAGGAAGGTCTCCTCCAATTTGAGAGGATTTGGACGTGATTTGGACGTCCAAACGAAGCAATTACCATCAATAGCATGTGTCCAAGTTGGCTTCGGATTGAGTTTCCTGTTTAAGGTCCAGAATGCGACGGCCTAAGTGTCGCCTTACTGAATACGACTGCTCAATATGTCGCCTTCCTCATATGGAAGGTGACTTAAGTCATTTTGAGATTTTCTGAGGATTTTAAAATATGGAATTATTATCGCGACATAGGGGCTGTCGTTTTCAGGAAGGCGACCTAGGGCCTGTCGCCTTCTGGTCTTTTCTGCATTTTGGCATGTAATGTGTCCAATCACCATGCACAGCCTTCGGGATGAAATATCGGATTTTATACTCAGAGAGCTATAGTGAAAGAGATTGATTTGACCAGGAAGGTCCTCCAGGGCGATGAATTAATGGAAATGATGTCATGATCGGAGAAAGCCAGCTTGACGATGATGAGCCAACGTGGGGCGTCAATAATACGACAAGGGATTTTGCTCGACTTATGGGTCAGAAATGGGTGTCTACAGATTGCCCCTCCTTGATGCCTGCTTTGCAAGGGAGTGGAGCAGTAATGAAGAGACAGTGGCATGAAATGGTGATGTAGTGAAATGAACAGAATGAGCTGAAAAGCGGGCATCAAGGTAAAGAGACACCCATTCTGGACGAATAAGCAGCGAGAATTTTCTGGCTAACCTGAACATGGCCGGGAACAGAGTGCGCGGATGGTTCCTATTTGGGACGAATAAAAATCAAATAAAAGAATGATCAACCTCCTGATTCAAGGGGTACCCTGGCTATCTTTAGCGTGTAGTTTCGTTCATTAGGGGATAGGTGCTGCCCGACGGTCGATTCGACTCTGGCCTTCGAGCGGGTCACGACTAATGAGCGGATCGGGGATAAATGAATGACTGTTATAATGAATGGGGATGAGAGGAATCCTGCATAGGAACTATCACTGGCAAGCTGGACCGAGCACAAGCTCGAGGAAAACTTTCAAATTCGGAGTGGAATTCTTGTCTGGAAATGAGGATCTGTGTTGGGACATCATTGGGGAGCTGACTTTGACAAATCATGATTCATGAAGCTCAAAATTCCTACATGATGCATGCTGGGCTAAATAAAAGGAAATCATAAAAGCGAATGCAAAGAAAGAGAGAAAATAACAAGTATTCAAGGATAATATTGCTAGACAATATAAGCAAGGGTCAAGACACTTCGCATCCCCGACGTGCGATAGAATCCATCGTCCCCAAGTCATATCACCCAACGGCCTATCCAGCGATTAGCTGCGTGCACCTAGATCATCCTTGTTTTTGGTGAAGGGGAACTCAGATCCTGGAACACACTGGGAACCAGCCGGTCCTTGAACTAATATAGTAGCATAGATATCATATAGTAATGCGAAGAGATTAGGGTAGAGATACTTACCTGACTTACCTGACGGACGTCTTTGATTTTTGAATTTTCTGGATTTTTATGGATTTTCCTGCATTTTCTGATTTTTATGGGTTTTCCTGCATTTTCCGATTTTATGGGTTTTCCAATAATCAAAGCAATAAAGTTAGACATGATACCAAGCACATGCACCAAACAATGAATATCAAAGCATATGTGCAAATATTCTGAACAATCACAAAGGAATAAGTAAGACAGCATAGACCGATCAGAAGGCGACATAGGGATTGTCGCAACCCTAGACATAAGAAGGCGACATATGCAGTGTCGCCACCCAGAAGGCGACATAGCGATACGTCGCAACACCAGGATGCACAGCCCGAGCTCAAATCCTTTCAGCATGAGGCTTGGTTTTGACTCCCATTAGGACTCTTATTGCTTCCCACTCCAAGTCCCACTTCTAATGGGTCTTCCCTTCCCCTTCCAAGCAGGAATAGGAGTGCTAAGGCTCTATCAATAAAGGGGATGAGAGGCCAAATTCGTAGCTCTCTCTTCTCTCTTCTTTTCTTCAAGGTTTGCAAGCTTCTATGGCCATGAGGAGAGCCCCTCTTGCTTCCATGGATGGGGAGACGGCTTATGAAGGTCCGAAGCGCGCTCGGACGACGTATAAAGCGCTTATGAGGGTGACGGACGTCCCCAACCACTTGAGCCGAAGCGAGGAAGTGAGGGAGGTGAGTTTTGGTGTTTTCAATTTTCATGCATTTTGAGCTATGAATTTGTTCTTTAATTTTGTTCTTCTCTTTCCTCCCCTCTCTTTTGCTTTTTCTTCTCTTCTAGCTCTTCCCGGGATCCCTGCCGCTACTCAAAGCTCAATTGGATTGCCCCGATGATCAAATCTCAACCATGTTTGTCATTAGATTCTTGAGAGAGTGGGGTTTAGGTGGGGTGTTGATAGCGGCCCATAACTACCACAAGATCTCATTTGATTGGCATTGTATCACGGCCTTGATAGAATTGTGGCACCCACAAACCCATACATTCATTTTTCCCAAGTTCGAGGCGACCGTCCTTCTAGAGGAGGTCGAGGCCTTCCTAGCTCTTCCTAAAACCAAGCCGGGGGACGAGCAAAGCATAAGCTATACCGTCGAGCCCATTAACCCGAAGTTTATTCTAGGGGAGTTCATGACCGATCCGGGGGATGTCCACACCATGGTCAGCCCACAATTCATCCATCTAGTGCCTTTGTCTAAATGGGTCATATCCAAGTGTAAGGACAAGAGCGTAGACCACCGGGAGATCGCAAAGGCCGTGGCCATATGCTTGTGTGGAGTGGTGCTTTTCCCGTCTGGGGATCACCTCATAGACTATGCTAGCTTGAGTGCCATAAGTGGGGTATGGCGGGGACTTTCACTTTCTCACGCCGTCTTGGCATATATTTACTCGGGTCTCACTTCGGCTTCCACGGGGGGTTTCCTTTATGGCTCCATGATCCTCTTAGAGTGTTGGTTGGGAGTGAGGATAAAGTTCAAACCCGTAAAGGATCCCACTACCGAGAGCCGGATCTTTGGGTGCCATCCTTTGAACTTTATTGGCGGGACGACCAAATTCTCCGACAAGGTTTTATGCAGGACGGTGGACAAGAAGACTAGGAGTGCGTGGCGCCTTTACTTCAGTACCTTGCCGGTGGAGCACTTCGCTTTGGGCGTAGCGGGCTTCGCGGAGCGGAGATCCGACTACCACTCGGACACGGCTTGGACTTGCAGCTAATAGGGAACATGGCGACCGTGCTCTACAACCCGCAGTGGTGCTACTTGCAGATCGGGAAACCGAGGACGAGAGTACTTCCGCCGTCACATTTGCCTCCTATGAAGAGACGGCGCCTGGGTACCCCGGAAGATGAGCAGGACGTGCGGAGCGCGTTGGCCTTGTGGAGGGCGTGCGCTACGCATGCACTTCCGCCGAGACTTGACGAGGACCGGGAGACGTACCAGGCGTACCTCCAGGAGCATGAGAAGCTTCGGCCGCTCGCGGACCGTGAGCCAGAGGAGAGACTTGATTGTACTTTTGGCTTTGGTGGGACTTGATGTGGTGAGAGTGTGCTTGATGTATCAGACACTTTATGTTGATTTTCAGATTTTATTTGATGTATTCATTTGAGATTTTGAATGAAAGTACGGATTTTGAAGAGTTTTTGTGAAGAAACTGAGAAGGCGACGGCCGAAACGCCGCTACCTATAACGCGACAGGTTCATGGTCGCTACAAGATTCAGAAGGCGACAGCATTGTCGTCGCTACCTAAAGTAGAAAGCGACGTCTATGATGTCGCGATCACAGAATCCGAAATAGTTTAAATTTGGGGCCCAGCGCCCCTCTTCCTCTTTCCCTCTTCTTTCTCTTCCCTTCTCCCTTCTCTCCGGCGACAGCGACCTCCGACGCCCTTCCCTCTCCATATCTTCTCTCTTTCTCGTTACTTCTCCTATTTCTCCCCTCCCCCCTTTTCTGGACACCCTTCTGGTGGTCGGAGCGATGGAAGGAGATGGCGCCCAAGGCGGCGACGGTGCAGACCGGCGAAAGCGGGGGTCTAAGAGGACCATCCGCCGGCGGCGAACGGACGAGGGGCCGTCCACGGCGGCGGAGGAGGTAGCCCGGTGGAGGAGGTGGCACCCGCGGCGAACTCGGACGAGGAGGAGGCCGGCCCCAAGAAGGTAGGTGCTTCGAATCCTAGCCCCCCCCCCCCTATGTGTGTGGATGAGTGGGGGTGCTGAGCACCTCGGTAGGGCCTTTTGGCCCAAGGTAAAACGGCCAAAAAATGGATACTTGCCGTTCCGGCCAGTCTTTGAACGCGACAGGGTAGCTGTCGCATTACCAAACCAGTTGCGACACTGTAAGCGTCGCCTTCAGAAGGCGACAGTCTATTCATCGCCTTCACAAAATGGAAGGAGACTCCTCTTGTGTCACCTTCATAAGGCGATAATATACCTGTCGCTACCTTAACAGAGTGTTGTTCTGTTGATTCCTTGCTGATCCTCGTGTTTCTGTGGTTGTTTTACAGAGCGAGTTACGGTCTCGGCTGGGGTGGGCCGTTGTCCGGGCGATCTATCAGGGTTGCCGGATTTCCAGTGGACCCGGCTGGAGGAGATGGGGTTCGGCCCCTTTCTGAGGTTGGATGAGTTGACGCCGGACGTGGCGCTCATCCAGGCATTGAAGGAGCGATGGGACCCTGAGTGCCACGCGTTCCTCCTCCCGTGGGGTCACATGATCCCCACACTGGAGGACGTGGTACGGATCACCGGCCTGAGGGTTGATGGCCAGGCGGTGACCGGGGTGACTTATACTAGTTATCAGGAGATGGTGGAGAGGCTTCTGGGGCTAGAGGTGACGTGGGAGAGATCCTCCCTGGTGCCGAGGATGAGGTTGCAGGCGAGCCTCGGGGTGGCAGACGCGCGCCACCAGACTGGAGAGGGCCAGGCAGAGTACATGGCCCGGTTGTCAGCGGATGCCAGAGCAGCGCTGGCGGAGGAGGAGGGAGCGGCAGCGGACCACGATTTGAGGCGCTTCCTGATCCTCGTGATCGGGAAGTTGATCTTGGGTACCCAAGGAGACCCGGTGAGCTGCCGGTGTCTGCCTCTACTAGAGGACCTGACCCAGGTGGGGAGCTACACGTGGGGTGCGGCCCTTCTGGCCCACCTCTTCGACAGCCTGGGCACCTCTAGTAGGGAGACAGGGGTGGCCGGGTTCTTCCCATTGTTACAGGTATGCTTCTCACCCTTACCCTTTACTGCTTTTCCTGCTTATCTTAATTGATCGTGGCACTGACCGTTTTGTTTTGCAGGTGTGGGCGTACTGCCATCTCCCTTCCCTGGGTAGGGGGGTGCCGAGGCGAGCGGGCGCCGTACCGCTACTACAGCGTTGGCGGTTCTGCAGAGACGAGCGATCCCTGCGGCGGCAGGTGATGCTCATCCACGACGCACTGGACACTGTCCCCTTCGGACATGTAAGTACTTAGCATTCTTTCCTTTCCCTTGCTTATTTTGACAGTTGACTGACAGATCTTTTTGCTCGTGGTGTGCAGGTTCAGTGGACTCCCTATGTCGGGGAGGACGACGCCACCCAGCCATGGGCGGAGCGGGCCCGTCCTTACTTCGGTAGGGACATTTGGCTTCACTATTTTAACACAGTGGTCCCGCTCCACCACCGGCTAGTGGCGCGGACACTGGGACTCTACCAGGCGGTGGTGGAGTTCCCGACCCGATAGAGGTCATGGGAGAGGCCCGGTTGCAGCTTCCAGGGAATCCAGCAGGTCACGGACTGGACAGTCCGGGTCTGGGAGCAGCTGGACGACTGGGAGCGGCGAGGGAAGGAGGTGGTCTCCGAGGCTACCAGCGATGAGGACTACTTTCGGGCTTATGCCCGGAGGTACGGGGCCCAGGTGTACAAGGGGACCCGGCGACCGGTACGTATTTTACTGCTTTTAGTCTCTTTTGAGTTCTTAGTTAATTGTGTGACTGACTTGGCTTGTGCTTGCAGCTTGACCCTGAGGGGCGGATCTCCTCGCTCGAGGGTATCCTCCATTCCACCATCCAGCAGCGAGATGATCTTCAAGCGGTGGTGGACCAACTGGTAAGTATTTTGCACCCTACCCTTCTATTTCTAGTTTCAGTTGACTGACCCCTGTTGTTTCTTTTGCAGCGGGCAGAGTTGGACAGGGCCCAGCAGATGGTGGGAGGTGCCTCCTCTTCCCGAGAGGATCCCGGCCGCTCCGTCTTGGAGGGCCAGCTAGCGTCGGCGGCGGCCCGAGCGGAGGACGCCCTCGCCCAGCTGCGGAAGCGGGTAAGTTACTTATTTAGATGCCACTGGGCTTTTTGCTTCTTTTTTGAGTTCTGACAAGATGTTTGATATTGCAGGAGCAGGAGCTGAGGACCGCCCTGGCGCGGACGACCACGCTAGAGGCGGAGATGGCGGAGCTACGCCTACGCCCCGAGGCAGCGGAGGTGGCGCGGTGGCGCCAGGAGGCAGAGGCGGCGGTCCGCTGGCAGCAGGAGGCGGCGGAGGCGACGCACTGGCGCCAGGAGGCGGAGGAGGCGGCACGACTGCGCGCCGAGGCCGGGGACCTCCGCACTCAGCTAGGGGAGGAGAGGCATCGCAGCGACTTGCTGCGATCCGAGATGAGGGGTCTGGAGAGGGCCCTGGCCTTGGTCGGGCGCAGCCGATCGTGACTAGCAGGAGCGGTATCCCGAGCGGGTCCGCTGGACACTATCTGACGGTTCCTCCGGAACGGCGGAGGAGAGGACGACGGCGTGAGAGAGCGCCAGAGGCCGGGGGAGCGAGACCGGCCGAGGGCGATGGCCCCTCCGTCTCCCCGCCCGCCTGAGGGTACAGGGAGAGAGCGGTTGAGGGCTTGTACTCTTTGTTTGCCCCTTTTTTGTCATGATGGTGTACATGATATGAATGGAATGGAACCTTCTATATTTTTATGGTTTGCGACTGAGTGAGAGTGACGAGTGAGATATGAGTGCCGCTTCTTTTCCGTCCTGCACACTTAGACAACCACAAGACAAGTTAGATTGTTCTTAGGCTTAGCCCCTTGCTTTAAAATGCGACGAGCGACCGACCTTGATGATTAGTCAAGGGGCTAAGCCTTATTAAATAGGCAAAAGATGCGAATAATCAAATGAAATGCATGTATGCAAATGGCTTGGAATTTAATGTTTTGAGGTTTTTAGAATATCTGATTTAGGGTTTGGAAAATGTTTGATTTTTTGGAGTTTGGGAATATGTGATTTTTTAGTTTTTGGAAATATTTAACTTGTTTGGAGTTTTGGAAATATGATTTTTTGGGTTTTGAAATATTAATTTTTGGAGTTTTGAAAATATTTGATATTTTTTTAGAGTTTTGAAATATCTGATTTTTTTGGAGTTTTGAAATATTTGATTTTTGGGAGTTTTTGTTAGCGCCTAAAGCTGGCGTTAGCCCTTCCTAAAATAAGACACGCGAGACGGAAGGTACTCGCATCTTCGGGCCACAACACTTAAACCGATTCGAGCCGCTGGTTAGGAATCTTGATCACCTCCGGTTCTCGCCACAGGGCTTTCTAAGTTAGGACGTGCGTAAGGGGTGACAACGCCTCGGGAAAACTACCCTTAGTCGAAGGTCGCGACTAATTAAGCCCTACCCAAGAGGTGATTCGGTCTTATAGGGGGGAATGGAAGATCATTTTAGGAAAGTCTTGTGTAGGTATAGGGATGTGGGTTCGGCTACTTCCTACAGCATACCCTTCGGAGATTGGGTCTGTTGTGGAGGGACTTTATGGTCTTTTGCTATGGACTTGCCTTGCTTTGGGGCATGCGTACGACCGGGCTCATTAGTGTCCCGCGGGGACTTTGCCACTCTTTGCCATGCCTATTGTATTATGGATCTTCTTTTCTTTTTTTTTTTTTTTTGTTTCTTTGCTTCTTTGCCCTTTTTATTTGACCGTCCCTGTTTGAGGCTTCCTCTCGTCGGGGTATGCTGTAGGTTGGTGACCTCGCCTTTACAAACCTTTGCCCCTACACTTCGACCGATTAGGAGAGAATGACCGATGCATCGCTAGAGTAGAGCCCGCATAGTTGCAGCATCTACCAAGTGTAGTTATCCGGGCTTGCCGTGTGCGTGTGTGTTAATCCTAACTTAGAGCGACCCTTGGCGATTAGAGAGGTATCTTGGACTCCAACACGGGGCTACTCCCGATCTAGGTGTTGTGGCCTCACACCTATAGGCCTAAGGATAGAAAGGTTTGAGGTACAACCCATTCCATGGATGTGACAGTTCGACGCCCTCGGCATTAGTTAAGCGGTAAGCATTTCCGGGGTACACTTCCCTCACAACGTACGGACCCTCCCAATTAGGTTGCAGTTTGGACCTAGGACCTCCGGGTTTGATAAAAGATGCGTTTCAAGACCATATCACCCTCTTGGAATTTTCGTTCAATTACCTTCTTTGAAAAGACCTTGAGATTCGCCTTTGATAGGAAAGCACATGGTCGGCTGCCATAAGCCGCCTTTCATCTAAGAGTTCCAATTGGACTAGTAACGCCTCTCGACGTTCATCAAGATTAAGTTCCTTGTCTAGTTGGACTCTTAGTGAAGGAATTAGGATCTCATATGGAACTACCGCCTCCATTCCATAAGTGAGAGCGTACGGGGTTTGCCCGTGGGAGTGCGGACGGAGGTACGGTAGGCCCATAGAGCCTCTATTAGCTTTTCGGCCAGTCGGCGAATTTATGCGACTCACAGGTTTTCTTTAAGATTTTAAGAAGGGTTTGTTAGTTGCTTCAGCTTGGCCATGCCTTGTGGGTAATACGGCGATGAATGATGCAGCGTGATGTTGTATTTCTTACAGAGGTCCTGGAGCTCTTGTGCGATGAATTGCGGCCCATTGTCCGTGACGATGCTGCTTGGCACTCCGAACCGCGAGATGATGTTTCTCATGATGAAGCGGCACACCGTGGATGCTTTGATTCTGTGAAGGCTTCAGCTTCTGCCCACTTGGTGTAATACTCAGTCGCAGTTAGGATAAATGACTTTTGTTGGTTTGAGCATTAGAGTCACCAAGAGGGCCGACAATGTCGAAAGCCCACATGGAGAATGGCCATGGTGTGGAGAGCGGATGTAGTGAGGAGGAAGGGGCATGGATCTTATCAGCATGGAGTTGACACTTGACACACCTACGGACGTAGATGGTACAGTCTTCCTCTAGGGTTGGCCAGTAATAGCCCTGCCTAATGATCTTTTTTGCTAGCATCTGACTGTTGACGTGCCCTCCGCATTCACTAGCGTGGGCCCCTTCTACCACTTTCCAAGCCTCGTCATCGGTAAGGCACCTCAAGAGGACTCCATTAAGAGCTCGCCTGTATAGAACTTCTCCGACGACGGTGTACCTTAAGGCGGCTCTTCTGATGGCCCTACGGTCTTCTGCACTTGCCCCTTCAGGATATGTTCCATCCCTGCAGTATTGCTCTATCTCAAAGTACCATGGCAGTTCCTCTTCATTCAGGATCTCCTCGAGCTCAGTTATCATGACTTGCTGCGCTCCTCTCTCCTAGCCCTCTCTTCTAAGGTTGCCCTAAGGTCGCTAAACAGGGGTCCTGGGTAGATGGAACATCGAGACGCTGGACAATGATTGTCTCAGTCCGGCGACTCAGAGGGAAGGATAGGGATGAGGCGAGCGACGCCAAAGCGTCGGCCAGGATGTTTTGGGAACGAGGAGTATGGATATAGATGAGCTTACGGAACTGCCTTGCCAATAACGTGACCAGGTCTTGATATGGCTTGAGCTTCGGGTCACGAGTGCGGTAAGTTGAGAGCACCTGCCGCAGGACGAGCTGAGAGTCTCCTATAATTCTGAGGTGCGATGCCCCCAGCAGATAAGCATGCTTGAGACCAGCAAGGAGAGCCCTACTATGACATGTTGTTGGTAGCGGGGAAGGTGAGTTGATATGCAAAGGGGATGGTAATGCCTTCCGGGGTAAGCAGCACGGCTCCAATGCCCCGTCCCTGAGAGTTGAGTGCACCATCGAAGTGAAGGGACCAGAAGGGATCTTTGATTATGACTGAGAGTTCCTCATCGGGGAATTCCTCTCGGAGGGAGTCGCTGTGAGGGAGTGGAAGATGGGCCAGATGCTCGGCGATGGCATACCCTTGACGGCTTTTGGACCACAAAGGATATGTCAAACTGAGAGAGGAAACTCTGCCAGCGTGCCAGCCGATCGGAAAGGATGGGTTTTTCAAGCAGATAGCGGAGTGGATCCATCCTTGAGATCAGCTTGACCTCGTGGGCTAGGAAGTAGTGTTTGAGCTTTTGGACTACCCACACGAGTGCGGCACAAGTTTTGTCCGCGGTGGTGTACTTGGATTCGGCGGTGTTGAAGAGCCTAGAGAGGTAGTACGCTGCCCTTTCTTTCCCAGACTCGTCATGTTGTGCAAGGACAGCTCCTAGGGAGTCCTCAATGACTGAGAGATACAGGATTAGCGGCTTTCCGGGTACAGGAGGCTGTAAGACTGGGGGATTCATGAGATAACTTTTCAGCTCATCGAAGGCTGCTTGGCATTTGTCATTCCATTCGAATTTTGCCCCTCCTTTCAAGAGATCATAAAATGGGCGACATCTTTGCGAATGCTGGGAGATAAATCTTCTGATGAATTGCAAACGCCGATTAGCCCTCTTAATTGTGCGATGTTCTTTGGAGGGGGCATTCTGCTATGCCTTAGCCTTGTTCGGATCGATCTCAATGCCCGCTTACTAACTATGAAGCCCAACAGTTTCCTGATGATACCCCGAACACGCACTTCTTTGGATTCATTTTCAGCTGATACTCTCTAGATCTCTGCAGCACCTTGGCTAGGATTTGGGGTGTTCTCTCTGGTTCTCGACTTCACCAAGATGTCATCCACGTAGACTTCAACATAGACATGGATCATATCGTGGAATATGGCCATCATCGCCCTCTGATAAGTAGCCCCAGCATTCTTCAGCCCGAAGGGCATGACTACATAGCAGTACGTTCCCCAGGGCGTGGTGAAGGATGTTTTCTCTTGATCCTCAGGAGATAGACGGATTTGGTTGTATCCTGAATATCCATCCATGAATGAGAGGGTCTCATACCCAGCAGTGTTATCGATAAGCACATCAAGATGAGGAAGCGGGAAGTCGTCCTTCGGACATGCCTTATTCAAATCCCTGAAGTCGATGCAGATTCTAACTTTGCCGTCTTTCTTCATGACAGGGACTATATTGGCCACCCAGTTCGGATAGAGCACTACCCTGATGAATCTAGCTTATGGAGCTTGTCTACTTCGTCCTTCATCTTCAGGGCTGTGAGTGGATGGAACCTTCTGAGTTTCTGCTTGATTGCCTTTGCCCTTCTTTCAGTACCAGTCGGTGCTCCACTAGTGAGGGGTCTAGACCGGGCATGTCCTCGTAAGACCAGGCGAATGTGTCCTTGTACTCCCTCAGGATTTGCACCAGTTCCTCTTCTTCGTCGGGAGGGAGGTTTGCTGAGATAATCACAATCCTGGGATCTTCTTCTGTTCCAAGGTTGACTTCCTTAGTAGATTCATCCACTGCCGTTGTGGGCTCATCGAACCTTCTTACTCCACTGGCATATTTTTCGGCAGCGTCATCTACTTCGCTATCCTCTTCATCGACTGGGTCCTCATCATTCATTATTTCGTAGACACCAAATCCGTCGTCTATGAACACCCCATCCTGCTCAAACACTTCTTCGAACACCAGCACTTCTCTCGTGAACTCCTCTATTAATAGCAGCGCTTGACACCGCCAAGCTAACTCTTGAAGATATCTCCGGGGAATGGCTTTTCCCCGCTGCTTCCTAGGACAGTGCTTGGATTTTGAGGGTAGCGGGCTGACCTGACTTTCTACCCTAGGCCTATCTACACTAAAGCTAGACTCACCGACTCTCCTAAGCTAGATGACTCTACAGGACTGGAGGAGGACATGGTGTCCTCGAAGAGAATGGCTCCTAATGAAGGAGTAGGAGGGGAAGCCCCAGCCGAGGGGTGCCCCTGATCAGAAGAGTGCAGGACGTATGCCGGCTCCTCGACCTCAACGTGCATTTGAAAGTGGACTTTTTTTTTTGGAGATCGGAGGAGAGCATGCAACAGGAGAGGGTGACCTCGTGGTCACCTGGATCAGCTTGAAGAGCGGAGAGGACAGCCGGTGGGAGCTGGGTGTGAGGAGGCTGTGCGCCGCCGTGAGGAGCTGGGGAGTCAGCTGGATCAGCAAAGGAGGAGAGGATGGGACTAGACTGGGAAGGAGGGAATCCAGGAGGGATGGGTGGATGGCTAGGCAGGTGCCTCTCCAGAGCTCATCAATGGTCTTCCCCTCTTCGTAGGGGATGTCCGGCTCTCCTATGTCTGAGGCATCGCTCATGAGCTGCCTTTTGGACGTGATGGCAATGGGTGGATCTAGCAACTCTTCCGCAGCTGGCGGCCAGGTTCTCTCCTCTTCCCAGAACAGTCGGCTGAAGGCGATGGTGATGTCTTCTATGTCGAACCATCTATACCACTCGACCTCTGGGTCCCCTGTCTTTCTCCTCCTGGTTGGACGGAGGGCTTCTAGGGCTCTATAGGTCAGCAACGGGGCCATGTGCCGAGAGAAGTTCCGGCCATGCACCTCGTGCTGTGAGAGTTCCGCCTCGACTACCACGGTATTATATCCTGGTTGGGTAGGCCCCCTGATAAAGTGACACCAGAGTGTCCAGGTGAGTGGCTCTCGGTCGGCCTTAAGAGTGGACGTGCTGGATGACCATGGTTTGGATTTTTCCCTATACCCTAGGCCCCATCGGCTCTTCATGACAATGTCAGGGATGGGTTTGACTATACCCTGTAGCTCTGCCCCTAGGCCCTTGCCTTCTTCATACCCCAGCTTCATCATAATTTGCCACCCCTTTGTGCTTAGTGGCTCTTTTCTCTTGACCGCATTGACCCGGGCTAGGTTGACCTCTCGCTGGGACTGGAACGTGTAGCTCCAGGGGTAGTTGATGTCTAGCACTGAGACGATGGGTTTGTTGGCTGGCCACACGGCTGGGAGGTGGGTATCGTGGAGGGCATCTACGGAGTGGGTGGTGGCTATGCTCTTGACTTTGATAATTCGCCCTTGGAAGGGGAACTTCAGACACTGGTGTGCGGTAGATGGCACAGCCCCGAGCGCTTCCAGCCATGGACGCCCTAGGATGGCCTTGAACATGGGATCAATATCTAGGACGTAGAAGTCTACTGTGACGGCGAGGGGTCCCAGTTCAGCTTGCACAGTTACCATGCCGTGACAGGATCTTCTGGAGTTGTCATATGCGGCAATGGTGGTGGGTGTTGGTCTTAGCATGCCTTCTGATAGGTCGCAGGCCTCAGAGTGCTCAGCGGGCAGACATTTATGGATGCCCCCGTATCGACCAGTGCCGCTCCCACTGCTACATGATTAATGACTAGGGTGACGCAGAGTGGGAGCCTCTGGCTTCTGGGGGTGCTAGTTCGCTCTCTGCAAAAGTGATTGCCGGCCGCGAGTCACCATGGCCAGGGCACTAGGTAGCTTATCAGCCAGCATGTCTTCATTTACGACTACCTTCTGCAGGAAATTCCTCAGGGCTTCCTGGTGCTCTTTAGACTTCTTTATCAACTCCAGAATGGAGAGATCTTGGCTGGCACATGATCCAGGTGCTTGAGGATATCATAGTGGGTTCCGGGTAGCGGCTCAATCAACCCCTCATCTTGCGTTTGCTGCTGAGCTTGTTGTTGCTGTGGCGGTTGCAGACCTGCTGGGGGTTTGTGGAAGTGGTGGTGGTGGAGATAGGTGGGTACGGGCGGCGAAAGACTCGCCCGCTCCGTAGTGGTGGTGATTGGTAGGTGGCTGTCTAGCGGAGGATAATGTGCGGCGGAGGGTTGGTCCGGCCCAGGTGGTGGTAGGATGATGGGTGAGGGAGTAGGTATGATAGGGGGTAGAGGGATGGAGACAGGTGGAGCGAAAGGTAAGATGATGGTGAGCTAACAACTGGCGCGGATGCTGAACCGACGGGCAGTATGACGGCGTTGGCCATGGAAACTACAGGAGGGACTGACTGGGGAGCCGTGTAGGCTGGTTGTATTGTTTGGGATTGGACAGGATATTGGTTAATGGCCATCATCTGCTGAACATCTAATTCATCATCGTACGTCCAGTTTGCTTGCGGAGGAGGGTGGTGGACGATGGGGTTTACCTGGGCAGGCTGCTGTGGCGGTGGGTTTGGAGCTGGTGGATGGTTTGGTAAGGGGTTATGGATGATCCCAAGGTCCTGCAATGGCTTGTGTGCTGCTGTTGTTGTTGTTGAGGGGGTGGTTGGCGCTGCTGCCTCTGCTGCTGTTGTTGCCTCTGCCTTTCTTTGATATCTCCGATCACTTGCCGGAGAGCTGTCCAATCTATTCTATGTTGCTCGTGCAAGTCATACACCAAATCCTTGAAGGTAAAACACTGGTCGATGGTATGACCAGGCTGCCGGTGGAATACACAGTACCGAGTTTGATCCACGCTAGGGTTCAGGGGTCTCTCAGGAGGGAGCCTAATGGCGTCGGTGGAGAGCAAGGCCAAGAATATGTCGGAGAGTGTCTCCGGCAATGGCGGGTAGTGAGTTCTTCTAGGACCCATGGGACGCCTTTGCTGAGAGCCATCAGGAGGTGGCACTTGGTTGTATTGGCGTGGTGGTTGCCCTTGTGGCGGCTGGGTAGGGTTCTGGCCTGGGCGTTGTAAGGTTGACGATTTTGGCTCTGGCCGGCAGGGTTGAACGCGCTCACTTGCTCGTTCACTTGGACGCCCTCAGTGACTGGCCCCTGAGGCTTTCTTTGGAACCGGGACTTTTGTGGTTCGAACATGGAGTGGATGGGAGAATCTTTGAGCTGGGTCTGGATAAACCGGGCCCGGCTGTAGAGTTGATGCATGGTGGTGATGTCATTCATCGCCAGGATGTTTCTATAGGCAGGCATGGCATTGGCGATGATGATCTTCACCTTCTCCCCCTCTGGAAGGTACCCTGGAACTCTGGTGGCCATTTGCCTCCACCTATCGGCGTACGAGGCAAAATCCTCATCCGACTTCATTTCTCAGCCATGAGATCTGTAAGGGAGTATTCGGGCCCGACCTGTCTTGGAATTGTTCGAGGAACTTGGCCTTCACGACAGCGAAGTCTTCGGCGTCCTCAGGTAGCAGGGAGTAGAACCAATCTAGGGCGTGCCCGTCCAGCGACCGGCGGAAGAGATATGCCATGAGGCGGCGATCATGCTGGTAGGAGGCGGACTCATAGATGAAGTCTTTGATATGGGTATAGGGATTGCCTGAGCCGTTGTATTTGCGGTACTTCGGCAGCTCGGATGGAGAGGGGACCCATAGGCCATTGAAATTTGGCATGTGCACATCATGATGCTGCCTAGGGTCGACTTGCTTCCGGAGCTCTTGGAGCTCCTTCTTGATGGATGCCCACTCGGACATCATGTCCGGTGCGGCGGATGGCTGAGCGTACATGGACGAGGCATGAGAGGTAGGCCTGGCGCGTGGCTCAGGACGATGAGGGGAGTAACATGGCTGATACGGCGGAGACCGGGGCCTCGACTCATGGGGCACGTAGTGCTTCGACTCAAAGGGTGTGAACCGGATGGTCCGCGGCCGGATGGGGGTGTTGTCGGCTTGTCCCATGGCGACATGGGGGCCGGAGGCAGCTGCTGCGGGGGCGTGACGTGCCCGCTCTGGGTGAGGTTGAGGAAGCGGCCTTTCTTTGAGGGCCGTCATGAGGGTTTGGATCTGGGACTGATCAAGCTGGGGAATTAGCGCAGGAGTTGAGTGGCCTGATCATCCGACTGGGGAGGATGGATGTTCTGAGACGGGCTGCCCTCGTTGTGACGGCGACCTTCAGAGGTATGGACAGCAGCGACCCAGGGCGAGGTCGACTCCCAAAGAGATCGTGAGGAAGGGAGTCCTCATAGTCTTGGAAGGTGTAGAGGACAGGGTCCTACTTCTCATCATAGACCGGGTTCAGGTATGACTCCATATTTGGCATGTGAGCACAGAAAGGTGGGGAAGGCTTTTCCAGACTTAAGAGGGATGCCTAACCTAGACAGACTCTCCGTTACCTAAACAAGCAATCCTATGCAGACAAAAGGAAAGAGAAAACGTCTCACCCAAAGCAAGCAGTTTGGCAATGATGATGGCTTTTCTTAATTGATCCAAGTTTGCCTTTAGTGGTTTGACTTTTAGCAAGTTCTCTCGAGTGAGGAAGGGTTTCCTAAATGGGAGAAGGCTTCCAACGTCGGGTATGACTAGGGTTCTCTCAACCTTACCAAATGAACTTTAGACTCGATCCTAGGTGGCGACGGGTACAACCAGCCCGGCGACCGTGTGGGAATCCACGGTCAGCGGGGACTTACGGAGGCCCTCAAGCGAGTGCTCTAGTCGGACACAAGGAGTATGTGGCGAGAGAGCGAGCGTCGCTGAGGAGGAAACCTATACTACGAATATGGAAAGATGTATGCAAATCCTATGTGCACCGGAGTGCATGCAAGATTCTAACCTAGTACTAACACAACAAGATTAAGACTAATTGCTCTCAGAGGCAGAAGGTGACAATGAAGCTGTCGCGACCAATATCGCGACAATAAACTGTCGCTTTCCTTCTCGCAGTGGACAGAGGGCAATTAAGTCCTAATTATGCACGAAAAATCAAACAACCCTATAACATACAAGACTAGCAATCTCTCAAGAGCATGGAAAAGGCATGGTATGATGAAATATGGATGGAGTATGTGAAAATAAACCCAATTTGCAAGGAAATCCAGGACCAGGGTACTGACCTGAATGCGACTGATCCCCGTCGTCTTCTTGTATCGCGACATGTCCGTGTCGCTTCTCCGCAGACTCTCAAAAATCTTAAATAAATCACGCAAGTGTAGGGGCAGACTGTGTACCTGGTAGCGACGCGACTTCTGTCGCCTGCCCTTATCGCGACACCGCCTACGTCGTCTTTCACAACACACAGAAGACAGAAACAGACAAGGAAGGATGCTGTGTACTGACCTGATTGCGACATGCCGTATGTCGCTAAGCTGATAGCGACGCCTCCATTGTCGCCATCTCACCCAGAATCACAGAGCACTGACAAACTCAAAGGAAGAGAACCAAAAACGAAAAACTAACCACACAACACACCTGTTAGATGATAGGGACGGCAGGGAAAAGGAAGAACAAGCGTGATGGGCACAAGTTGTCCCACCGTGATCGCCGAAAGGTGTAATCACGGGATTTGTATCCCCTTTTTTGAATTGATGTGAAGATGTAGGGATTAGGAACTGACCGTGATCACCACCAATGCAGTCGCCTCTTGATGTTCAGATGGAGGGCTGACTACATTGGAAAGGAAAAGTGAAGGGGAAGGCGTACCTGATAATGCGACAGGACGGGCGTCGCGATGCTTTCATGTGAACGCGACGTAGGCAATGGCGCCTTCTTGATCGCGACACAGCAGTCGTCGCCTCCTCTTCAGTGGATGGAGACTTGGGTTCTTCGTTCCTGCTCCTCAGCCGGCCGAGGGGCAAGAGCCTCACCTTGCTCTGACCTTCAACACCTGCCAAAGTGATTTAAACAAGATAAACACCATTAGAATTCGTGTGTAGATGATCTATTCAATGAAAAGCATGAAAACATGAACTATAATGGAGGGAACTCAAAGATTGGGGCTTTTACCCCTGTGGGTGTTAAGGATAGGTGTGTGTGTCGTGATCTAATGCTAAGCTAGAAAGAAAACGAAGCTATGCATGCATGAAATCAATGAAATAAAGAGAAGGGGGGAGAAGAGATTGTGTAGCCGCTGGGAAACGCCCTGGAGGGCTCTTGCTGATCGTCTGGAGGGAGAACTCTCTTCGTGGAAGATGAAACTCTCTTGCTCAGCAACTAATGAATCCGGCCTTGCCCAAAAGATGCAGAGACAAGGTACTTATGGGTGATTATTCCCAACTCGGGTCTGAGAGGAATAATGGGCAAGAGTCCGATTTGGGGTAAGTATGGCTGTGCAAGGGCTATTGGAACTTGGAAAGGGACATGTTAGGAAGGTCTCCTCCAAATTTGAGAGGATTTGGACGTGATTTGGACGTCCAAATGAAGCAATTACCATCAATAGCATGTGTCCAAGTTGGCTTCGGATTGAGTTTCCTGTTTAAGGTCCAGAAGCACGGCCTAAGTGTCGCCTTCCTGAATGCGACTGCTCGATATGTCGCCTTCCTCATATGGAAGGTGACTTAAGTCATTTTGCGATTTTCTGAGGATTTTAAAATATGGAATTATATCGCGACATAGGAGCTGTCGTTTTCAGGAAGGCGACCTAGGGCCTGTCGCCTTTTGGTTTTTCTGCATTTTGGCATGTAATGTGTCCAATCAACATGCACAGCCTTCGAGATGAAATATCGGATTATACTCAGAGAGCTATAGTGAAAGAGATTGATTTGACCAGGAAGGGTCCTCCAGGGCGATGAACTAATGGAAATGATGTCATGATCGGGGAGGAAGCCAGCTTGACGATGATGAGCCAATGTGGGGCGTCAATAATATGACAAGGGATTTGCTCGACTTATGGGTCAGAAATGGGTGTCTACATATATGATTTCGGAGGGAT